>CM046662.1:61004081-61364734 GCA_025594165.1 Tamias sibiricus
AAATACTTCACAGTTTCAGAGGATTCAGTCCATTATCAGAGGGCTCCAAGGCAGAAACATGGCAGAGGAGCATTGCAGAGGAAACTGCTCAGCTCCTGGCAGCCAGGAAGCAGAGGGGGCTTGAGAGAAGATAAACCCTTCCAGAGCACACTCCCAGTGACCTACATCCTCCAAACAGGTCCCACCTCCCAGTAGTCCGTCCAGCTATCAATGAATTAATCCATCGAGTGGACTAATCCACTGATGAGGTCAGAGCCCTCATAATCCAATCATTGCCTAAAAACCCCACCTATGAACCTTGCTGCATTAGGGACCATGCTTCCAGAGCATGGGCTTTTGGAGACATTCCAGATTTTTTTTTTTTTTTTTGTACCGGGGATTGAACTCAGCGGCACTCCACCACTGAGCCACATCCCCAGCCCTTTTTTTTTTTTTTTGGAATTTTATTAGAGACAGGGTCTCACTAAGTTGCTGAGTGCCTCGCCATTGCTGAGGCTGGCTTTGAACTCACGATCCTCCTGCCTCAGCCTCCCAAAGTGTTGGGATTACAGGCGTGCGCCACCGCGCCCGGCTCGAGACATTCCAGATTTAAACCATAACACCAAGCAACTAAAATGTAACATCTTATTTAATTCTCATGATCACACTTGGAAAAGATACTGCTAAGCTGGGGATATAGTTTAATTGGTAGAGTGCTGGCCATGTGTGTACCAGGCCCTGGGTTCAATCCCCAACACCACAAAAAATAAATAAATAAATAAAAATTTAAAAAATGCTAGTAGGTAGCAGAGTTAAGATTTAACCAAAGCAGGGGCTGGCTTGTGGCTCAGCGGTAGAGCACTCACCTAGCACGTGCACAGCCCGGGTTCGATCCCCAGCACCACATAAAAAAATAAAGGCATTGTGTACAACTAAAGCAAATAAATAAATGTTTAAAAAAAAAAGATTTAACCAAAGCAACTTGGATCAGATCCATGCACTGAACTGCTCTGCTATTCTACTGCCTACAATGGTTTGTTCATGGAGCTAGTAAGCATACTGACTCTAGAGGCATGAAAGCAGAATATCAGAGATGTGAGAAAATGCTCAAAAGCCTTCATTCCTGGGTAGGACTTGTATTAAGCTTGTCTGAAGAGTAATGGACATAGAAGTTATCCATATGAGAAGTAATCCCAGCAGCTGAGGCTTGAGGATCGAAAGTTCAAGGACAGCCTCAGTAATTTAAGGAGGCCCTATCTCAAAATGAAACATTTAAAAATAGGGCTGGGGATGTGGTTCAGTGTTTAAGCACCCCTGGGCTCAATCCCTTATACAAAAAAAAAAAAGAAGCCGGGCGCGGTGGCGCACGCCTGTAATCCCAGCACTTTGGGAGGCTGAGGCAGGAGGATCGCGAGTTCAAAGCCAGCCTCAGCAATGGTGAGGCACTTACAACTCAGTGAGACCCTGTCTCCAAATAAAATACAAAAAAGGGCTGGGGATGTGGCCCAGTGGTCGAATGCCCCTGAGTTCAATCCCCGGTACCAAAAAAAAAAAAAAAAAAAAAAAAAAAAAAAAAAAAAAAAAAAAAAAAAAGAAAGAAAGAAAGAAAAAAAGTTTAAAAAGTTATCCATATGAAAAATGATTAGGAAGGAACCCCATGTGCCTTTCTGATGCAGCCCCTTCAGAAGAGGCTGCCAAAGCCATGACCTTCCCTAAATCTGGTCAAAGTAAGGGGCCTGTGGCAGGCGGCCTGCATTTTAGTTAAGAAAATAGACTCTGAGCCAGGCGCGGTGGCACACGCCTGTAATCCCAGCACTTGGGAAGCTGAGGCAGGAGAATCGTTAGTTCAAAGCCAGCCTCAGCAATGGTGAGGCACTTAGCAACTCAGTGAGACCCTGTCTCTAATAAAATACAAAAAAGGGCTGGGGATGTGGCCCAGTGGTTGAGTGTCCCTGAGTTCAATCCCCAGTACCACAAAAAAAAAAAAAAAAAAAAATAGGCTCTGCAGCCAGTAAGACCTGGGTTCAAATCCCAGCAGTACTACTTTTTTTTTTTTTTTGGTACCAGGGATTGAACTCAGGGGCACTTGACCACTGAGCCACATCCCCAGCCCTTTTTTTTTTGTATTTTATTTAGAGACAGGGTCTCACTGAGTTGCTAAGTGCCTCGACATTGCTGAGGCTGGCTTTGAACTCACGATCCTCCTGCCTCAACCTCCCAAAGTGCTGGGATTACAGGCGTGCGCCACCGCGCCCGGCTAGTACTACTTATTAACACTTAGCTCGTGCTTGTGCAATGTATTAAATTCCTCTGACACTCATAGGGCTGTTGCAACAAAATAAAAGTGAGAAAGCACATGGGAATAATTTGCACTCCATCAAAAAACTATGTGCGCCGGGCGCAGTGGCGCACGCCTGTAATCCCAGCACTTTAGGAGGCTGAGGCAGGAGGATCGTGAGTTCAAAGCCAGCCTCAGCAATAGTGAGGCACTTAGCAACTCAGTGAGACCCTGTCTCTAAATAAAATACAAAAAAAGGGCTGGGGATGTGACCCAGTGGACAAGTGCCCCTGAGATCAATCCCTGGTACCACAAAAAAAAAAAAAAAAAAAAAAAAAAAAAAACTATGTGCACCTCTGATCCCAGTTACTTGGGAGGCTGAGGCAGGATGATCTCAAGTTTGAGGCCAGGCTGGGCAAATTAGAACCTGCTTTAAAATAAAAAATAGAAAAGCTCTAGGGGTATTGCTTAGTGGTTAAGCACTCCTGGATTCAATCCCTGGTACCAATCAAATAAATAAAAAATAAATGAATGAATGAGGAGGTAACCAGAGCTCCACCTGTGTGATTGGGGAGTTCCACTGTCCCTCCGGTCCGCTGGGAGGGGCTCGTGGTGGCAGAGTAAAGGAACTAAGCTGAGGAGATGGTCTGAGTCCTAGAGAGCAGGAGAAATGGAGGGGGTCAGGAAGTTGGTTTGGCTTCTTGGAGAGGCAATCCAGGACCTGGCCAGAGGCCACTCCTGTTCCCTCTGTCCCATGTTCATGGTGGGCTCACAGTGCTGGCCGTGCAGGACCCCTCCCAGCTCCTCCTCTCAGCAGCCTCACCTTCCTCTCCATCCATGCTGTTGTTCCCCTGGCAGACAAGCACACTCCCACACATGCCTCTGCTTGTCCCCTCCCAGCTGCTGCCTTGCCCCTGCTTCCCTCACAGTACTGGCTCCATTCACCCACCCCCCACCAATCTGCAGACCTACTCTGGTCAATGTCGCCAATGTTGCCATGTGGCCAAGTGCAGTGGGCATTTCCCTGTTTGGCTTGTCCCTTGAGCAGTTTTTGACACAGGTGATCGCTTCCCCCTCCAAGCCTTTATTGAGATAGAGAAGGAATCCTCACTGCTCAGGGCTCTTCTATCCAATCTGTAAACACAGAGGCCCCTCAGAGCATGGCCCTCATCCTATGGCTTTAAATACTGTCTGCCTGTGGAGCATTTGCAAATGTATATGTTCACTCTTTTTAAATTTCAGAGTGGTATCCTCAGCTGTCGACTTGATGTCTGCGCGTGGGTGTCGCAGAGCCCAGCCAGAACAGAACTCTGGGTTCTACCTATTTCAGGATGTGTTCTCACAGTCTTCCCCATCTCAGTGGCCATCTCATTGGTGCCACCACCATGGGTACCATCTTTACTTCTCTCTCCCCTCTCCCATACCAAATCCTAACATTTCTACCTTCAAAACAGCTTTCAAATCTTCCCCCTTCTCTTCATCTCCATCACCACCTGAAGTCTCCCCTCTCTTTAAACTCCTCCACTCCTAACTAGCTTCCAGAGTCCCATTCTGACCCCCTTAAATCTCTACCCTTCCACACATCAATCTTCAATAAGCCAGACCCAGCAGCTGCCTGCCCCCTGCCCTCCCCTGGCTGGTCTAGAATAATTCCCAAGAAGCCAAGGCCTGCATGATCTGGCCCAGGCCTGTGTCGTCAGTGACATCCGAAACCCCCTCTCCTGGCTTCCCCCTCGCTTGTTTGCTCGCTGCACTCAAACGCACTGTACTTGTTTCTGTTCCTCAAATATGCCAAGGACTTCCTGTTTTTAATGAACAACATCATCACTTCTCCATCACCCACACGTGAAGGCTCAGTGGCATCTTGGTCCCACCCTCTCTCCATGTACACTTGGGCTGAGCTGTGTCCACTCTTCCTCTGGACTTTTTACTCTTCATCTCCTCTTCCCCACACTCAGGGCTGCAGCCCCATCAGGCCTGGCCTTCCAGCTTGCAGCCAGGAGGCTGCTTCCTGTGCCTGCAGCCTCAGGTTGCAACCTGTCCTGGCCACAGCTTGACTCTTCACACACACACACACACACACACACACACACACACACACATACACACAGCCATTGATAGCTTGCTCTTCAGCTAATACCTGACACCCCCACCCACCCCCACACAGACTCAACCCTCACTCCCACCACTGGCTCTAAATGCCTCTGTTCCAGCACCCAGTTCAGATCCTGCTTGACACTAAACTGCTACTTAATAAATATTGCTGAATGAATGAATCACAGGAACAGGACTCAGTCCCACTCAGCAGCTGTCCAAAGCCATGCCTTTACCTACCTGCCAGATGGTGCCTCGCCCTAGGGAAGAGTGGGGGAGTCCCAGATGCTAAATTTGTTGTGGAACATACAACCAGGCAAGCCATAATCTTCACTGGGGCTCAATTGCCTCTTTTTTTTTTTTTTTTTGTACCCGGGATTGAACTCAGGGGATTGACCACTGGGCCACATCCCCAGTCCTTTTTTGTATTTTTATTTAGAGACAGGGTCTCACTGAATTGCTAAGTGCCTCACCATTGCTGAAGTTGGCTTTGAACTCACGGTCCTCCTGTCTCAACCTCCCAAGTGCTGGGATTACAGGTGTGCGCCCCCACACCCAGCTCATCCTTTTAAGTAGGATGGGAAAGAGCAGAGCGCCCCTCCCTCTTTTCCCAGAACATTGTAACTACATATAGGGCCTTTTATTACAAAGTGCTTCCCCAAACTGGATAGCACTAGGCAAAAAGATGATACTAGATCCCTATCTCTCGCCCTGCACAAAAGTCAAATTAAAATGGATCAAAGACTTAGGAATTAGACCTGAAACCTTGCAACTGCTAGGAAAAAATGGGGTCAACACTCCATCATATAGGTGTAGGCACGGACTTCCTCAACAAGACCCCTAAAGCTCAAGAAATAAAACCAAGAATCAATAAATGGATTGCCATCAAATTAAAAAGCTTCTGCACAGCAAAGGAAACAATTAAGAATGTGAAGACAGAACCTACAAAATGGAAGAAAATTTTTGCCACCTACTCCCAACAATAGGGGATTGATATCCAGAATATATAAAGAACTAAAAAAACTTAAGACCAAAAAACAAATAACCCAATCAATAAATAGGCAAAAGAACTAGACAGAAACTTCTCAAAAAAAGAAACACAAATGGCCAAGAAATATGTGAAAAAACTGTTCAACATCTCTAGTAAACAGGGAAGTGCAAATCAAAACTATACTAAGTTTCATCTTACTTTAGTCAGAATGACAATGATCAAGAATACAATAGGGTAGCTGGGGTCGTGGCTCAGCTGTAGAGCACTTGCCTAGCACTTGCGGGCCCAGGTTCGATCCTCAGCACCATGTAAAAATAAAGGCATTGTGTACAACTAAAAACAAATAAATAGGGGCTGGGATTGTGGCTTAGCGGTACAGCGCTCGCCTAGTGCGTGGGCGACCCGGGTTCGATCCTCAGCACCACGTACAAATAAAATGCATTGAATAAAATGCATTGTGTAGAACTAAAGCAAATAAATAAAAATATTTTTTAAAAAACAAACAAATAAGTAAATAAATATTTTTAAAATATTTATTTGCTTTTAGTTGTACACAATGCAATGCATTTATTTTTACGTGGTGCTGAGAATCAAACCCGGGCTGTGCACGTGCTAGGCGAGCGCTCTACCACTGAGCCACAACCCCAGCCCCAATAAATAAATATTTAAAAAAAAAAATGGCAAGGCACTTAGCAACTCAGTGAGACCCTGTCTCTAATAAAATACAAAAAAAAAAAAAAGGAGTGGGGATGTGGCCCAGTGGTCAAGTGCCCCTGAGTTCAATCTCCAGTACCAAAGAAAATAATAATAATAATAATAATAATAATAATAATAATAATAATGGCTGGGGTTGTGGCTCAGCGGTAGAGCACTTGCCTCGCACGTGCGCAGCTCTGGTCCGATCCTCAGCACCACGTAAAAATAAACTCATTGTGTACAACTAAAGCAAATAAATAAATTAATTAAATTACCTGTTAAAAATAATAATAATAATAATAATAAATACTGGCGAGGTTGTGAGGAAAGGTATACTTGTACCTTGTTGGTGGGACCTCAGACTAGTACATACAACCACTCTGGCAAGCAGTATGGAGATCCCTCAGAAAACAAGGGATGGAACCACCATATGACCCAAATATCCCACTCCTTGGAATTTTCCCAAAAGCACTAAAACAGCATACTTTAGCAATATAGCCACTTCAATATGTATTACAGCAGCACAATTCACAATAGCTAAATTATGGAATCAACCAAGATGCCTGTCAGTAGATGAATGAATTAAGAAATTGTGGTATGTATACACAATGGAGTTGTACTCAGCCAAATAAAAGAATGAATTTATGGCACTTGCTAGTAAATGGATGAAAATGGGAAACATCATGATGCTAAGTGAAAAAAGCCAGACTTAGAAACTCAAAGATGGAATTTATTTATTTATTTATTTTGGTATTGGGGATGTGGCTCAGTGGTTAAGTACCCCTGGTTTAAACCCTGGTACTAAAAAAAAAAAAAAAAAAAAAAAAAAGAGGGAAGGATAGAATATAAAAAAAAATACAGGGAAGATCAGTAGTGTAGAAGAAGGAGAAGGAGAAACAGAGTAGAGGGAAGGGAAAGGAAAGGCAATGCAGAATGAATTCTTTTTTTTTTTTTTTCTTTTTTTGGTACTGGGGATTGAACTCAGGGGCACTTGACCACTGGGCCACATCCCCAGGCCTTTTTTGTATTTTATTTAGAGACAGGGTCTCACTGAGTCGCTAAATGCCTCGCCATTGCTGAGGCTGGCTTTGAACTCGTGATCCTCCTGTCTCAGCCTCCCAAAGTGCTGGGATTACAGGCGTGCGCCACCGCGCCCGGCTCAGAATGAATTCTTAAAAAAAAACACGTTGTGTGCATATATAAATACACCACAGGGAATTTCACCTTTACGTATAAGAAAAAAGAACCAATCAAATATAAATAGACAAGCAAAAGGAAGTCCAGCAGAGTAGAGGAAGGAAGGAGTGTGGGGAGAAGGAGGGGGAGGAGAAGGAGAGTGGAAGGGGAAAGGGGGAGAGAAAAGGGGAAATGGTGAACTGAAATTGAATTCCATCCATGTTTGTCAGGATGAACCCAACTACTATGTATAATTCTAAAGCTCTCATAAACACATTTTTTTAAAAGTGTTTCCCCAGCCGGGTATGGTAGCGCACGCTTGTAATCCCAGCACTTGGGAGGCTGAGGCAGGAGGATCAAGAGTTCAAGGCCAGCCTCAGCAATGGAGAGGCACTTAGCAACTCAGTGAGACCCTGTCTCTACATAAAATACAAAAAAGGGCTGGGGATGTGGCCCAGTGGCCGAGTGTCCCTGAGTTCGATCCCTGGTACCAAAAAAAGAAGAAAAAAAAAAGTGTTTTTCCCAGCCAGTGTCCCCTCTGACCTTCACAGCAGTCCTTGGGGGATTATCTTCCCCTGTTGAACAGATTCTCAGTGCAGCAAGTCCAGCCATCCTTCTAACACACAAGTCAGATAACAGCCCTCCTCTGCTCAAAACCTTCCCCTGGTTCCCTCTTCCATGCAGAGTAAAATCAGAGACTTGTCGGTGACCACTCCGGCCACCTGGCCTCCTTACTGTTCCTCAGACATACAGGGCAGGTTCCCACGGTGGGAAGAGCTCTGGCCTTCCTTCTGTGGGGAACTCTTTCTGCAGACATGGGCATGTGAACTATTCACCCCCCTCAAGCCCGCACTCAGATCTCACCTTGTCAGTGAGGTCCACTCCAACACCCTATAAAATATGAGAACCTGCCCCCTTCTTTCCTTTTTGCCATAGCACTTGACATTCTCTAACAGAATATAAACTACTTGCTTGTCTCCTGCAACTAGGATGGAACCTCCGTACAGATAGGGATGTCCCTGTGTTGCTATGCATCCCAAGCACCTAGAAGAGTGTCTGGCACCAAGGAAAGGCTCAATGAATAGTTGTTGAAGGATAAATGAATGAGTGACGAAAAGAAATGATGTGTATTTTCCTGGAACACTATAGCAAATAAAGGACTGGAACTCAGGCCTGTTCCCTCCCTGCAAGGAGACCCTTTTGCAGTCCCTGTTCATGACCAAAGTGTACTGGGGTTCAAGGAGGCCCCATAAAGAGGTCAACACCTGAAGTTACAACTTTGTTGGATGGTAGACAGGCTGGGCATGCACTGCCTGCCTGCTACTTGGCGTCGCTCATCAGGAATTTAGGGACCATGGAGAAGAACTGGGAGAGAGAGGTCCCAGGAAGCTGCCTGCCTAGGCCACCCTGGGTGAACTGGAAGAAATTCATATTTCTGGGGCCAAGAGCTCAGGCAGTCACCTAGACTAGTACAGGGACCAGACTCCCAGGAAGGTCCAGAGAGGATGAGGTCCCCTTGGTTGCTGTTGGGCAGCTCCAAACCTCTGCATGTATGTAGGATCCTAGATTCAGATTTAACAATTTGCAGAAAAAGTTATATCACTGAACTATCTAATATCTATTGCACACTTTTTTGTGTCAGGTGTGTGTGTATTCATTTAATCTTTGGAGTAACCTGATAAAATCGGTTTTACTAGCATGCCTATTCTACAGACGAGAAAACTGAGACACAGATAAATTAAATAACTTGCCAATCACATATATGGTAAGTGGTGTAAGCCGGGCGCGGTGGCGCACGCCTGTAATCCCAGCACTTTGAAGGCTGAGGCAGGAGGATTGCGAGTTCAAAGCCAGCCTCAGCAATGGAGAGGCACTTAGCAACTCAGTGAGACCCTGTCTCTAATAAAATACAAAAAAGGGCTGGGGATGTGGCCCAGTGGTCGAGCGCCCCTGGGTTCAATCCCCGGTACAAAAAAAAAAAAAAAGAGAAAACTGTTAGTGGTACAGGATTTACCTAGCACATGCAAGTTGCTGGGTTCTGTTCCTAATACCATTAAAAAGAAAAGAAAATTTTTGCCAAGTTTTTTTGTTTTGTTTTTCAGTTTGAGAATTGAACCCCGGGGTACTCTACCACTGAGCTACATCCCCCAGCCCTTTCAATTTTATTTTGAGACAGGATCTCACTAAGTTACACAGATGGACCTTGAAATAGCTCTCCTTCTGCCTCAGTCTCCCAAGTTGCTGGGATTACAGGTGTGCAGCGCCACCCCTGGCAACTTTTGATAGTTGCTGAGAAATTTCAATGAGGTTTAAACACATGATATGCTTATGCTGTGAAGAAAATCCCAGCGGGCGCGGTGGCCCCCACCAGTGCCGATGTTACAATGATTCAACCCTGTTTTTAAAATTTAATGTGTTTTTCTACTCCCTGTATTCACTGTAAATTGGAATTCAGACCTAAAGTCAGATTCAGGTTAACAAATCTTTGGCAAAGATATTACCCAGCTGATGCTAAATGGTATTAGCATATTCTATCCGGAGGCACATGTCAGGTTGTCCCGCCATTGATGAGGCTGTTTGACCACTTGCTCGAAGTGGTGACAGCAAAATGGCAATATTTTTACTATTGAAAAACACCTTTCCCTGTTTTTAATCAACAAGGAGCTTGGGGTTGCTACTTTGGCATGTGACTATTCTGTTCTCCCCAAGTGTCCATTTCATGGCCTTGGCCTTCATTGATGACCCTTTCCTGATTGCTTATTACACTGGGAGTTAAAAAAAGGTAATTTTCAAACTCTACATTTTCCTTTTTTTTTTTTTTTTTTTTGTGTGGTACTGGGGATTGAACTCAGGGGCACTCGACCACTGGGTCACATCCCCAGCCCTTTTTTGTATTTTATTTAGAGACAGGGTCTCACTGAGTTGCCAAGTGCCTCGCCATTGCCGAGGCTGGCTTTGAACTCGCGATCCTCCTGCCTCAGCCTCCCAAAGTGCTGGGATTACAGGCGTGCGCCACCGCGCCGGGCTTCTACATTTTCCTTTGTAACAATGCAAGAAACTTCCATTATTCTGGAAAGAGTGTTTCCTCATCAACTGGAAATGGAACTACAGTTTCTTCTAAAGAAGCAGATAAATGATTCTGTTTAAGTCTGGCATTGACCTGTATTTGACTGGCAATTGACCCTTGAAGTCGGCTCCTGAGCATTCACACGAACCCCAGGAGTCTTTGAGGCTTGGGGGGCAGGCGGGCAGAGGGAGATGACTCAGATTCACCTTCTTCAGCCTTGGAATTGGCTGTTTTGGAGCAGTCTGCCTGGAGTTCTTTTGTTTTGAACACTCACACCGTACTGCAGGGGCCATTTCTTTTTTTTTTTTTTTTTTTAAATATTTATTTATTTACTTTAGTTGTACACAATGCAATGCATTTATGTTTACGTGGTGCTGAGGATCGAACCCCGGGCCGTGCACGTGCGAGGCGAGCGCTCTGCCGCTGAGCCACAATCCCAGCCCCTGCAGGGGCCATTTCTGATTCTATGACCTTGCTGTGTGACTGTGGGTCAGTTCCCTTTCCCTCTCTGAGTCAGACTTTTCTTCTATGAACAGTGTGAGAGGTGGATTCCACCTTTCTCATCTCCCCATAAGGTGTGGCATCTAAGTCCCTCTGCTTCCTGTCACAGTCTCCCTCTCCATACAGGCAGAGGTGGGTGGGACAAGGCTTTTCCACGGGGCAGCAGGCCTGTATAATAACTAGGAAGCTGGAACTTCTTACCCAGTTCGGAGGGATGGAGGTGAAGCCAGAATTAGACTGGCAATCAGTCTAGAGAGGTAAATAGAGTCAGGTCGGATCAAGGAGGCCAATTCAAGTGAGTCCAGGAAGTTGGAGACTGTCCCCTGAGGGATTGAAATGTTAATTCCTTCAGAGCCCTTCCTCCACCTTATCAAGAACCTGTCCCTGCCCCAACCTGTTGCTAAGGTAACCTGTCCTAGGAATTGCCCCCTCCCTGCAGAGAGCTACAAGGCTGTTAATTAATGTGTCCTGGGCTGCACCATCCTGCCCTTCCCCCTTCAGCCATATTTCGGCCAGACCACCAAACATTCCTGGGCCTACACAGGAAGGACAGATAAGGGGGAAAGAGCAGGAGAACAAAGGAAGCCTAAGTCATATAAAAAGGGCAGAACGCCTCCCTTCTGGGGTACCAGGATACCAGCTATGGCCCCCTTCTCCCTCCTTTTTTTTTTGGCGGGGGTAGGGGTAACTGGGGATTGAACTCAGGGGCACTTGACCACTGGGCCACATCCCCAGCCCTTTTTGGTATTTTATTAGAGACAGGGTCTGAGTCACTAAAGTGCCTCACCATTGCTGAGGCTGGCTTTGAACTCGCAATCCTCCTGCCTTAGCCTCCCAAGTGCTGGGATTACAGGCGTGGACCACCGCGTTTGGCTCTCCCTCCCTTTTTAAATAAACCCTGCTTTATATGCTTGCCTCAGTGTGCTTCTCTAATGTTCAAACTTCAACACGTGAAGAAGCAGGATAACCAGGGGTATCCAGGGCGCCCTCATCCAGTTCACCCTGGGGCACTCAGGGTTGGGACCTACCTTTCTGGCTGGAATCAGTTTATAGCCCCCTGTGAGGAGTACAGGATGACCTGGGGATCACTCTCAGCCTTGTCCTAAAGTTGCTTCACAGGGAAAAGGCTTCGGACTCCCATTGCAACACAATCAGCTTAGAATCTACTGGCTTTGATGTATTTTTTCTTCATTTTAAATTTAGTTTTACTTTGTATCAAAGTAATGAATCCACATTGTTTGAAGAATCAAATACTTCTCCAAGGCTTGCTGTGAAAAATAGCAGACCCTCAATCCCCTTTATATCACTTCCAAAATTTTCAGCTGATTTAGGTATTTACTTCTCAGTCTCTGAATGACTCCAGTATTGTTACTTCCTGATTTTTCCAGTTTTGACATTATCTGTTTAGCTTTCCACTGTGGAAGATGAAGGTTTAGCTTTCTCTTCTCCCTTGCCTCCCCTGCCTCATTAAGTCCCTGTTCCTGTCTTCTCATCTTCCCATATGCCCCTAATATGTGTTTGGTTAAATCAACAGCCAACACTTACCATATTATGACAATGTGAATGTTATATATTCACTAGCTTTTACTGCACATTCCCTATATAACTTCTGTTTCCCCAGGAGTTAGTAGTGGTCTTGGTTTTTCATTCGCTTCATTTACTACAAAATTATTATAATTCAGCCTCATATTTTCCAAAAATGACCTAAATGACCTGTCCATACACTCAGACATACCAGATAGTTGTCAGTTTTTCTGATTGAAGAATAGTGTCTCAGAACTGTTGGGCTTGATCCAACTGAGACCTGATGCTTTACTCCTGGGATTTCTCCTTGTGAGCAATCCTTGGGATCCCCATTTCCTCTCTTTAGCTGAGTTTTAGTTTCCCATTATCCTGTCTCTTCCTTTTTTCTTGATGAAAGTATTCATTTTCATGGAGGCCTTCACAGGAAGGGTGTTATGGAAGGAAATTTTTTAGACAGTGGATGGCTGAAAATATCTTATGATACTACATATTCAATAATTTGGTTCAGTGAAACTTCCATGGTGGAAATCATTTTCCAAATTTTTTTTTTTTTTTTTTTTGGTATCAGGGATTGAACTCAGGGAAACTTGACCACTGAGCCACATCCCGAACTGTATCTTACATTTTATTTAAAGACAGGGTCTCACTGAGTTGCTTAGCACCTCGCTGTTGCTCAGCCTGGACCCAGCTCCCAAGGGATTTTTTTTTTTTTTTTTTTTTTGTACCAGGGATTTAACTCAGGGGCACTCGACCACTGGGTCACATCCCCAGCTCTTTTTTGTATTTTATTAGAGACAGGGTCTCACTGAGTTGCTAAGTGCCTCGCCATTGCTGAGGCTGGCTTTGAACTCGCGATCCTCCTGCCTCAGCCTCCCAAGAGCTGGGATTACAGGCATGTGCCACCGCACCCGGCTTCCAGCCTAGACTTTTTAATGGTAATTCTGGAAACCATAATGAAGCAATGCCTTCAAAATCCTATGGGAGCTAGGCGCGGTGGCGCACGCCTGTAATCCCAGCACTTTGGGAGGCTGAGGCAGGAGGATAGCGAGTTCAAAGCCAGCCTCGGCAATGGCGAGGCACTTAGCAACTCAGTGAGACCCTGTCTCTAAATAAAATACAAAAAAAGGTCTGGGGGGCTGGGATTGTGGCTCAGCGGTAGAGCGCTTGCCTAGCATGTGCGTGGCCCGGGTTTGATCCTCAGCACCACGTATAAATAAACGCATTGTGTACAACTAAAGTAAATAATAAATAAATATTAAAAAAAAAAAAAAAAGGTCTGGGGATGTGACCCAGTGGTCGAGTGCCCCTGAGTTCAATCCCCGGTACCACAAAAAAAAAAAAAAAAAAGTCTAGGCTGGATGTGGTGGTGCATGCCTATAAGCCTGTAATCCCAGCAACTCAAGAGGCTGAGGTAGGAGGATCAAAATTTCAAAGCCAAGTGATACATATACACAATGGAATATTACTTAGCCATAAAGAAGAATGGCATTATGAAATTTGCCAGTGAATGGATAGAACTGGAGGCTATCATGCTAAATGAAATAAGTCAATCCCGAAAACCAAAGACAGAATGTTCTCTCTGATATTCAGATGATGACTCACAATAGGCTGGGGGAAGGGAGGAGTAGAGGTTATCATGCTAAAATGAAATAAGTCAATCCCGAAAACCAAAGACAGAATGTTCTCTCTGATATTCAGATGATGACTCACAATAGGCTGGGGGAAGGGAGGAGTAGAGGTTCACCGGACTGGACGGGGGAATGAAGGGAAGGGAGGGGTAATGGGAATGGGAAAGACAGTAGAATGAATTGGACATGATTTTCCTGTGTTCATATATGAATACATGTCCAGTGTAACTCCACATCATGTGCAACCATAAAAGTGGAAAGTTGTATTCCATGTATATATGGAATATATGTCAAAACACATTCTACTGTCATGTATAACTAAAAAGAACAAATAAAATTTTTTTAAAAAAAGTTCAAAGCCAGCTTCAGCAACTTAGTGTGGCCCTAAGCAACTTTATGAGGAGACCCAGTCTCAAAATAGAAGCACCCCTGGGTTCGATCCCCAGTACCAAGAAGAAGAAGGGGAAGGAGAAGATGAAGACGGAGTAGGAGAAGAAGTCTAAAGTCACTCTCTTTCTGTACTCTTTGTATCTATCTTGTTTTTTTTCTGTCTGGAAATTTACATAATCTTCTCTTAGTATTTATTTTTCTTAAACTTCACAGTGATGTGTTTCTGCTGTGAAATTATTTTCATATCTTTTTTTTTTTTTGGTACCAGGGATCGAACTCAGGGGCACTGGACCACTGGGCCACATCCCCAGCCCTTTTTTGTATTTTATTAGAGACAGGGTCTCACTGAGTTGCTAAGTGCCTCGCCATTGCTGAGGCTGGCTTTGAACTCGCAATCCTCCTGTCTCAGCCTCCCAAGTGCTGGGATAACAGGCGTGCGCCACCACGCCCGGCTTATTTTCATATCTTGTCCTTGGTACTCATTGGGCCTTTTCAGATTACAAATGTATGTCCTGGAGTTTTGGAAATTTTATGGAATCATTGTTTCATTCAATTTTCTCTGTTCTCTATTTCTGGAACTCTGATATTTAACAATTGACCCTCCTACATTGGTCTTTAATTCTCTTTTCTCTCTCTCTCTTTTTAATCTTTGTGGTCTACTTTAAAATCTTCCATTTTCATCTGTTTAATATTTACCTTTCTTTTGTGTGTGTGTGTGTGTGTGTGTGATAGTGTATCAAAACCAGGAGTGATTTACTATTGAGCTACATCCTGATCCCCTGGTCACTTTTTTTCTTTTTTTCTTCTTCTTTTTTTTTTTTTTTTTTCTTTTTTCAGACAGGGTCTCACTAAGTTGCCAAAGCTGTCTGGCCTTAGCTTGCAAACCTCCTACCCCAGCCTCCCAAGTAGTTGGGATTATAGGCGCATGCGCCATAGTGCTTGACCTGCATTTTTAATCCCTTTTTTTTTTCTTTTTTTCTTGGTACTGGGGATTAAACTCAGGGGCACTCGACCACTGAGCCATATCCCCAGCCCATCAAGTGGAAGCTGTGGCCCATGAGCAGGGCTTTTTTTTTTTTTTTTTTTTGTGGTACCGGGGATCGAACTCAGGGGCACTTGACCACTGGGCCACATCCCCAGCCCTTTTTTGTATTTTTTTTAGAGACAGGGTCTCACTGAGTTGCTAAGTGCCTCGCCATTGGTGAGGCTGGCTTTGAACTCGCGATCCTCCTGCCTCAGCCTCCCAAAGTGCTGGGATTACAGGCGTGTGCCACCGCGCCCGGCTAGCAGGGCTTATTTTAATAAGGGCTTCCTATAGGGCTACCTGGCTGAGTTGTTTCATGAGGAAAGCCCCAATATCATAATCTCAGGTGCATCCTCCTGGCACAGTCAGGCCCCCCAGAGAAGGTTCCTTGAGTCTGTTTTTAGAGGGAGAAAGCCTGGCTCTGGCATTCTGATCAGGAGAGAAGACTGGCCAGCTTCAGAGCAGGGTCATGCCCTTTCTGTGTCTGGGGAGCAAGTTTCCAGTCTGTTCTCTGGGAGGAGGGGGCACTCAGGGAAACACTTTATTTACCAGTTTATTATAAAAGACACAGTTTATTATAAAGGAACAGCCAAAGAGGCACAGGGGGGTAAGGTGTGGAAAGGGTCCCTGGCACAGGAGCTCCTGCTGTGGAGCTGAGGTACACCACCCTACTGGCACGTGGACGCAGCTTTCCAAGCCCTGTTGGTTAAGGTTTTTATGGCAGTTCCATTACATACACATGACTGATTAAATCATTGGTCACTGGTGATTGAACCCAATCTCTAGCTTCTCTCCTTTCCATGGAAATCTGGAAGCCCCAGCCCTCTCTTCAGCTGGTTCCTTGTCTGGCAGCCAGGCCCAATCCTGGGGCTATTGGGAAGGGGAGCTTTTAACCACGAGGCATCTCATTAGCCCACAAAAAGACTTGCCCCACCTGAGATTCCAAGACTCTTACCAGGTGGGCGGAGTGAACTCCTGGGGCGGAATCAAGATTCCTCCCAGCACTAACTTCAAGAGGTGAGCCAGGGACTCAGGTCCCAGATACACAGGCGGCGGCAGCAGCAGAGGCGTAGTTCTTATGTCAGGACCTGGAGGGAGACCACACGTGCTTCTCATTGTGTCACACACAGTGCACAAGCCACAGACATGAGGCACTGTTGACCCTCCCTAGGCCACTTTCCCCAGCCTCTCCGCGTCCTTTCCCACCCCCTCCAGAGGCTCCATCCTCCTGCATTTGAACCACACAATTTGAGCATCAGGGAGCAGAAGGGTAGAGTGGCCAGGAGTGTGGGTTCCATCACTTTCCAGGCTTAAACCACGGCAAACACCTGGCCTCTGCAAGTCTTGGGGTCCCACCTGAAAAGTCTCGGGGTCCCAACAGGTGAATGATTAGCACAGTGCCTGGCACAGAGGCTTCATAAGTGGTGGCAAGCATTAGTGCCAGGGCCTTAACACCACCGACCCTCAGATGGAGCAGGGGGGACACCAAGTCCAACCTTCCTTCCCCATTTTGAGAGGACATAACTGAGGCCGGAGAGAATTTGTTTAAGCTCATCTAAGGTACACAGCCCCTTCCTGTACCCATTTATGCATGAAGGGGAAGGGGTGTAGACATAGCCATTTTCTGTTTCAAAGTGATTTCCTGTCTAGGCAGTGGACACATTTGTCTGTTTCTGGAAACATCCTAAGTGCCTTATGAATCCAAAGGTCTGCCCAGAAACAAGTGATGAGGGCCTCGGACAGCCAATGGGATTGCACTGGCCTTTCTACCTGCCTGGGGGCTCCCCCTCCTCATCCTGGCCCTCAAAAGGCAGCTTTGCCTGAGTGGGGTATTTCCAGCTTTGTGGCTTTCACTTCCACATTTACCAGGTGGGCGGAGTGAACTCCTGTGGACGAATCAGATTCCTCCCAGCACTAACTTCAAGAGGTGAGCCAGGGACTCAGGTCCCAGATACACAGGCGCAGCAGCAGCAGCAGCAGCAGCAGCAGCAGCAGCAGCAGCAGCAGCAGGAGCTGAGCAAAAGACCAGAGGCCAGAGCAATGGAAGACCAGCGTGACCTCATCTCCAACCATGAGCAGCTGCCTATCCTGGGCCAGCGCCCCAGAGAGCAGGAGAGGTATGTGTGAGGACCAGAAAAGACCACACAAACCCTGGACTGCAGGTGTCCAGAAGAAGCACCCACCAGGAGTTGTAGAGAGGCGTCATGGACACAATGACCTGGACACTTTCTGGGTGCTTTTGAGCAAGTCTTTGGCTGGCCCTGGGCTTTGATTCCCCCTTCTGTAAAGTAAGGGGTTTTGTTTGTTTGTTTGTTTTTTGGTATTGAACCACACCCCAGCCCTATTTTGTATTTTATTTAGAGACAGGGTCTCACTGAGTTGCTTAGCACCTCACTTTTGCTGAGGCTGGCTTTGAACTTGCAATCCTCCTGCCTCAGCCTCCGAGCCGCTGGAATTACAGGTGTGCACCACCACGCCCAGCCGAGGGGTTCTTTTAGAGCAGAGGTTTGTTACTGACTTTGCATGATGCAAAAAATCAGAAGAGCACCCTGGGCTCTCTCTCTAGAATTCCATATAATATTGGGGGCTTCACAGACCCACCTGAAGCTAGGCCATGAATCCTGGGTTCAAAAATGTGGGACCAGATTTTGAAAATGTTCTGGATCCCAGTAGAGAAACAGAGTTTCTAAAAGAGGATGGTAGAAGCAGCTCCTGGTTGAGGAGTTTCCTGATTACCGTGAGTGGGCACAGGGGTCTGTATCAAGGGAGTGAGACTTGCAGGTGTCTGTAGGGTACACAGAGATGTCTGCTGTTGCAGCAGCGGTTCCAAGTGGAGGGAGGAGCTCCAGCTAGGTTTCTGAGGGGCCCCAGGTTTGACGTGCATTGTACCCCTGTCTGAGCCATGTCTCTTGTAGCAAGACCCAGCATAGCCAGCCAGAGGACTCCAGGCCCCTTTCCTAGACCAGAAATGGCCTCTCCCATGTGCCCCCCCTTACCCACCTCCCAAAAAGGGGGGGGACAGAATGTAGCACCCTAATGCTTCTATCACCAAAAATGTAATTTGCTCTCTATGGGGACTTCCAGCTAGATGTGATGTCAGCTGTTGCCGGCAGAAAGGGGCTTGGGAGAGACACTAGAGAGCTGTTATGAGGAACTATATTCTAGAGGAAAAGGTCACCAGACCCAGACCACTAGAGCAGCAGCCCGTGAAACTCCTAAGGCATCCCATGGCGAGGAGTCCCTCCCTTCACTGAGGACTGAATTTTGGTCAGGGTTCTGCTATTGTTATATGTGACCTCAGATAAATCACTGTTTCTCTCTGGTCTCAATGATAATAAACAATAGCCATGATACCGGTTCTCCTCCACCAGTCCTCGGTCACTGTGTTTTGTTACTACGACTATTTGCCAGATACAAAATTAAAGGCTTATTTCTTACAGTTGTAGTTCCCTATGATTCGGGTATATATTTATTTCTTTTCTTTTCTTCTTTGTGGTGCTGGGAATTGAACCCAGGGCCTTGTGTATGTGAGGCAATTACTCTACCGACTGAGCAATATTCCCAGCCCTCTGGTATATTTCTTTTCCCCAGTTTTCACAAAAGGAAACTGTGGCTCTTATTGGTAGGTAACTTAGCCAAGTTCTCACAACTGGTGAGTGCTAAAGACAGAATTTGAACTAGAACTAGTCTGATTTCAGATTTTTTAAAATATTTTTTTAGTTGTAAATGGACACAATACTTTTATTTATTTTGATTGAACCCGGTGCCTCACACATGCTAGGCAAGCGCTCTACCACTGAGCTACAACCTCAGCCCCTGATTTCAGTTTGAGCCCGTTCTTCTTCCTGGCCCCTTCTATAGGCAGGATTTGCAAGGAGGGGGAGGTGGGCCCTCCTGAGCTCAGGCTCCCCAGCGAATGGCAGACCAAGGTGGGCTCAGTGTCCAGAGCGCCCGTCACCAAATCCTTGTCTGGTTTTCACTTTAGTTCAGTTGCTGCTTCTGAAGCTGGCCTGGACCTTTGTGCTCAGGCCATTCCAGACAGGACCCTGATTCCTACCCTCGTGTGAACGCTTCTGCCTGGCAACATCTGTGCCATGATTCCTGCTAGTTCTGGTTGGCTCCCGTCGTCAGCTAATTACTTTTTTTTTTTTTTTTTTTTTTTTTAATTTCTCAAGGAGGCAGTGCAAAGGAGGAAATAAAAAGAGGGGGTGACAAGAGTTGGGAGTTGGCCTTGTACCAGAATCAGGGGACAGGTCTTCAAGAGGTATAAGGAGGAAGGAAGTCAAATGGTAAAGTTAACTGTTAACTCCCTTGAGATTAGTGTATTTATTTATAGAGAGCTAACAATGTGCTAGGCATAGAGCAAGAGTTTTACCCTCATTACCATTGTGTATGTGTTGCTGGGAATTAAACCCAGGGTCTCACAGATGTTAGGCAAACACTACCACTGAGCCACATCCCCAGCCCTAATCTCATCACTTTATTTAACATAACATTATAACATTTTTGTTGGTGGGGGGTACTGGGGATTGAGCCCAAGTGCTCTTTATCACAGAGCTACATCCTCAGTCCTTTTTTTTTTTTTTTTTTTTTTTTGTGGTTCTGGGGATTGAACCCAGGGCCTGTGCATGAGAGGCAAGCACTCTACCCACTGAGCTACATCCCCAGTCCTTTTTTTTTTTTTTTTTTTTTCCTTCATGTTGAGACAGGGTCTCACTATGGCTGAGGCTGGTGTTGAACTTGTGATCCTCCTGCCTCAGCCTCCTCAGTCACTGAGATTAACAGATGCATCTGGCTTGACACAACACTTTGAGACAATGCTCTTATCCAATTTTACTCAGGCAGAGGAGTTAAGAGAGTGACAAAGCTGGGATTCCTATTCAGATTACATGGTCTTCTATATGAATTTCTCAATTCCTAGTTCTTCTGAGAAGCTGAGATTCAGAAAGAAGAAGGGATAGGACTCCCTCAAGCTCATGTGGTGCGAGGTAGAGCTGGACTAAAATAGGATACAGGGTTGAAAAGGCGTTCGGGGGGTGCTGGGCAAGGTGGCACATGCCTATAATTCCAGCGGCTCAGGAGGCTGAGGCAGGAGGATCTCAAGTTCAAAGCCAGCCTCAGTAGATTAGTAAGGCCCTAAGCAACTCAGTGAGATCCTGTCTCAAAATAAAATAGAAAAAAGGACTGGAGCTGTGGCTCAGTGGTTAAGTGCTTCTGGGTTCAATTCCCAGTACCAAAAAAGGAGGGTGGTTCGGGGTGCTCTGGGTAATGATAAGAAGATAATGAGGGGCTGGGGCTGGGGCTCAGTGGCAGAGTGCTTGCCTAGTATGGGTGAGGCACTTGGTTCGATCCTTAGACTGTATACAAAAATAAGCAAATAAAATAAAGGCATCCTGTCCATCTACAACTACAAAAAAAAAAAAAAAAAAAAGAAAAAGAAGATAACGAGCCAGGCCTGGTAGCTCATGCCTGTAGTTCCAGCCTCTTGGACAGCGATGGCAGGAGGATTGCAATTTCAAGGCCAGCCTCAGCAATTTAGTGAGACACTATCTCAAAATAAAAATGAAAAGGGTTCGGGATGTGATTCAGTGGTAGAACGCCCCTGAATTCAATCCCAAGTACTGCTAAATAAATAAATAAGTAAATGAATAAGTGAAAAATAAAGTTAAAAAAAATAATGCAGCTGGGGAGCTTGGACCCAGGCAAGAGTGAAGGCGGGTGATCTTTTCACTGTCTTTGGAGTCCAGTCCAACCCTTCCTTGGGAAGGCCACTAAGTGGATTTTGTTTCCCCCTCCTACTTGGTTTCCTTCTTTTTCCCACAGAGTTTTCTCGCTTTTCCCTTCCAGAAAAACTCTCTCTCCCTTGGGCTGACTTTTGGCTCAGAAAGCAGAGGGCTGGCAAACAGGTAGCCAATGAGAATGAGCTATGCCTGTGATGTCATGAGTTACTAGGCAGAAGGGTCTCCTGGAGTTTCCTAAACCATCCTTGCCTGGGGTTGGAGCAAGTTGGGTGCAGACTCATCCTGACATCTCCAGTGGGCTGTCTTAGTCTATTTTGCTGCTATAACAAAATATCATGGATTCAATAATTTCTTTTAAAAAAAAAAAGATTTATTTCCCACAATTCTGGAGGCTGGAAGTCCAGCATCAAGGTGCTCAATCTGGTGACGACTTCCTTGCATCATCACATGCAGGCAGCAGGGCAAGAGAACAAAAGTCTCTCTGTCAAGTCCTCTTACAAGGGCCCCAATCCCCTTCACCCGCCAACACCAGCACACTCGCAAACCTGAATTCAGATGGCACACATCAAACCATAGCAGAGTCCGGGTTGTCCCCTTCTACCTCAGGGGTGGGTGCAGCTCCAGAACAGGCCAGGAGCTCTCGGGGTCTTAGAAACAGGATCCTTATATCCCCCAGGCACATACACCCCCAAAACTGAATCCAAGGCCCCCAGCTGCAAGGGCTCCCTGAGGTATGAGGGTCTGGCCACACCTCATTGTGCAATGGCTAGTCCAGAGGGTGTGAGAAATTCACCCAGGTCACACAGGCTCAGGCATCCACTCTGTCACCCCTTTCCCTGCTGGGTATTACCATGAGATACTTAGTGGCCACAGGCAGATCTTGTTTCAAAGAAAACCAAATCCTAGAATTGCTGAGGCGAGGCAGGCGAGGAGTACCCATGTGACAGATGAGGGATTTGAGACCCAGAGACTGGTGGGGATGTGCGGAAAGGGGCAGGGGTTGTGTCCCCGGAGTGGGTGATGCCTGGCCATGCTCTACTAGACAATGATCAGTGCTCCCCCACCCACCTCTAAAATGTCAAGGCCACACTTCTGCTTTCCAGGTGGGCCACATTCTCTGCTGTCCCAGTCCCATTTCCTTCCATTTTCTCCTTAAATATGACTTCATGGGGAGGCAAACCCTCTTCCCCTTACATGGTAAATGCACGCTTTTTTTTTTTTTTTGTCAGTTACAAAATGATAAACCAAAACCCCTTCCTCTTGAGGGTGGCCCTGTTCTGTTTGTCCCATGGCAGAGGGAACATGGGGAGACCCTCTGCTCCGACTTGTCACTGCACACGTGGGACACCATGACCCAGAAAGGACAAGGAACAGTCTCTTGGCTCTTTCCCAGTTGACCAAGGCTGGGGTCAGCTCCGGCTTGGGAGGCCCCCAGGGGAGCCGCGGCTGGAAGGAGGCTGCGATGTCTTCAGCCAGTGTATAAGTGGGGTGGGTGGGTGGGTGGTGGCTGAGGGGCCTGTGGGGGTGTGTTCCCCTCCTCCCACCCAGCCACTGGGGCCGCTCTCTGAGTCTCCTCCGACCCATCCCCTTGCCCCTCCCACAGCAAATGCAGCCGTGGAACCCTGTACACTGGCTTCTCCGTCCTGATGGCTCTGCTCCTGGCTGGCCAGGCCACCACTGCCTACTTCCTGTATCAGCAGCAGGGCCGGCTGGACAAGCTGACAGTCACCTCACAGAACCTGCAGCTGGAGAACCTGCGCATGAAGCTTCCCAAGCGTGCGTACCCCTCCTCCACACCAACCCCCCAACCGCACCCCCATTCCTGCTCCCAGCTGGGCCCACTGTCCTTCCCTGAGAGCCCTCCTCTCTGGGTGCTGGGCCCACACTCATGCTGTCCCCCTGCCCCCACAGCTCCCAAGCCTGTGAGCCAGCTGCGGATGGCCACCCCCCTGCTCATGCAGGCGCTGCCCCTGGAAGGCCTGCCCCACGGGGTAAGGATGGCCCACGGTGCTGGGAGGGACACGCGACCTAGCCTGGATGGGGGACAGGTGGGCAGGGAGAAGGGACCAGAAAAGGCCCAGCAGAGAGTGTCCTGACTGCTGGGGAGCAGGAGGCCGCCTCAGGAAGGGGCTCCTCACGGAGGTGGGGGAAAAGCGCCTTGTGGCCATGTGTGGGAGGAGGCCCGCGAGGAGGCCCAGGAGGAGGCCGGCCCTCCATGTTACAAGGCGCCTCTCATCTTCCACAGCGTCCAGCAGCCCCTCCCCTTCTCTTGATATTATGTATGGATTAAAGTCTGTTCACACAACTGCTCTTGGTAAGGCCCTGTGCAGGAAAGATTAGGCCAGCTGTGACCAATGAAGACCCTGAGGCTGGAGGCTCAATGACACAACAGCCCTCATGTTTGGAGGTGGCAGGGACAGGCCAGCCAAGTGCCTGGAACTTGACTTTCCCTGACCCTGGCTGCTGGCTCCTGCTGCAGGTCCCCACTGCCAGGGCCACAGCGGGTGACCCTGTTTCCTCCCTCCATAGCCCAAGCAGAATGCCACCAAGTACGGCAACATGACGCAGGACCACGTGATGCACATGCTCCTGGTAAGTATGAGGAGCCCACGGCAGCCTGTGTCCACGGGAGCTCGCGCCTGCACCTCACTGTAAGCTCAGGTGCTCACCTGAGGAACTCAAGGGTGGCCTTTAAGTGACGTGTAGCTCATCCTGCCGCCCTTATTTGTGACACGGAGAAACAGGCCAAAAGCTCTGAAGTGACTTGCTCCAGCTATTTTTTTCTTTCCATTTTTTTTTTTTTTTTAACTTCCTACCTTCTGTGCAAGACTCAAAGGCCACAATGGGAGTGATCAAACCCAGCTCCCGAGGCCAAAGGGATCCCAGGCGAGTGGGTGATCCCAGGCAAGTGACTGGGTTACAAGGCAAATATAGGTGCCTTTCAAGTAACAGGCAGAGGACCAAACCCAACTGGGGATGGTCAGAGTCTTCCTGGGAAGGAAAGACCTGGAAGACAAGTAGGTGTCTACAGGGACAAGACTAGGGGTGGAAGTATTGGTAGAGCTGGTCTGGAACCTGAAGGCTGACTCCCAGCCCTTATTCCCTCCTCTTCCTTTATGGCTGAGGTCCAGGGTCCAGGCTTGGTGCAGCTCAGGTTCATGTCTCAGAATGGAAGACAAGGGGAACATGGGCTACACATTTTCACCTTGCCTGCCAGGGAACTCTTTTAACCTTCCTTCTTGCTTTGCCACTCTGCAGAAGTCCAATCCCCTGAAGGTGTACCCGCAGCTGAAGGGGAGCTTCCCAGAGAACCTGAAACACCTTAAGAGCACCATGGAGGGCCTGGACTGGAAGGTCAGTCGGTTTCCCTGCACTGGAGGCCGCTTTTCTGGTGTCTCTGGTACAGCTGGAAAGAGGTGGGGCGGGGAGGGCTGGGCTGGGGAGCCATTCTCTGGGAGCTGCTCAGGGTCTACCAGCACTTATAAAGCCCTGAACACTGGAGAATGCGTGGAGTTGAGGAATCCACTGGGCAAATTCCTGTGGGTCTTTAAGGGGAACCAGGCTACAACTGGACCCTGGGTATTGGGGCCCTGTATGATCCTCCGTGTTTCTGTCCCCAGGGGAAGAGCCAGGCAGGGTGGCGGCGTGGTGATGTCTGCTGAACCTGACCTCTAACCTCTGCCCACATTAGGTCTTTGAGAACTGGATGCACCAGTGGCTGCTGTTTGAAATGAGCAAGAACTCCCTGGAGGAGAAGCCCACTGAGGTCCCAACAAGAGGTACAGGGAGTAGGAACTTTGGAGTGCCAGGGCTCTGGGGCTCCCTCAGGGCTCTCTGGAGCCGGCAAAGTGAGGGCTTGTAGCACTTGCCACTTCCATGGCCACGTGTCACTCTCCCACCTCTCACCGTCTCTCTTGCCTGTTTCCCTCTGGGCTTGGCTGCCCTGGACCCTCCTGTCTTCTGTGCTTTCACACCGTAACTGCTCTTGGGGTACTAAGGCCTCCTGTCATCATCTCCCTCACAGAGGACAACACTGCCCAGGGGGCCTGGAGCAAACCCAACATCCAACATAGCAATGTACCAGGCAGGACCCTCAGCACTACACCAGTTTTTCTTTCTTTATTATTATTATTATTTTTTGCCTGAAAGCCATTATGAGTGCTACAATCTCACCCTGGTGGTCTCTAATTGGCAGGAAGTCTCTTCCTTTTGGGCTTCCATGTCCTTAAGCGCCCCCAACAAATGGTAACCCTCACTTCTATTTGGGTACTCCTAATAACAGAAAGCCAATTTCTGCTTTCCTCTTGAAATCAGAATCATGGGTCAGTTCCAAACATTAAGGCTTTGACTGTCAGGGGTCATCCAGTTCTGGGCTGAAGGAGCCACACAGCCGTTCATTTCCTCCTTGATCCTGGACCTTGCTGGCCTAGGCCTCAGGCCTCAGTTGTCACACCTGTGCAGGGCGTGGAGTAGGCAAGGAGTGAGGGCAGAAGGCATCAGGCCCACAGCAGGGTGTGCAAGCCTGGCTCTGCTGAGACCCCAGCCAGCCCAGAGCCTGCTCACTCACTGTCTTCATCACACCTGTCGCTTCAGTATTGACCAAGTGCCAGGAAGAGGTCAGCCACATCCCTGCCGTCCACCCGGGCGCGTTCCGTCCTAAGTGTGATGAGAACGGCAACTATATGTCGCTCCAGTGCCATGGGAGCATCGGCTACTGCTGGTGCGTCTTCCCCAACGGCACTGAGGTCCCTCACACCAGGAGCCGCGGGCGCCATAACTGCAGTGGTAAGCAGGGGCCACCATGCCAGCAGTTTGAAGGACCAGCAAGGACTAGGAAAGTCGAGGGGCAAGAGGTCCCTCCTGGCACGTGGGACCAGGACATGGGATGGCAGCTCCTGGGGACAGCCACTGTCAGCCACGCATTCAGCCCTTGATCCATCCACCCATCTGAGCATTCCTCTTCTTCTTTGTCACTCATCTCCTCTGACATCCACACATCTGTCCATGCGCTGTCCTCCCGCACCCAGGAGTCCTGCAGACTCCCATCATGTCACACCACCCCTTCCTGGGCGTTCACTCAGCCCCAAACACCCTCCACACTCCCCCAGGGAAGGACACCTTCAGGCACTTTGCCCAGAGGCGGGGTGGTTGGTATAACAAGGAACACACGGATCTGATGCTCCCTGATGCTCCCGCAGAGCCACTGGAACTGGAGGATGTGTCTTCTGGACTGGGTGTGACCAAGCAGGACATGGGCCAAGGTGAGAGCCCTGTGCAGGGGGACCTGGTCCCACAGCTCATTCCCACAGGACCCTGAACTCTCCTCTGCCAGCCTGGGATGACCGTTTCCCGGATGAGGAACAGGGTGGGCCTGCTGGGGGCGGCAGGAGGCTCTGCTGGGCAGGACTTGCAGCTGAGCAGGGGGCAGTGGAGGGTGGAGAGTCCTCGACTACTCTGAAGCCCCAGGATGCTGGGAAGGAAGGGGCAGGGACAACAAACAGGGGACCAACCTCACCCTGAGGCTTCTTTCCACAGTCATCATGTGAAGACAAGAAGCCATCTCCAGCACCCAGCCAGCTCTGTGTGGTCACAGCTTTCCTGCTCCTCCGTGCCTCCGGCCTTCCCCAGTCCCCACAAGCCCCAGTCTCTTGACTCCTACCCTATACCTCGTCCCATGAGATTCTGGCGACTGGCTCTGCATCATCCTTGAACATGACAGATCAAAGTAGCACAGATGACACAAGAGGGCCCTGCTGCCCAACTCCTAGCCATCAGCAGGGAAGCAAAACTGGGAGGTGGACCCCAACTACGAGAACCCCATTTCTGACATCATAGCAGTCACCAACACGGGGCTCAGAGATCTAGGCCCATGGACAGGAAAAGGGACCCCTCACCCTCAAGCCCTAGGGCGAACACATTTGTTATCCTCTCCCCTTCTGCCTCTTTTTCTTTTCACTCCCAAAGAATCCAGCCACCCCAACTCTGCTGCTCAGCCAAGCTTGTCATCAGCCTCAGGGCCATGGCTCACGTTAAGAATAAAAGTAGTAAGTAGAACATTCTGGCTCCTGGCTTTTCTGTTGGAATCCAATTAATTTACCCTAAGGTGGTCAGTGAAGACCTAGACACAGTCACCTAGGTGTGAGAATGCAGCCCAAGGAACCGAAGCACTGAGGCTGGTAGGCTAGGGATCATGTCCTTAAACAGACACACATGGACACACAAAGACTCCTTACTTCCAAAGGAAGTTCGTTCTTTTTGTGCAGTGCTGGAAACTGAGCCCAGGACTTGGTACATGCTGGGAGGGCGCTCTACCGCTAAGCTGCATCCCCAGCCCAAGTAGATTTTTGCATACAGTTTTAAAAAAAAATATTTATTTATTTGTTTTAGTTGTACACAATGCCTTTATTTTTACGTGGTGCTGAGAATCGAACCCGGGCCGCATATGTGCTAGGTGAGCGCTCTACCGCTGAGCCACAACCCCAGCCCCCTGCATACAGTTTTTTAAGCACAAACTCCTCTTAGTTCAGCTTCCATTTTCCCATGTCCCCAATTTCATTTCTATACTAAGAACAGCACAAGTATGATGACAGATGGCAACCAACACAGGGCCTCAGTGTCAGGGATGGACAGGAAGCGGGGGCCGTGGAGAATGGGGTGCCCAGGCTGAACTAACTGGGCCGAACACTACTTGGCTCCAGCCCCTCACTACCAAGAGAAGGCAGAGGACCCCTGTGGCTAGGTTGGTTGACATTTAAGTTGAAGAAGAATCAGAAATCAAGAACATTAGTGAAATCACTCCATATCCTTAAGTTTAAAGATTTACACAGAGCTGGGAGTGGTGACATTCGCTTATAATACTAGCCACTCAGGAGGCTGAGACAGGAAGATCCCAAGTTTGAGGCCAGCCTCAGCAACTTAGCAAAACCCTGTCTCAAAAAAAAAAAATAAATAAATAAATAAAGGGCTGGGGCTGGGGCTGAGCGGCAGAGCGCTCGCCTAGCACGTGCACAGCCCTGGGTTCGATCCTCAGCACCATGTAAAAATTAAATAAAATAAATGTATTGTGTCCAACTACAACTAAAAAATATCTTTAAACAAATAAATAAAAAGGGGCAGGAATGTGGCTTAGTGGTAGAGTGCTTACTTAGCATACGTGAGGCAAGCTATCCTTTGTTGTACCAAAAAATAAAAGAAAAAGACTTGTGGGTCAACATGCCCAAGGACAAAACTTCCCTGCAGTCTCTGATCTAGACCAACACACTGGTAGAGGACAGACAAGCCGCTGGGGTAGGGGGTGGTCTAAAGCCCGAGTGCAGGTGAATGCCAGCCTGAGTCTCCGAGACCTTCAGCCCCAAGTTTCTCTGCATTGCCTCTGTCTGTCTGTATCTAGCAAGAGGCTAAGAGCCTCGGCAGTCTCCACAACCCCTGGACTTCTGGTGCTCCACCTGCTGGGGCTGGAAGTGGGCCTTCTCAGGTCTAGGAGGGAGCAGCCGGGGGCGGTTTTTCTACCTCTCCCCTCCCTCCATTCACACTCACGCCACCACCAAGTCCTGCATACACTGCCCCACGTAGCCTTCGACTTCATCATCTCTTTCCTTGATCATCACAGAACCACGGCTACCTTGACATGAGGGCAACTCATTCCTAACTGGTGTTCTGGCTCCTTTCGCGCCAGCCATCTCCGGTGGTCAGTTCCTAAGGCCCCTCCCATTCCCCTGTCGGGTGCGTGTAGGAAACCAAACACAACCACCCTTCAGGTCCACATACGCATGGCTGCAGCCTCCTTGCCGAGGCCTTCCCCATCAACTCAGCCTGGGGGAGCTCCCTGAGGCCTTCTCTGGCAAACTGCTTCACTCACAGAATCCCAGAGCCCTGACTCCAGTCAGGAAGGAATCCTGAGCGCTGGCTTGCTCACCGCCAGGTGTCAGACCGTCTTTTCCAAGTAGCCAACTACACAGCCTTGCCCCAGATACACCAGGAACTTGCACTTTTCCTTTGAGTCTTTATTTTGAGTTCTTAAAAAATTAGAACAACAAAACACAGAAGCCACAACCAGAAGAATACACAAAAGGAGTACAAAGGCTCAGGATCAGCCAGAGACCAAGTGCATGGGACGAGCGCACACCTGGCCTCACTGGTCTGCAGAGCAAAGTGGTGGTAAGTCCCAGCCCTTGGGCATGTTGGATTTAAAGGGGGAGAGACAGGTCACTTAAAAAAATATATATACTGTACACATCTGTATGAAGCGCCCTGTCCTGGGGTCAGTGGGGCAAGGTCCCAGGAGCTGGGCCCCCTCCTCTTCAGACCAGGCTTCCAGCAGGCTCACAGGCTTGGCCAGCACAGGGACCCTGCACTGGCCATCTTCTTCTGCAGAGTGAGAAGTTAATGTTCAGCCCCAAGCCAAGGTAGGCAGAGGTCAGAGGCCTGGAGATGGTCAGCACTCTGTTAAGAACTCCCTGGGGGAAGGAAACACACCCCGACATAAGATCTCCCGACCTTTGCCTCCATCAGGGAGGATAAAACCTGGCCTTCTTGCTGCAGAAGAGGTGGACTACCCCCCATGTGCTGGAGTTGGCACTCTATTCTGGACCCTTCCGACACTGCAGCTCCAGCCCCTGGCGTTGTCCCACTGCCCCACCAACTCTGAGGATGGCACCTTCTCCAGCCCTCCTTCCTTTGGGGCCTCCCATGGCTGGAAGGGTCAGGGAGCATACCTGTCTTGTACCCGGTCTCTCACACAGTCTGCTCTGCTTTCTTCTTCTGCGAGGAGAGAAGCGTCAGGGCTTTTATTCCTGAGGTTTATCCCACTGCTGCCCACCACCTG
This sequence comes from Tamias sibiricus, assembly GCA_025594165.1. Classification (NCBI taxonomy): domain Eukaryota; kingdom Metazoa; phylum Chordata; class Mammalia; order Rodentia; family Sciuridae; genus Tamias; species Tamias sibiricus. Next base: position 61,033,995 of record CM046662.1, read on the forward strand.
TCAAGGACTGGCAATTCCCCCAGAACAGATGCCAGGTCTACAGGGATCCCTGGGGACAGGCAGTGCCTCATGTGCCCTCCAGGAAGGGGCCCAGGGCTTTCCTGACAAATCGAGGCCTACTGGGCACAGTGGGAACTCCATCCTGCCTGAGGGGCTGAGGCTCTGGCCATAGCAGTCCCTGCTGGGGCATTAGCCCTCGAGCTGCCCCACCCCCCAAGCAGAGTAGATGGTATGAGTTTCCTCACTGGGGACAGCCTGCCACCTGGTACACGTGGCCCAAGTCCCATTTCCTCTTACCTGAACATCTGCAACAGCCTATCTGATCTCCGTGCCCTCTGCGGGTACCCCTTTCTTCCATCCCTGACTACCCCCATCCTCCACCTCATGGAAGAGACAGGGCCACGTCTGTGGCTTCCAGAGGTTAGGAATATACCCTTCTGGCTCTTTGTTACGAGGTCCCCCCTTGGAGTCAAGAATGGAGAGGGCAGGGACAGGTCTGGGCATGGGAAGGGCTAACATTCACCCTGGGAACTGGGTTTGGGTCCCTTTTTTGGTCAGAGACGCTGCAGAAACTCATTTCTACCTTTTTCTTCTTTTTCTTCTGCAACAGTGAGTCAGGGTCTTTGGTTGAGGCCTTTTTCGCTTTCTTCTTTTTTTCTTTTTTGTCCTTATCTTTTTTACCTAAGGGAAGAAAGGAAATTTCTTGAACAACAGACTTTAATTGTGAATGCTGGGTCATGTTGGAGGCGTGCGCAGGGACAGGACTCGAGGGCTCCAACGGCCTGATCCTCCTGGTGCTGGTCCTCAGCTCTCTCCACAGCCCAGCAAGCCATCAACACAGCCAGGGTGGGGCCAGGGCACCTATCTTTCAGAACCAGGCTCATGCCTTCTTCATCCAAGGTCCACTTGGACTATGACAAATTTTCTTTAAATTAACTTTTTTTGGGGGCAGTGCTGGGGATGGAATCCAGGGCCTCACACATGCTAGGTAAGTGCTCTATCACTGAGTTATACCCTAGTCCTAAATTAACTCATTTTTAAAACTCCCACACAGCTGGGCGCGGTGGCGCACGCCTGTAATCCCAGCACTTTGGGAGGCTGAGGCAGGAGGATCACGAGTTCAAAGCCAGCCTCAGCAATGGCGAGGCACTTAGCAACTCAGTGAGACCCTGTCTCTAAATAAAATACAAAAAAGGGCTGGGGATGTGACCCAGTGGTCGAGTGCCCCTGAGTTCAATCCCCGGTACCACAAAAACAAAAAACAAACAAACAAACAAACAAACAAACAAACCAAACAAACAAACAAACAAACAAACCCAAAAACCTCCCACACAAGGCCGGGTATGTGGTTCAGTAGCAGGGTGTTTGCCTAGCATATATGAAGCCCTGGGTTTTATCCCCAAAACCACACTAAACAACAACAACAACACCACCTACTTCCCATAGTTATTCTGAAAGGAAAGTGGGAACCTAGCACAGTACTGAACACCAAAGAGCCAAGTGTCCTGCTCTGAGGGCCACCCTGCCCTCACCCTGGAGGGCAGGGTTATTAGGCATCTACCTGCCTCTGGTGCAGCGCTTGAGAGGGTGGCCTGTTTGAAGCAAGTGAAAACCTGTGACCCTGAGCAGCCTCCTTCTCTGAGCCTCAGTACTCCACCTGCAAAATGGGAATAAAATACCCCTTGGGCTGGTACAAGGTCTGCCAAAGACTGACAAGGACCTACTGAGTGCAGGCTCTAGCACAGGTCTCAATGAATGGGGAACCGAGGTCTAGAGAGATGATGATGACGCAGGTGTTCCGGTCCACTTTGCACCCCACAGCTGTGTGAGAAACAAGCTCTTCCAAAATCTGACATGGGCCAAAGCAGCAGAGGATACCATTCTCTGCCCTTGTCAGGCTGCAGCCTGAGCCTGGATCTTCTAGAAGCCTGAAGCTGAAAATGAACGTGACTACCAGAGGCTAAGGGAACACTCTGGGTTTTGAGGAGCTGGCACACAGCACTGACCTAGGTGCTCTGGAATCTTCTGGCTTTGCCACTGGCTGTCCCCAAGACCCCAGATAAACCACTTCCCAGGGATCTCCCTCTGCACGGGTAGGGGAGCAAGTTGGCGAAGGGCCCTGCCACCCTCAGCATGGGCCTACGGAAGCAAGGTCTTACTTACTCTTATCAGATTTCTTCTTCTCTTTTTTGCTTTTTGGGTCATTTTGATTTCCACCCTCAACCTTCACCATCCCCTGCTCCCCTTCTGGCTTGTCCTTGGCCCCTTGGGAGCTGGAAGATCCCTTCCCCTTCTTCTCCTTTGTGTTGCCACTCGCTTTGTCTCTCTTTGATTTCCCTTTGGAAGTCCTGGGGGCCTTTTCTGAAGAAATAGCGCTCTCCCCGCCTTCCCCAGCCACCATCTTCTTCTTCTTGCTCTTGGGGGCTTTGGTGGCTGACTGGTCTGACACCTTCCGCTTCCGGCCTTTCCTGCTGCTGTCCTTGGCAGCATCTGTGGCTTTCTTCCTTTCCTGTTCCAGCAGCTCTGTCAGGACCTTCATCACTGAGGCCTGCACCTGGGCCTCACTCAGGGGCCAGGGCATCCCCATAAAGTGCTGGGCGATGCTGCTCTGTGTTGGGTCTGTGGAGCTCGGGGCTCCCTTCGTGGGCTTCTCAGATGTGGTGCCTGAGGTGGCTTCCTTTTTACCTGTGGAGAAAGCAGTTGGGAGTCACGGATTTAGGGGGAGCTGGGGACAAATCTCATATGGTGAGAACTGAGGGGATGCAAGGGAAGAATGCTCCTCTTGCAATGGTATAGACGGAAGGCGAGGTCCAGTGGTTACTCTGCCCTATCTAGTCTCCAAAGCTCACGCCTTCCTCATACATACCTGGACCTTGCCTTCAACTTAGAGTGCTTTTGTCTTCTTATACCAAAATTCCACTCAAATTAGGGTCGGGGATGGACAATGAACCCACAATGTTAATGTGGGGCTCTGAAATCTACTGATGAGATGAAAGGGCAAACAGGAGGAGACAGTATCATCTAGCCAGGAGTCCACAGCTGGGCCAGGAGATCTGGTCTCCGAGTCTGACTTTATCACCAACCTCGGTGACTCTAGCCAGGACCCAGCTCCTCAAGGGCTCAGTTTCCCTGCTTGTAAAATGAGGAAATGGGTGAATAATGAAGTCCCTCTATTATAAACTGTAGATTTAAAATAAAAGCGACGGGCTGGTAGATACTCAATTCACAATCCATCGACACAGTGGGCCCTTGGCCCTTCCAGGCCAGGGCTCTAGGCTGCTTGTGGGGCACTGGGTGCACAAGTAGTGGCTGACTAAGCAGGTTTACTGCCTGCCAGAGTGACTTCTGGTGCAGCCTTTGTTTAGAATTTTCCACGCCTCTGCTTGCCTTTGATAATTGTGTGCTGACTACACGTGTAAAAAAAAACCTTCCACAGCCCCCTCTAAAATGTCTCCTTGTCACACCCGCCTCTCACAAAGAGAACTGGGGAGGAAAGTGAGCAACGACTCTGCTTCTGACCCAGCACACGAAGCTGCAGCTTAAAGCCCACTGCCTCTGACCTGGACAGGGCTCTAACTCCATTCTGGGCTAAACAGGCATAAAGCTCTTACATGCTATGCTCTGGAAGGGTGCTTGGTGGTTTGGTTCTGGAGGTGATTGCTTTGAGGAGGGATACAGGTAAACATCCATATCACACCTGGCTGGGAGCTGCTCCCTGCAGCATGCAGTGAGCCTGACCGTGCCCACAGGCCCTCCAGCCTGCCCTCCAAAGGCCATGTGACTATTTTCTGTGTGCCATACACTGACATGCCCTGGAGGCACCACCCTCTGCAGGGCCTGTTTTAGACATGTTTAGAAACCCAGGGTGGTAGGGGATTGTCAATGCTTTAGAGTGCGTCAGAGTGGCTCTGGGCTGGTCCATTGCCAGCTCCTGTGAACAGGCTTCCAGTCTTCTGAGTCATCCTCAGTGCCTACACCCCACACCATGATCCTGTGTGTTGGGAAGAAAAGTCAACAGGGATGGCTGGAAAGAGGAAGGTTTACTTCACAAGTCAAAATGCTGCTTCTTCTAGTCAGGTGTTCTCCTATAGCAGCAACCAGTTTCCCTTTGTTGGATACACCTGGCTCCTGGGCTGCCCAGGCCATGGGAGCCAGACATGTCAGGGCGGGCCCCATCTGCACTGTGAGAGGTGATGCCAGGTCTCACTGGAGACTAAAGCCCCTCATTTGGAGAGGCCCTGGTGGCAGACAGGACCATGTTGGTGGCACTGTTGGTGCAGGAGGACAAAAAGAGGCCCAATGCCTTGTCCTTCCTATCCTACTGTTTGTCCCTTGACTTACCTGTTTTAAGGGAAACAGTGCCTGCTGCCTGCTGGGACTCCAATTTGCCGTCTGGGTCATCTTTGTTCGCCAGAGCACAGGAAACCAAGGGGCTGGAGTCTGGCTTTGGAGTCACCTTTGAAGCCTGGGAATTGGCCAGGGTCAGCCCCGGGGTCACATAACCTGAGAGGAGAGACTGAAGAAGCCCATTGTGAAAAGAGGCCGCAAGCCCACCCACCCAGCCCAGAGCACGGCCTGCTGTGAGAACACCAGCCCAGGGCGCTTGGGCTCGGGCCTTCCCTAATGGTGCAGACTGAGAGGGCACTGAGGCCCCGAGGTGCTTCAGCCCTCAGAGTGCACCTCCTGAACTATTTAATGATATATATTTTAGATAAGTACATCCAAAAAGGAAATTTCTTATTATGAATGCAAACACAAAAATCATCAGCACTTGCCATGTACAGAGAGAGTAACCTTGAAAAAACCTGGTTAAGAAATGTTTTTGTCTGGGAATCACCTAGAATCACAGACCTAGAGGTTAACTGCTTGGTCTCGTAGGGACTGGGGTAGGAGCTTGCCTGGTTCTATTCTTTATTTTTTGTACCAGAGATTGAACCCAGGGGTGCTTAACCACATCCCCAGCCCTTTTTTATATTTTATTTAGACAGGGTCTCACTAAGTTGCTGAGGCTGGCTTTGAACTTGCGATCCTCCTGCCTCACCCTCCCAAACCACTGTAATTACAGGTGTGCATCATCATGCCCAGTCACCTGGAACCTTTGCAGGCTGGACCTCGCCCAGGGCAAGAGGAGAGGGCCAGATGTCTGACCTGAAGGACACTTGGTCTAACTGGTCTAAGCGTACAGCCCTCTCCCTGGCAGTTACCTGGGAAGGGGCCACCACTTCATCCTCACTGGACTCTGCTGAAGTCTCCTCCACCAAAGTCTCCTTCCTAGAGGGGGCTGGACCTACTAGAGAAGCAAAGGTATCCTGTTGAGGGCCCCTGGTGGCCCTTGTCAGTTAGGCAGAGTGAGCCCTTAAGAGGCCTGAGATGCTAGGTCTGTGTCCCTCCTGCTCCTGCCCAAGGCTTCCTATTGCTCTTGCTACATCAACGCTGTTCATGGCCTTCATCTCCAGCTCCCAAGGCCCCACTTATTTTCCCTGCTTTCCCTTGTGGGGAAGCATGGTCTTGGGATTTAGGGGAGTCAATAAGGGAAGTCTGATACCAAGAAGCTACCAGCAGTTCAATAAGAATTAGGTTTTTGAAATCACCTGGATGGACTTCCTCACAGGGCTATATAAATGGGTTAAACTGAGGCCCAACATGGGATGACGTGGCCAAAGCCTCAGATCAAGCTGGGATACAGAGCTGAAGCCAAAGTCCAGGGTTCTACCAGGCTGCATCCCACCCCCTGTGCTGGACCTTCCCTCCTAGCACCCTCACCTAGCCTGGGGGTTGACTTGGCTGTCTGAGGTCCCCTAGTATCCTCGCTCCCCGAAGAGCTGTCGCTGCTGTCTTCGCTGTCATCTGAGCTCCCAGGGGCTTTGGCTTTGGGGTGGCCCGAGGGTGTGGCTGTGGCCTGCTGGCCTGCAGGAGGCTTGGGTTGTTTGAACTTGTTGGTCACTCTGGCCTGGACAGGGGAGCTCTGGGGACGAGTCACAGGGAGTGCTCCCACAGCACTGCAAACCTAATTTGGTGAAAGAAAGAGTGGAAGGTCATGCCGAGCAGTATGGCACCTGCTTAGCACAGCAACGGGCTGGGCACTGTGTCAGGGCCACAGGGGTGGCCTCCTGGATCTTTCCCACAGCTCTCCAGGGTCGACACCGTAGTTCCTCTTTATACACCAGACCACCGTGATCCAGGGAGGTAAGCCCTGGGATTCGAGGCTGGGCCCTCCCTGTGGCAGGTCTGGTAACCCTGCTTCCCAGCTCACCTCACTTGAAGACTGTGTCTTGGCAGGAGGCTGGGCCTCATTTGCTTTATGGGCGAGGACTTTCAGGGCAGCTTGCGTCAGTGGGAGGGAAGCTGGGTTCCGCTTTGCCACCTGTGAACAGTGAGGGGCAGCTCTAAGACCAATGGGTAACTGGGACGCCATCTAGGTCATGCCTGGTCAGATCCTGTCTGGCTGGGTTAAGAGGGGACCCAAGCACCAAGAACCATGGGGCTGCAGTTGGGGACAGAACAGCAATTAAAGGGGCAATGTCACCATTTGGGCAGAAAGATGGGTGGCAGGTTTAAGGTTATGAGCACATCACCTTGTTCTCAGAGTGGAGAGGTAGCTCCCAGTAAGGAAGGGAAGTAGCTTGGTCCCACCAGAGGCCCACCATAACTCGCACCCTCTTTAGGATATGCCTCTAGCTGGGGGGTCCCCCTACTTCCTGCACCCACCAACAGTCAGGGAGTGAGAACTTCAACTTCCCTATCTGCAGGGTGCCCTCAGCTCACCTCCTCAGGGGGGCTTCCCTGCCCATCCTTCCTAAAGCAGATCACTTGTTATTCTCTAGTTCATGTTCCATTTCCTTCATAGCATCAAGCTATGAGGACCTTGTTTCTATTTGATTTCCTTGTTTAATGGCTGCTTCCTGACTGGCTTGAGAACTCCGTGAGGGCAGGGATCCTTCCTGTCTTGTTCCTGCTGTTGCCCATGTCTGGCACGGGCAGATGGTCAGCACCATCTACTGGCTGAGTAGCCAAACAGGAATGGGTTTTAGAGGTGTAGTGACCATGGCTGGTTACCCACCCAGCACACACCCTCCCAGAGGCCATTCTTGAGGTGTAGCTTGTGGTGCACCCAGTGGGTGGGTGGCACATCAGCCCCTCCAAGTTGGCACTGCTCCCCTAGGTGCACAGCAACTTTCTCTTGCCCTCTCAAGAACTGGGTGGGGTACAGTGAACTGCTCCTTCTCAATGGGAAAATAAACCAATAAGGCTGAAAGAGAAGGGACTGGGAGTCAGGAGACCTGGGCTCTGGTCCTGCCCAATTCTGATCAAACCACAGCCCTGGTGGGGGTGTGCACTCAGTTTTATCATCCAAACAGTAGGTCACTGCATTTTTAGATTCATGCAAGGGCCAAATAACAACGCACTAAAAATGGTGAAGGCTGGGAAGAAGGCTAAAGTGATAGTTCTACACACTACAAAGGGAAACTTTTGTTCATGGCATTTCAAAAGTGGGAGGAAGAAAATAAAAGCTCCACCATGCTGAAAAAGCTGATGGACTCCAGAGTGAAGTTGGCCCTGCTCTGTTGTGGGTTCCCTGAAAGCAATTCCTGATTCTATGTTTTCTGTTTTGGGTACTGGTGATTGGACCTAAGGCTGCTTTACCACTGAGTTATATCCCCATTCCCTTACATTTTCCATTTAGAGACAGAGTCTCCCTAAGTTGCTTAGAGGCTTGTTAAGTTGATGAGGTTGGCCTCAAACTTGTGATCCTCCTTCCCTCACCTCTTGATTCACTGGGATTACAGTGTATGTCACCAAGAGCTATGAAAGCAATTCCTAATACAAAAGTGATTTGGTTGGGAATCTGGCATCAGGTCTATGGCCTGAAGGCCAGGAAGGCCTCTGGCTACGAGGCCAATGCTGTTGGGTGGTGGGAGACCGCCACTGCAGTGGAATCCAGCTGCCCTCCCTCCCTGTCCACCAGGTACCTGAGTGGCTGCCGCCTCCTGTTTCTTGCCTTCCGGCACCCGACTGGACTCCTCACTGCTACTGGCTTTGGGGGTTGTCCGTGCATGGGCAGTGGGCACAATCACATTGGTTTTAACAGCTGAAATGGAGGACAACAGTACATCAGGGTGCAGAAGCCTGTGGCCTTCTCAGTGCTGGCACAGCCCAGTCACCAGCCCAGCCAGGACCTGGGGCTGTGTTTAGGCCTCACACAGGGAAGAGGTTTTATTCCACACCCCAAGCATTCCAGACAGGGCCTGTCATCTGACAAGGGGACATCCAATGGCTGCTATGGCAGTGACCCCCTGCTTTTTCCTCATGCCTTCTCCTCTCGGCCAGTCAGGCTGCCACTCCTGAGCCATGTGCTGGAACACTGGTTACCAGAGATTCCTCAGGTAAAAGGGCCTCTCCTGAGAGTCACCCAGGTATCTGCACAGGCTGTTCCACAGAGTTCACCAGAAGCTGCTCGTCACAGCCCAAGACAAAGCCCTCTGTCTCCTCCAGTATGGTGCTGGCAGAATGGAATGTGGCACTACCTTGTAGCCAGTAGGAACCACACCAAAAATATGTACTGACAAATCCACGATGTCACAACATACCCACTGAAGATGACAAGCACTATGTACAGTATGGTCTACTTTAGAAACACAGGTGTACCTTAGGCTTCGGTCAAGTCAGCAGCACCGAAACGTTAGCAGTAATGATTTGAAATGTAGGCAGTGGGGTTATAGGTGACATTTTTTCTTCTTCTCTTTTTTTTAATGTGGTACTAAGATTGAACCCAAAGCCTCACATATGCTAGACAAGAGCTCTACCAATGAGCTATATCCCCAGACTTTTAAATTTTGAGACAGGGTCTCACTAAGTTGCCCAGACTGGCCTTGAACTTGCAATTCTCTCGCCTCAGCCTCTATATCTGGGATTACAGGCAGGTACCATGGTGCCCAGCTGATATTTTTTCTTTTGTGTTAATCTGCATTTCTTAATTACCTTACCAGCATTAAGTATGGTTTCCTCATTAAATTATTATAATAACAACAATAAGAGTAATAGCCATTTTCTGTTGTTATTGATAGAATCACAGATTCTTTTAAGTCAAGGACACCCCAGATCTGGTCCTACCCTCTGCTGATAGATGAAATTCATCCTTGCAACATTTCTGCCTAGATTACCTCAACTCTTTCGCACCACTAGGGATGGCAAGCTAACTGCCACCCTGAGGGCCCACCCCAGTCACTCAGTGGTTAAGACAGCTCTTCCTAAGGCTATGAAGATCCTGGTCCCAGGGGCTGGGATTGTAGCAGTAGAGAGCTTGCCTTGCATGCGTGGGGCTCTGGGTTCAATCCTTAGCACCACGTAAGAAATAGATAAGTAAATAAAAAAGCTGGGCACCGTGGCTCACGCCTGTAATCCCAGCACTTGGGAGGCTGAGGCAAGAGGATCACGAGTTCAAAGCCAGCCTCAGCAATGGCAAAGCACTTAGCAATTCAGTGAGACCCTATCTCTAAATAAGATACAAAAAAGGACTGGGGGGCTAGGGTTGTGGCTCCACAGTAGAGCGCTCACCTAGCATGTGCGTGGCCCAGGTTTGAGCCTCAGTACCACGTAAAAAATAAATAAAAATGCATTGTGTACAACTAAAGCAAATAAATAAATATATATTTTTTTTTAAAAAAGGGCTGGGGATGTGGCTCAGTGGTCTAGTGCCCCTGAGTTCAATCCCCGGTACAAAAAAAAAAAAAAAAAAAAAATCCTGGTACCTGCAGCTTCTAGCCACTGTCCTGGGTCTCATGCTGCTTGGAGGCTGGCAGTGAAGCCTTGGAAATGTATCTTCTAGAACTAGAGGTCTGAGTTAGCCCTTCATCAGAGTGACAATGCAGGGCCCACCCACCTGGTCCCTGACCAATGCCTGGCTATACAACTTGATCAGCGACCTGTCCCTTCTGGCCTCAATGGGGCAATGCCAGCAGCTCCACCCAGCTGAGCCTGGCAGGTGAAGCAGGGCAGTAGGCACTGGGTGTGGAGCACTCACCAGGAGTGGAGGACTGCGTGGCGGGGATCAGGTCCTCATCCTCGCTCTCGGAGGAGGAGTGCCGGGCAGTGCTGTCCGAGACCCAGGCCTTCCTCAGGGTGTTCGCAGCTTGGGCCTGTGCAGGAGTAGCAGCGGGGCCAGCTGGACTACGATTAGGGTCGACAAAAATCAGAGGGGGTTTAATCACCTTGAAAAACAAAAACAGAACATACCCCCCAGTGATTAAAGGCTTGGCCAGGGAAAGAGGAAGACAGGATTGGGGAGGGCTTTGTAAGGCAAGGGGTCCAAGAAGCTCAGGGGCAGCTGGGCACAGAGGCCGTTCTAGCTGCCTAGGGCACTCCCAGCCCACACCTATTCCGTGGCACCTTCCAAGACCCAGCACAGCACTGCACAGTTCACAGGTGCCCACCTGACCCTGACAGTGAACCTCTGAGGGCAGTAGTATCAGTTGCACTCACAGGTGGGAGGTCTACAAGTCTAGACAGGGAAAGAGAAGCACCCACTGTCAGTCCTACATCCTGCTACAAGCAAAGCCAGGGCCACAATGTTGAACTGAGCCTTCTTTCCTCTGGCTGACTTTAGAGACCTGGTGAGTTGTAACCCTATAGTCTTTCCTACAGTGACCTTGCCACAATGTAAGATACCCCAGGAAGGTGCTTAGAGTTTAGCTCTCCCCATTGCAGCAATTCTGACACGTCCTTCTGAGACGTGGCCCAGGCTGCAGCCCCAGCTACACTGACCTAGTTTCTTCAACATATAAAATACATGAGGAAAACAAGGGTGGTTGGCGGGGAAGGACCACGGGATTAAGATTTAAAGGGATTAATAGCCTAATGCAGCATGTGGCCCTTATTTGGAATCTTATCTGAACACATCAAATATAAAAAATACCATTCATGAGATAATTGGGAAAATGAGAACGCTTGCTTGGGTAGGTCGTTTTTTTTTTTTTTTTTTTTTTTTTTTAGCGGTGATATACAATCGTGGTTGTGCTTAAAAGAAAGAAAAAAGAAGAGAGACCTCAGAGCAGCACACTGAAATCCTAGTGGATGAGATGACAGGCCTGAGACCAGCTTCCAAGTGGCCAGGGTGCTGGGGAGGTGAGGGGGGTGTGCATGGAGCCAGCCCGCCTGGTGCATGTGACTGCAGAGGCTGGGATGGCTATGGGGTTCTTTACACTGCTTCACCTTTGGGTGGGTTCTCCAAGTCCCAATGAGAAACTAACAGCAAAAAGCAGGTGGCAACAGCAGCTCACTGGTATTGTGCAGGCCAGTCTGACTGGGAACCGCAGTTCCTAGAATGTGCCACCCATGCACCAGGGGACCCCAGGTCTGCTTCCTCCTAAAAACCCCCAGCTAATGAAAGCAGGCAGAGCCATGAGCAGAGGACCGGGACATCTACTTTCCACTTTGGAAATGTCAGTGCTGACTTGAGGTCTGTTCCTGCTCCGGCCAGTGGGGAGATTTGGGACAGGAGTGGGGAGGTGCCTAAGGCCTGTGGGGAGTAGTCAGTTACGTCCGGGGTGGAGTTGGGTCTCTGTTCGACACACCACCCTGCCCCCATCTTGGGCCTGACTTGTCACTCACTACCCCTCAAGGTGCTGTGCAGAGAAGTAAAGTAAAAAGTAAGCAAAAAGGTGCCTGCCCGAGGGTGGAAGCTCTGCTGGGCTTATGCCCTTCCTACCCCTGCCAAACAGCCTCCCCCACGGCTGCTCTGATCTGCCACTTCCAGAGCCTTCCTTCCCACGTGATGAAAAAGAGAAGGATGCAAAGTGGGAGAAGGCTTGCAGTGGAGGGAGGGGGATCTATATATATGTGAGAAGACAGGAGAACAGATTGTCGGGGACCAAGAGAGGCAACGAACCCACTGAGGCAAACAATAGCGTCTTGGGATGTTAAAAGCAGCGCAGCAGCAGAGCCTCCTCCCAGCTCCACTGGCCCACGCCACCCAGGCCCGGCCCGGCCGCTGGGCTGTGGGAGGGAGGTGGTGCAGGGGCCCGGATGCAGAGGGCGGCTGGGCCACAAGGGGCCCACAGCCCGCTACTATTCTAAGCAGGAGCACAAGGATCAGGCCTGGAGAATTCAAAGAGGAGGGCTGTGTCAACCAGGGTGCAGGGGACACCCACTTCTGTGCCTGCCTCTGTATGACAACCCTGTGTGGTCAAGCCCCAGTACTCTCTGTTGGTCACACACTGGGGTGGGGGCACTTCAAAATAGCTCATGCAGGGTGCTCCTGGGCTGGTCACTGCCCTGCCACAGCCCACAGCTGCACCTGTAGGTGCAGGGTACTAAAGACCAGAAGGAGCCCAGGGGCTCCCTTCCCATTCCTGCTCTGGTACCTGTGGGAAGAAGCCAGAAGCTTCTTGGGCAGCACCTGTGGCCTGTTAAACCTGAGGTCACAGCTTGTGTCCTCAACTCAGCTAGTCTGGGGACAGGTGTGGTTGGTGGCTCAGGCTACTGACCCCAGTGTGGGACACAATCACAAAGGCATGATCCAAGAGCCCCTGCCAAAACTGCCTCTGGGGTGGAAGTGTAGCTCATTGGTAAGGGGAGTGCTGGGCAGAGGAGTCCCTGGGCTCATCCCTAGAACCACAAAAACAAGACAAAAACCTGACCGTGGGTTGGGTAGCAGATCCTGGGCCAGTCCCAATCTAGGGGACTAAGAAATGCCACTATTTGGGGATGTGGCTGAGAATTTTGAGTTTTGAGCCTTGTCCCAGGGGTTGAAAAGGTTGAGGCCCAAAGAAGACCAAGGGCTTTGCTCAGGGAGACCAGTTAACCGCTCTAAAATGCAAGAATGGAAGTTAGTTCTCTAGGGCCCAGCAGGAGCTCCTCCTACTACCCAGCATGCCAGGCTTTAACACCCTAAATTAGTTTCTTACAGGTTTCTCCTCTCTGAAACTCTGAGGGCAGGACCTGTCTTTTGTTGTTTTGGCACAATGATAGAAGAAGTGACACTTTCAAAAAAATTAACTAGCCTGGCGCGGTGGCGCACGCCTGTAATCCCAGCACTTGGGAGGCTGAGGCAGGAGGATCACGAGTTCAAAGCCACCCTCAGCAATGGCGAGGCACTTAGCAACTCAGTAAGACCCTGTCTCTAATAAAATACAAAAAAGGGCTGGGGATGTGGCCCAGTGGTCGAGAGCCCCTGAGTTCAATCCCCAGTACCAAAAAAAAAAAAAAAAAAAAAAATTAACTAAGCTGGCAGGTAAAAACCATGTATGCTCTTGGTGTTCATCTGTGCCGTGACATGTATGTGTCGTGGAATGGCTCCCTTGAGCTATTTAATGTGCGCATTGCTTCATATGCTTACCACTTTCTAGTCAGCAGTGCAGGCCCTAGCTGAGGCCCATGCTCTACACAACGGGGCGGAGGAGGTACAGCCAGGGGCCTGGGATTGGAGCCTGGGGCTAAGCCCACCACCCTGACATCAAGTTCTAGCCGGGTTGGTGGGCTAATAAGAAAAACAGCGGAAACTGTCAATAGCAAAATAATGCTTAATAATGACAGTAATCATAATTAAGAAACTGGGGACTAAGAAGCTGAAAGTCCCCCAGCTAGGTGGAGGCCATAGCTTCCGCAGGAAGTGCCTGTCTTCTCTGAATCTTCCCCAGGGAATGCACAAACTGCTGACTATTTTCCCTTCTGCTTTTCAAATAGGGGCTCCAGAATCTTTGGGACTAACCTACCAATTAAATGGTTCAGTTTAAGACCGATGTTCATTTTAATTGTGTTAGCCCGCCCTCGCAGGGAAAGGCAGAGGGGCCCCTCCCTCCCAGCTGTTCTGAGCCCTCCAGAGGGAGGCTTCACAAAGCTCCACAGTGAACCAGGGGCACAGCCAAAGCCCCCGAGATGTCCGCACAGGGCCAGGGAGCAGGCAAATGTTCATGGACTGGGTTCAAATGGATGAGGCGTTGCTCAACTCTGAGCCTCAATCCCCCTCCTTAAAACAGAAATAACAAAAGGACCTTCCCTCAGGGTTCTTGTGGGGATTAAACAGAATAATTCAAAATGGGGGTTAGCACAGCCCCTGGCACACAGAGAGAGACCAACAATATTTGCTGTTCACCGTGGTGTGCGAGCAGCCACGTTGGGAGGACCTGACCGTTGGGAGGACCTGACCGACAGACTGACACCTGATATACAAAGGACGATGGTGAAGCAGGCCCACTGGTGCAGGGGCTGCAGGATTCTAGCATCTCTGGTGAGATGCTTCCAGAAGCACTGGGCTGGGAGACGAAGGGCAGCGAGGCTGCTAGAAAAACCTGGGTTCACATGAAAGTTTGGGCCACGGCAGTCAGGCTCCCTTGGCCTCTGCAGTCAGTCACAGAGAAGGTAGGCTTGGCCCTTCCCTTGGGGAGGTGGTCTGAGGAAGACCAGGGGTGCAGCAGAGCATGCTAAACTGCCACAGCTGCTCAGGCTGGGGTCTTGGGTGAGGCCCATCGGGTTCTGATGAGCCCTGCAAAGAAGCTCAGGTCCCAAGCCAGAACAGGGACATACAGGGGCCAGGAGCCAGTGTTTGTGCTCTTCTCAGCCTCTTCCTGAGAATCTGGGGAAATTGCTTCAACTCCCAGGGCCTCCATTCCTGAACTGTCAAACGGGACAATGCCACCTGCCCTCCTGACAATCACAGGCATTTCTGCACAGGCAGGGGATTGTGCCAAGGACTTGAGGTACTTGCATCATCAGTACAGATGAAGAGAGAGGCTCCGTTACTGACCCCATTTATATTACAACTGAAATGCCAAGCCCTAGGAAGGTCACAGCATTTGCTGGGTCTGGGGCTGGTAGGTGTGGACCTGCTTCTACCCTCCACCACTCTGCTTGGAAGACTGCGTGTTCAACTGCTCTGCAGCCTGCCTCATGGGGTTACTGTCCAGACCAAGGTGTCAAAGGAGAGAGAGCTCTGCAAACTGTGAAGTGCTGTTAAAAGTGGTAAGTTTTCCCGTGGGCAAGATCTGCACCCCACCCCCAGCCCACCACCCCTGCTGAGCTGAGCCTGGAGTGTCTTCAGACAAGGTGCTGCCTACCTGGCTTGATGGCAGCTCTTCGCCACTGCTGTCTGAGGACACCTCTGTGTTCTCAGCAGGTCCTGAGGTCAGAGCCTTGCCTCTGGCAGTTTTGGAGGCACCATTCTTCTGGGGGGGGGGGGGGCAAGAACACAATGGGGAAGGGGTGTGAGCTGAGGGGGACACAGCTAGTGAGCAATGCCCCTCATGTGTTCTGGCTCTGGGGAAGATGGCACAACTCCATTCTGCACACACACAGAGGACACCTGCTGCCCAGGCATGCCCCACAGCCACTAGACACACAGATATCCACCTATTTACCTTCTTGAAGAGCTGACTCTAAACTTGAAAGAAGCATATGACTTAGACACAACTAAAACCTGGGGGCTGTGGTGCTGGTGGCCTGCAGCCTGGGACAAGATTGTATGTAGGTCAGTGGTCTCAGCACAGCTCATATCTGGTTCTAACACCCCCAGCTAAAAGTGGGAACCACTTAGGGGTGGCCTGCTGGCCGCCATCCCACCCGGCCAGGCCAGATATGCAGGGCTGGCTGGACGGGCTCTGTAGTCAGGCCAGAGGGCAGCTCTGTGCTCCCTTCCAGGATAGAGACTCTACCTGTCACACACACTCAGCTCAGCCACAAGAAGCATTGGGTGAGCCGGGCGCGGTGGCGCACACCTGTAATTCCAGCACTTGGGAGGCTGAGGCACTTAGCAACTCGGTGCAACCCTGTCTCTAATAAAATATAAAAAAGGGCTGGGGATGTGGCCCAGTGGTCAAGTGCCCCTGAGTTCAATCCACCGTCCAACCCCTGCCCCCCAAAAAACAAAAACAAAAACCAAACAGCATTGGATGTGCCTGAGCCCTTGATTCTTCAAGAAGAGCTGAAAGAATCTGATTTGTATGTGGCATTTCCCAATTTTAATTTTTTCTTATTTTTGTCTTTTTCAGTATTGGGGATTGAACCCAGGGGGGCTTCATCACTGAGCCTTGTCCTTAGGCCTTTTTGTTTTTGAATTGCCATTAAAGTTGCCAAGGCTGGCCTAGAACTTGCCATCCTCCTGTCTCAGCCTCCTTTGCTGGAATTACAGAAGGCACATGCCATAGCTTCCCCAATTTTTTTTTTTTTTTTGGTACCTGGGATTAAACCCAGGGGCCCTTAACCACTGAGCCACATCCCCACCCCTTTTTTATATTTTATCTAGAGACAGGGTTTCTCTGAGTCACAGGGCCTCACTATGCTGAGGCTGGCTTTGAATTTGATCCTCCAGCCTCAGCTTCCCGAGCTGCTAGGATTATAGGTATGCATTAACATGTCTGGCTCCTGCTTCCCAATTTTTAAATGGGGCAACTACAATGCACGCTGCTGACTGCTTCCCCAGCAGCTATGCCTCTGTATCTTCCTTGCTCACAGATTCTGATTCTGCTCTGGTGGCTGTCATCACATGCTCTGGGGAGGGTGGCCCTCCTCTTAGCTACTCATGGGAACTATAGGCCCCTCATCAACGAGGGAGAGGGGTTGGGCACCTCCAGCCTGAGATCTTGATAAGGAGACCCGAGAAGGAGTTTGCTGGGGATGTTTGCAGCTCTTTAGGAGATGCTACAGCCTTCTGTGACCGAGAGGCTAGTGGGTCATCAGGAAAGTTGAGCTGCTAAAGAATTGGTCCTCCTAGTGCTGAAGCTTTTTTGAACTGGGTTTTCTCCTGTAGATTAGGACATCATGATTAACACAGCAACTCACCAAAAACTTAAAAATCAAAAAGCTGCACAGGTCAAGATATGGCTGGGGTCCATGTCTTAGTCTGGGATCCAGACCCTCCCTCCATATATGTTAGCATATAGTAGCAAGCAACTGGAAGGATGCTGTCTGTGAGACGTGCCTGTACTGACCACCTGCCCTTGTGTCCACTGGCTGCACACACTGCTTTGTGAAGTTCACATATCTACCTATGCCTGGGAATGCCTGGTCTTTCTTCTACCTCAGCTCAACCATACTCACCTCTGGCTCTCACAGATCTGTTTTCCTAACTCTGGGAGACAAGAGCACTACCAGAATATTCTTCCATGTTCCAGTCACCTGTTCCACCCTACAGACTGCAGGCTCCTTGAGGGGAGGGCCAATGCCTTCTATTCACAAAGGCAGGGGTCAGCCCTTGGAGCAGTTAATACAGTTCCTGATGCTTGTTTTACTCATGAAGAAAATGGAAATCTAAGAGGGGATGGAACTTGGCCAGGTGTGACTTCTGGTTTCCTTCAAGAAATGCAAGATTTGGCCACAATGAGGGTATATTTCTACAAGGTCACAACTGGCAGTTTTATGATAGGGCTATCCCTCCAGTTGGCCCTGATTCTGCTACATGCCTATTGTCTCTTCTAATACCAAGGCTCAGTGTCAGTTGCCATCAACTATCATGTCTGTCAGGCCAGTGTCCACCATTTTTATCACACACCTGAGCCCTAACTAGAATCTTTCACCCTACGTTTTTGTAGGACATAGCCAGCTCTGATGCCTCCTACAATCAGAAGAATATTGTTCTGATAAAAGGTCATTTCTCATTTCCTCTCTCCTGACTGCCCAGGACCAAGGCTTCACACTAAGCTAGCTGGGACTTCCCTGGGAGATGCACCTGCCTATGAGGCCTAGGCCCAGGTGAGGGACATGACTTCCTCCACCCCTCAGGCCTCATGATCCCTGCACCACAGTCCAAACCTCTGCACCTTAGCAGTAGCTGCTGAGCTGGACTTGCACAGATAACTGCTCATGCTGGGGAGGACCTGGTCATTAAGGGAGTGCCTAGGATACTCTTCATTGGGGATGCCTTGGTTTGGGGGGATTTATAGCAGATTCCACCTAAGGGACATGGAGGACAGCAGTAGAAGAAGGGATGCTAGAGCTGCAGCCTTACTGTGCTCTTCTTTCCCCACCTGGCCCTGAACTTGAGTTCCAACTGAGGAGTGGATAGTGGTGGCTTGGACGCCTGGCAGGTCTCACCTGAGCTGGGGTCATGGCTGCCAGTGTCTCTCCCTCACTGTCGGATCCCTCACTGCTGCTGTCTGAATCATCCTCCTGCTTCCCCACTGGGGCCTGGGCCTGGGCGGATGCAGACTTAGGGGGTGCTGGAGGGGTCACTTTCCTGGGGGACCCCTTGGCAGAGCCTGAGGCATCCCTGACCTGGAGTTTCTTCTCCAAGGGCTTCGCCTGCAGTGAGAGGGGTGGGGGCAGAGAGATGGGGGGATGTGTGGAGATGAGGAAATGGATGGGCAAAGGAGGGATGAGGCCCTTGTAGGGGCTGGGCTTGGGGCGTGCCTGTGGCTCCTGGCACAGACAGTAAAGCACAGGGGTGCTTCCACCCAGCACCCTGGCCTACCTGTGCTGGCGCCTCCTCCTCCTCCTCACTGTCTGACTCCTCGCTGCTCTCCGAGTCCTCCTCCTCTGCCCTGCCAACAGGCCCCTTCTGGGTCTGGGCTGCTCCGGCCACTGCCCTTCCCACGGTGGGCACAGATGCCTGGCCCTTCACGGTGACGATGCTGTTCTGGGGGGTTCTCACTGGTGTCTTCCCCTGAATTGGGAGGAGATATGGTGTTGGAGACAGGAGAACAGCACAGCTCCTTCCTGGCTAACCTGCCCCACGGTGTGACTCCAAAGGTCACCCCCGCCCAGGCAAGGCCTTTTCCAGGCTGGGGCCACTGCTGGGTTGTCCCTTCTGCCCTAACTCCTGACACTTCTTGTGGCTTCTGGCCCCACTTGCCTTGGCCGGGGACCCCTGTTTGGCTGAAGCAACTGTAGCGAGCACTTTTCCAGGGGTTGACATTGTGCCTTTGGCTGAAGATGCTCTAGTGGGAGCTGGGCTGGCTGTGGCCTGAAGGGTGTTCCCCGAGACCTTCACCTGAAAGGAGAAGAAGAAGTTACGGAAGCAGGTGACACACAGGGGGCAGAGTTAGCCAAGAATGTGGATTCTGTAGTCAGATCCCGAACTTGGATTTGGGCTCCTTCATTTATCTGCTGTGTGAATGCGAAAGCATTTGATCTCACTGGGCCCCAGTTTCCTCTTCTGTAAAATGAGGACAATAACTCCACCTACAGGGTTATCCTGAAGATTAAGAAGGAAATTCCATGTTTAACACAGTGCCTGCCACATGGGAAACACTCAAAACTCATTACTGTAAGCATTTTTCTTTGTGGGAACTAAGCATAAGCCTATCCAGAACCAAGATGTTTTCTAGGTTCCCTTTCAATTAGGTACACTTAAATTCTGGTAAATGGAACGTAAGTTGAGGGCCATAAAAGGCAGGAAACTTAATGGAATGCTGAAGTAATAACTAGAGTTCAGGCAGCCATATTAATCTATGAGGATGGAGCCAGGTACTGAGGATAACAGAACGAGGCAAAAACCATTTCCAAAATGTCTATCAGGGTCTCCAGTAAATGCAAATCTACAGAAATAAACCAACAAAGGAGATTTCCAGAGATCCTTGCCAGGAGTGTAGTAGTAGGCCTAGCTAATGTGAAATAAAAGGTGGAAGTTAGCAGCATCTCAAAGCTCATCTGGTCAGTGTCAGAAGATATCCTACCTCAGTGTCCCTTACATGAATGAAAATAAGTGGAATGAAGAGCCAGGACTTCAGGAAGGAGGCCACCTGCACATAACCCAGGTGAGAGCTTGCCCGCTCCTAAGGCTGGGAGCTCATCAGCACAGCACCCCTCTCATCCTAAGAGGGTCCCATCTTTCACACAGACATGAAGAATATACGGATGCTGCGAGGGCCACTTTGACCCAACAAGTCTCAATACATGAAAAAAAAGGACTGAAATCATATAAAATCTGTTCTCCAACCACAGTGCGAT
Source organism: Tamias sibiricus (assembly GCA_025594165.1). Taxonomy (NCBI): domain Eukaryota; kingdom Metazoa; phylum Chordata; class Mammalia; order Rodentia; family Sciuridae; genus Tamias; species Tamias sibiricus. Next base: position 61,053,870 of record CM046662.1, read on the forward strand.
CAAATTAGAAATCAACAACAGAAAGAAACCTGGGTAATCCCAGATATTTGGAAATTCAACAACCCACTTCTAAATAACCCATGGTTCAATGAATAAAAATAAAACACCCACCTCACAGTACAGGTGGGAGGCTCAGATGGGAAGACAAATACTTAAGTGATCTGCACAATGAAACCCCAGAGGCACTGGATCTGCAACGTGTCTGCAGCTAGGAGGAAGGGGAGGAGCCTGCTGGCCTTGGAAGGAGCCCTGCAGAGCCTGACACCTTGGTGAGCGGGGGTCAGAAAAAGATTCAGATAAATGTGTCTGGTACAGAGAAAGAAGAAATGACTAATATCTGAGTGATTATTGAAAAAAACCAAGAGCGACAATTAAAAATAATAAAAGTAGGGGTAGATGAGTGTAGGGACTCTTCACTGCTCCCCACTCTTGGGGGTGGGGAGGCTGCACTGGATTCTGCCGCACATCAGCCTGGCCACCTGCACATAACCCAGGTGAGAGCCTGCCAGATACAGGGGCCCTGCTGGGTGAAGCAGGTGAGATTCACCCCCATTCTCACCCACCTGGGAGGGCTGGTTCCAGACAGAGGCCCCACAGACTAAAACACATGCTAGGACTGGGAGGGCTGGTTCCAGACAGAGGCCCCACAGACTAAAACACATGCTAGGACATGGAGCTGGAACTTGAACCATGCAGTGTGGCTCCAACCCCCTGCCATCTGCCCCTGCCACCAGACAGATGTACAGTACCCAAGCCAGGTGTGTTCCCCTAACCCCCATCTGGAATTTCAACAGGCTGCTTTCTCTGTCCAGAATCCTCTGCCAACACTTCAAGGGCGACTTTCAGCCCTGGCTTAGATGCCATTCCTGAAAACCCCCAGATGTGACCTCCTTACTCTGCTAGTCCAGTCACACATCCTCTACTGTAACCCTGCCTCACCCTGCTGGCATGACCAGAGCCTAGGTATGTACACACCCTGCTCCGAGTGGGTGGGTGGGGGGGAACCTCCTTGAGGGCAACCCCAGCCCAGGAGAGTCCCTGGCAGAGTGGGCACTCAACAAAGCATGTGGAAAGCACTGGAATCCATGGGGGCTCACAGAGCCATGGAGACCCTGGAGTTCTGCTGGGCAAAGAAGCTATGGAGAGTACAGTGGGGAGTGGAACTGGTGGAGGCCAGTCCCAGTGCTTCTGTGAGAAGCGGGCAAGAGTGGCCTTAGAGGAGCCCATCCTCAGACCTGGCCTGGGCCCCAGCATGGGTGGTGCCATAGCTCCTCCCAGGCCTCACCGGTGCTGGAGCAGCAGCCTCCTCCTCACTGCCAGACTCTTCCTCACTGCTCTCAGAGTCTTCAGAGTCCTCAACTCTAACCTGGCCAGCTGAACGCACCATCTTTTGAGGGGGTGCTGGGGCAGTTCCTTGCCCTGAGGGCCCTTTGGTGGGCATCAAGGCAGCTCTCGCTTGCAGGCCTTTCCCCACAGATTTCACCTGGAATGAAGAAAAAAAGATGGGTCTTACAGTAGTCCAGAGAGCACCATAGGGCCAGCCCTGAGCCTGGCAAGCCCATGCAGGCCTCACCGGAGCCACTGCTGTGGCAGAAGCAGCTTGCTCCTTCTCCTCTTCTGACTCCTCTTCACTGCTCGAAGAATCCTCCTCTGGCCTCTGGGTACCCCAGGCCACAGCTGGGGATGATGAAGTCACAGTTCCTGCTTTCCAGGGGGCTGGGGTGCCCACGTGCACTGGGGTGGTCTTGGAAGATGCAGGGATAACAGGGGTGCCTTTCTTGGGGAAGCCTTGGTCTGAGGAGTTTTCAGAGCTGGTTTTGCCTGTGGGACAATGATGATGAACACAAATTAGAGAAGGTTCCTGGATTCAGAGCCGCCATCTACTGAGGCACAGCCCCACTGCTGTCCTCCCCCACCAGCCAGAACCCACATGCTGACTCGCAAGGCTGGAGGATGGGCACTCCATGTCAGGCCTCACCTGGGCTGGAGTCACAGCTGCTGGTGCCTCTTCCTCACTGTCAGAAGACACCTCGCTGCTCTCTGAGTCCTCCTTGGACCTTTTAGCCTTGACCTGGCTGACCCCAGGCCCTGCCTTCTGTGGGGGTGCTGGAGCAGCTACTTTCCCCAAGTGTGCCTTAGCAGAACCTGGGGCAGGTCTGACCTGGAGGGTTTTCCCAGATAGCTTCGCCTGGAGTAAGACACATGGGATCAGGACAGGGAGCCCAAGGGGTGACGTGTGCAGAGACAAAGACCAAGAGGGCAAGCAGAGTTGCAGTGCAGAAGAGGGCAGGGGATGGCAGGCCGTGCAGCTCCCGCACTGAGGAATGGAAGGGTCTGGCAGAAGGAACTTACCTGGGCCAAGGTCGTTGGTGGGGCTTCCTCCTCACTGTCCGACTCCTCGCTGCTGCTCTCCGAAGCCTTCTCTACCTTTCTCGCCTGGGCTGCAGGGGCCACTGAGCCTGCCTTCCCGGCGGCCACCGGGCCTTTCCCTAGAGGTCCCTGAACCACAGTTGAGGCAGGTCTCACCTGCAGGTTTTTCCCCAGGGGTTTTGCCTGGGAGTGACAAAGGACAAGATCAGGGAAAGGTTCCCTGATGGGGATGCACAAGTCCACAAGGAGATCTTTCTAGGCAGGGTGTCCTTCAGCCTCACCTGAGTGGGGTTCACGGTTAGGGTCATGGCTGCTGGTGTCCTTCCCTTGCTGTCTGACTCCGCACTGCTGCTGTCTGAGTCCTCCTCTGGCTTCCCTGCTGAAGCCTGGATGGCTGCAGGCCCTGTTTTCCCAGGGGGCACTGGAGGGGCCCCTTTCCTGGGGGACTCCTTGGCAGGGGTTGTGACAACCCTGACCTGAGGGCTCTTCTCTGAGGGCTTTGCCTGCAGCGAGACAGCAGTGGGGAGAGTCAGGGTATGGGTGAACAGACAGGACTGACAGGCCAATGACACCACAGGGCAAGAAGGTAAGTGGCTGGAGCCCAGCACAGGCTAGGAGAGTAAGTCCCAGGAGGCCTCAGGGAGAGCCCAGGTTGCCAGGGTGTCCTTCCTCAGCTGTACCTGAAGCAGGGCTGTGGCAGCAGGGGTCTCCTCCTCACTGTCAGACTCCTCCTCACTGCTGCTCTCCAACTCCTCCTCTGGTTTCCCCACCTCAGTCTGGGTAGTAACAGGCCCTGCCTTCGCTGGGGTTGCCATAGTGGCCCCTTTCCCAGGGATCCCCTTGGCAGAGGCTGGGGCAGCTCTAGTCTGGAGGATTTTCTCAGTGGCCTTTACCTAGTGAAGGAGATGGGGCAGGTGATTGTCCCCTCTTCTAAAGATCCTCTGGTGATGCTTTTGGGCCAAAGCCCAGAGGCCCCAGTGGTTGCTGAGACCCCCAACCTGCCTCCCCGCCTGTGGCTCCTCTTCCCTTGCTCTTCTCTCTGCTCTCGGGCTCTGTGTGGCCTGGTGGCTTTTCTGTCTCCCCCAGAAATGTCCAGGCCACGCAGACCCAGGTCAACCCCTCCACCACCACCAGCAAAAATAGGTGGCTCTGATCTTCTAAGAACCAGTTATTCCAGGTGGCCTTTGTTTGGCTCACTTCCTTTCAAATGTTTGAACCAACAAGGAGAATGTAGATTTTCTGTAAAAAAGACACACCTGGGCTCAGTCTGAAATGTGGACAGCCATGTGATCTTCACTAGCCTTTGGGCACAGGGGAAGGGCCTTGAGGTGTCGAGCAGCAGCAGGTAGGTCTGCACACGCAAATCTGTCTCTTCCTACTCCTAATCCCACCTCAAGGCCTCCACACTGGCTCTGCTCCTGGCCTTGGAATGACCCTCCTTCCTGAAGATGTCCTTCTACAAGCAAGGCCTTTTCTCAGGTTATCTCCTCCTGGGGCCCACTCTATTTTATTTTATCAATCCTATGTGCCCCGCCTTACTTTCCTTTCTTTTCAGAGATGGGGCTGAACTCTAGGCTTGGAGCAAGCTTACCACTGACCACGCCCCTAGCCTCAGGGCTTAGCCTCCTTTCACATTCACTAGCATCTAACATTACTCCCTCTCCTGTCTTCCTCTTGCTCTTGATTCCAAGGGCTTTCTAGGCCCTCTGCCTTGCCCATGGGATGTGTCCATAGCTTTGGGGGGCGCAGGTCTGGCCATTCCCTGGGGGAAAGGTCCCAGCAGCAGAGGAAGTACCTGGATTCCGTTAGCTAACATGGTATTTGTCTACTCAGAGTCTGGACTGACCTGAGCCAGAGGAAAAGGCAATTGAAGAGGTCTCAAGTCCATTTCCAGACAGGGAAACTGAGGCAAGTGGTGTGGTCACTGGCACAAGTAGGATGCAGGACCCACTCTCTGGGAACTAGCCATTCTAGGGTGCTGCATGAGCCAGAAGGGCAATGTGCACAGGCCTGAAGCCTGGTAGCCCCACTGTCCTCGATCATCAGCTTACACACTGTTCCTCCCTCTCCCCAGCTCCCGATGGGTCTTCTCTGGCAGAGGTGCTCATCACCCAGTGGCTCTGTCAGAAACAGGGGGCCGTGGACATCAGGGCCTCACCTGGTTGGGTGCCCCTGCAGGGACCTCTTCATCACTCTCAGATGAGTCCTCGCTGCTCTCCAACTCCTCTTTTGGCTTCTTGGCCCCCCCAGCTGGGGTCAGGGCACCTCCTCTGACCTGGGGTGTCATATTGCCCACCTTCCCAGGCCTTGGAGCTGCCCTTTTTGCTGGCGACTCTTTGGTGGCAGCTGGTGAGGCTTTGACCTGGGCTGGTTTTACTGAGGTTTTCACCTGGAACCCAGAGAATCAGGAAATACACAGTGACCATTTCCCCAAAGGTGCAGAAGGTGCTTTATCTGAATCACAAACAGCTCCTTAAGGCAGATATTTACTTCCATTTTCCAGACAGATACAGATCACCCAAGGTCAATACAAAGGCCCTGGATGGAATCCCATCTGGAGGAGCCAACCTACTCCTAATCCCACCTCAAGGCCTCCACACTGGCTCTGCTCCTGGCCTGGAATGACCCTCCTTCCTGAAGATGTCCTTCCACAAGCAAGGCCTTTACTCAGGTATCTCCTCCTGGGGCCCACTCTATTTTATTTTGTCATTCCCATGTGCCCCGCCTTACTTTCCTTTCTTTTCAGAGATGGGGACTGAACTCTGGGCAAACTCTCAAGCACCACGCTTGTCCTGCACATGGCACCCATAGGGTCCAGCTTGGAGAGGGGCAGCCAGCCTCTCAGGAGAGCTCATCTTCGTCTGCCCCTTAATCTAATGTTGCTGATCATAGGGCCTTGCTGAGGCTGGGATCTGAATGCCCGTCTTGCCACTGGGCTTGCTGAGACAGCTGGGGCACATTCCTTCCCTTCTGTGAGCTTAAAAATTCTGACTTCTAAAATTCTGGCATTTCTTTTCTTTTTTGGCACTGAGGATTGAATCCAGGGGCCCTTAACCACTGAGCCACATCCCCAGCCATTTTTTAAAAATATTTATTTATTTACTTTAGTTGTACACAATGCAATGCATTTATGTTTACGTGGTGCTGAGGATCGAACCTAGGCCGCGCATGTGCGAGGCGAGCGCTCTGCCACTGAGCCACAACCCCAGCCCCATTTTTTTTTTAAATATTTTGTTTAGAGACACAGTCTTGCTGAGTTGCTTAGGACCTCACTAAGTTGTGGAGGCTGACCTTGAATTCATGATCCTCTGCCTTAGCCTCCCAAACTGCTGGGATTACAGGAGCACCCCACTGCACCCAGCAAATTCTGACACTTCTAAGGCGGTCAGTCAGTGTTCTGCAAGACCCCACCTGACCCTGGGCCATTCATGTCCTCAGTCCCAAACTCTGCCTCACTGCCACTGCAGCTCTGCACTGGTCTCTGGACCACTTTGGCTGCCTATCTCAATACTGGTTTGCCAGCAGTAGCAGTCCCCTTTCCCTCAGCCAGCCTGGGGTGATGGAAACCAGATGCATCCTTACAGCAGACTATATCTAGGGCCTGGTGTGAATGAAAGTTGGGGTCAGGCCTGAGGCAGTTGGGGGTGGCCTCAACCTTCATGGGGGATGGCACCCTGGACAACAAACCAATCTACCTCTAACTCCTGCTGGTCCTCCCTCTAAAACATCTTTTCAAACTAGACACCTTGATCCCAGACATTAGCATCTTCTGCTACTATTATTCCAACAGCTTCCCCAACTTGTCTACACAAAGGCCCCAGTGGAACCCTTGGCTGCTTGCTGTGAGAGCAGACATAATTCAGGCCATCTTAACCTCTGTTCCCCAAACACTGCAACAGGCCCCCATAGCCCCTGCAATAAAACCCAAACTCCCATGGTGGTCCTCCAGGTCACACAGTGAATCTGGCCCTGCCCACCTGTGAGTGACTGCATCTTTTAGCATTTTGGTCCTCATTCACAAAGCTGCAGGTCATTATTCTTTTTTTTTTTTTTTAATATTTATTTATTTACTTTAGTTGTACACAATGCAATGCATTTATGTTTACGTGGTGCTGAGGATCGAACCCGGGCCGCGCATGTGCGAGGCGAGTGCCCTGCAGCTGAGCCACAAACCCAGCCCCCAGGTCATTATTCTTTAAAGCATGAACTTTCTCTGCCTCTATCTCTGCATGGGCTGCCCTCCCCCATGCTTATTCATCAGGGTCAGGTTCTTGCTTCTGCCCTCATGGCTCTCCACTTCCCCTTCGAGTGACTGATCCCATTATGGTTAAACATCTGGGAACCCTGTGGAGGCAGGAGCGCCTCCCTGTCCCTGCCCCCTGCTCACCAACATGTTCCCAAGGCCTGACACCTAGTATACAGGGAATGACCTGTGAGGACTTCTCCCAAATCAAAGTTCAGAGAAGAGACAAGGCCACAGAGTCCTGCCCTAGGCTGGCATTCACCAGTGATCTGGAACACTCTCAGGAGTGTCACCCATGGCCACACATGACAGCTACACTCCTGCCCACAGGTACTGCTTCTGCCTCTCTTCCTGTTTGATATGTGCTCCCTGTTCCACTGTGCTCCAAGGCCACATCTCCCAGGAAGCTCACCCCATCTCCCATGAGGATGCCTCTCCTTCCCTAACCCTAGTTACTTCTGAGCCTCTGAGCTGTGACCAACATTGGGCTCCCTATAATCCATCCCCATGTACCAAAAAACTCATCAGGTCCTGGCCCAGTTGTTGATCTGGGGGTTGGTATCTCAAGTCCCAGTCAGGACCCTGGGAAGGTCAGAGGCTTAGAGAGGGTGATTCCTGTGGATGAGTGGCAATTACCTCCACATCTGTCTCATCGCTGGAGCTGGAGGTATCCTCACTGGAGCTGTCAGCCGGGCCTACTGACACTGTCCCTGAGGGAAGAACATGGAGATGAACATCATCTCTATACTCACCTGCCCCTCCCCACCACTGCCCCCACACTGGCTGCTAGGCACCAACTAGTTCCTCACCTGCACAAAAGTCTCTCCTCTTGTGAAGTGGGAACCATCATTACCCCTGTTTTCCTGCACAGCTATTGTAAGGGCCAGAACAGAACCCCACAAATGTGCACCAGCACCTGAGAGTTCATGTATCTCCCTTCACCACAATGCCCTTGGAGGCAGGCAGGGCAAATGCCTACTTTAATTAAGAAACAGAGTCAGCCAGGCATGGTGGCACACACCTGTATCCCAGCAGCTCAGGAGGCTGAGACAGGAGAATCACGAGTTAGTTCAAAGCCAGCCTCAGCAAAAGCGAAGCACTAAGTAACTCAGTGAGACCCTGTCTCTAAATAAAATACAAACTATAGAGCTGGGGATGTGGCTCAGTGGTTGAGTACCCCCAAGTTCAATTCCTGGTATCAAAAACAAAACAAAACAAAACAAAACAAAACAAACAAACAAACAAACAACAACAACAACAACAACAACAAAAAAACAAGAGTCAAACCCAGGCCTTTCTGTTGAGACTCTAATCCACCAGAATGATAAACCAGAAAATGTCTGACCACCACCCAGCTTGCTTAGATGTCTATAAAAAGTGCCAGTCATGTCCCCCAACTAATCTATGCTCACTGTCATGGAGACAAACCTTTGAATTCCAAATGTCCCAGAGCTTTAGCAAAGCAGTGCCTAGGCTGGTCTCCCCAGCCCAAACCTGGTGCTGGGCTACTAGAGGTGGGGATTCTCACCAGGCTTGGCAGCGGCTCTGTGGCCAGCGACACTGCCCTCCTCCTCTGTTTCTGAGACCAAGATGGTATTTGCTGAGGGCTCTGTTGACTTCTTGGGTGACTTTCCAGAGAGGAGATGGACCACTGCCTTTGCTGAGGCAGGATGTGGCACAGAGTTCACTGTCTCACCAGCTTTCTTGGTCTTTGCCTACAGAGAACAAGAAGGTCAGGCACACCTGGTAGGGAGGCAGGATGTGTGAGAAGCACAGCCCGCCTGCTACTGAACCTACCACTGTCACTTCTTGAAGTGTGCAAGTGTAAGCAAACTGTCCCCCACCCACAGCCTCTACCTCCTCTTTCTTATAGTGGGGCTGAAATTGCCTTCCCAGAGCACCAAAAGAACTACAGTACAGTCCTGGGGCCCCAGGGTTCCTTGCCAAGTGGTAAGCAGCTGTTTAAAATGATACAAATGTTACCATTATTTCACAATTACTTTTACATATTGTTGTTACTGTTCCAGTTTCAGAAACATAACCCTTTATAGGTCTATAATCGCACTTTATGGGTTATCAGAAAATGATATCCAACTTTCTAAGTCGTTTCTGATCTAGAAAATGCCATTAGTTTCAGAAGCACTGGAGTCTTGCTCACTGTGATTCCTCCCCTGCCCAGCGCAGTACTTGGGACACACCAGGTGTTGGCAAAGAGCTCCTCAGTGAACAGGAGAGTGCAGGAATGAAGGCCATTCCAGGTACATGGGGAGCTCTGAGGCCCCTGCAGTAGGTAGGCACCACCCCAATTACGGAAAAGGAAAACAGGCCCAGAGAGGGGAAGGTACTCACCAAGATCACACAACTGATGACACAGGTTAAAATCTGAATCCAGGTTGGGCTATTTCAACCCCATCCTTTAGACATAGGGGACTGTTCCCTTTGGGGCACTTCAACTCCACACGCATGGTGTGGAAAGTAGTCCCACTCACCTTGGCCTTCTCTTTCATGTTTGATGGCAAATCCGCCCCCACAGCTGAGGCATTAGTACATGCGAGTCTAGGGGCTGCAAGACACAAACACCGCTGGATGAGCCAGATTGGATGAGTCAGATGGGCCTTCCCCTAAGAATGGCAGGCAGGTTTCATCTCAACTAACAACTCAGTTGGTACTGACTGCCTGGGGCTGTTGAGAGAAGCCAAGGCTGATTTCAAATGTGGGAAAGAGCTGCGATCCATTAACCATGTCTACCAGGGAACATGGAAGCTCTGCATCCACATCCTGAGGGTCTCCTAGCTCCGCTGTGGCATTAAACAGCAAGGCCCTGGAAGGAAATGACTGGCTCATGTCCCTGCCACCCACCACCACAAACACTGCACAACTCTGGTGGGTACCATTTACACAGGCCTGAAAGTAGCCCTGAAAGTCCCCTGCAAGAAGCGGGGGAGGGGACTGGGTATGCAGCTCAGTCATGGGGCACTTGCCTAGCATTCTTAAGGCCCTGGGGTTCCATCCCAGCTCCCCGCCAGCCCCCCACCACACACACAGGAAAAGAAAAAAGGTGTGGTAGTCAGGTGGTCAGCCCTGGGTCCACAGGGAAAGCTACTTGGAATTCAAATGGCTTTCTAGTGGAGCAGTAGCTGAACCATGACACAGGGGCCCAGTTAGATGTTGAGATTTATAGATTCTTAGTGCTTTGAACAAAGGTATAGCCTCCTCAGATCTCAGAAAGACAGAAAAAGATTTCTAAATTGTTAAAAAGAATGTTATTGAGATGAATGAATAATCTAATTCTTTTTATGACACTTAACTTCATCTCTCTCCTTTCTGTAATGATGGAACGATTTAAACACATTCATAAGTACAGAGGAAGGATACTGAACCACCCAGCTTGTAGCCAATCTTTTGTCTTTTTAAACATGTATATTTTAGTTATAGGTGGACACAATATTTTTTATTTTATTTTTATGTGGTGCTCAGGATCAAACCCAGTGCCTCACACATGCTAGGTGAGTGCTCTTCCTCTGAGCCACAACCCCAGCGCCAATCTTATTTCATCTTTTGTCTCATCCACTCTTCCCCATCATGCATTGTTTTGAAGAAAATGCCAGACATTCTGTCATGTTGCCCACAATACTTATTTTCCTCAATGAGGACTCTTTAAAAAAGCATAATTACAATTCCATTATCACAGCTTTAAAAATTGCATAGCCAAGCCAGGTGCAGTGGCACATGCCTGTACTCCTAGCGGCTTGCGAGGCTGCCAGAAGGTTGCAAGTTCAAAGCAGCCTCAGCAACTTAGTGAGATCCTGTCTCTAAATAAGATATAAAAAATGAGCTGAGGATGTGGCTCAGTGGTTGAGTGCCCCTGGGTTCAAACCCCAGTTTAAAAAAAAAAAAAAAAGGGCTGGGGTTGTGGCTCAGCGGCAGAGCGCTTGCCTTGCACGTGTGCGGCCCGGGTTCGATCCTCAGCACCACGTAAACATAAATGCATTTGCACTGTGTACAACTAAAGTAAATAAATAAACATTAAAAAAATTTAAAAAAAAACTTTGCATAACCAGTCACTATTAAATTTGACCATTTCTGTTTAGTGTATACGTGTGTACACATGCATGCAAGGGTAGGTATTTGTTTGACCTTGCACGCAAGAGAGGAAGTTTTACAGGCTACCCACCCACCAACAGACACATGCAGGGAATGAAAGGAAGCAGGGGAGGAGAACAGGAAACCTTCCAGTTTTCTTCTATATGCTTTGTCTAGTTCAAAGTGAACTTGTTTTGCATTTATAATTTAAGAAGATTAAGCAAGTCATAAAATATATATCCAGTGTGATCTCAAACATCTTTCAAAGCAGGCTCAGGAAAAATAAATGAAAGAATAATTTGCTGAATTATAGGTGCCAAGAATGAGAGTGATTTTTTTTCTTTTTTTTTTCAAAGAAATTTCCCAATATTCTACATGAATTATACCCCTCGTCCCCTGTACTGGGAGTTGCCAGGCAAGTGCTCTACCACTGAGCTATATCCCCAGTCCCTTTTTCTTCAGAGTCTCACCCAGGCTAGCCTCAAACTTGTGATCCTCCTGCCTCAGCCTCCTGAATAGTATAATACTTTATAACGAATCCTGCATTTCTTTTACAATCAAAATTTGTATTTAAAAAGACAAGAAACTGAAAAAAAAAATTAAGAAACTGTCTTTTATGTAAGCAAAAAAAAAAAAAAAAAAGTTAACACAATGCCTAGGAGACACAGCAATTGCTCTGGAGGGTTATGGCTGCTGCTGAGAAAGCACAGGGAGGCTTGAAGTCAGGAGAAGGGGCTACAGCAACCTGCGCAGGATCACTCTGCTAACGCTCTGGAATCAGTGCCCGGCACAGCCCTTAGCACCAATGTGCACACTGCCAAAATGAGGAGGGGATAAGCACTCCTGAAGCAGCACCCAGGGCCACACAGGAGGGGTCTGTTAGCAGCCTTCTAAAGCATTTCCAGTAGCACTTCTGAAAATGTGGTCTTCTTTCCACCCCATCAGAATCACCTTGGAGCCTGTAAAAATGCAGCTCCTGGGTCCCTCTGAAGGGCTGACTATGTGCTACACCTGTTTTTTGGGGTTTACCCTCAGATCCCCAGAGACTGGGGATACAACATTTGGCACAGCTAAAAGGCTCAAACAGACCTATGATGGCTTCCCAACCTCCCCACTAAGAGGCTCTGTCTTCACAGGACTCACACTAGGAGAGAACCTGGAGGAAGGCTCCATCCCGGAGCAATCTGCTATCCCACTGGCCCTTGCCAGTGGTGCAGGCCCCCAGCTGGGTCCCCCCACCAGCACCCCCAACACAGGGCTCTTACTGGCTTTGGCAGTTTCGGCTTCAGCCTCCTCCTCCTCTTCTTCTGAGCTTTCTGAACTGCTGACAGGGTCTGACACACGGGTCTTCTTGGCTTGCAGGGCTGCATCTTTCTCTGCCTTCTGCTTCCGGCCGAGCTCTGAGGTCCTGCAGGACAAGGATGATTGGCTATACCAACTGGATGACAGGACACCTCCACAAGATTTAAGAGAGACCTTCCCACATCCTCCTAGCCCCCAAGGAAATGCGCACAGGGTTTAAACAGCGATGAGAACGCAGCGTAGATACAATTTGAATTCTGTATTTTCACTCCTTTTGTAAAGTGCTTTTACAGTTCTCAGTCTTGAAAATAACCACGAGTGATCGGTAATGTTACAGAATAGCAGCAGCTAACTGTCAGTGACAGGTGCTGGCCCATGCAGGCACTTTGAAGAACCAGCAGTGCTCCTCCACCTCAAGCACTTAATGCATGACCTGTCACCTCTTCTTGTGCCAGGGTCCTCCTGCCTGAGCTCTAATCCAGCCTCCTTCAGAGCAGCCTGCACTGATGTCCCCTCCTCTGAGACATTCTCTTTCCTGTCATCCTGTTTCCTTTCCTTCTGAGCACTTTTCTCTATCTCCTGTGATTTTACTTACTTCCGGCCTGACCTCCCAACACAGAAAAGCCTGGAGGTGTGGGAATACTGGCAGCTCACTCTAGTCCCCTCATTGCCTTGCACACTAAGTGACTTGCCCAGGTTGAGAACTAAGTTTGGGGTACTGAAAGGATAAGCACCCAGATGCCTAAGTCTCCTGAACTTTCAGGTTATCACCTCCTTTGACCCCCAGCAATCCCACCTCTAGGGAGTCTACCTATGCCCCGTGTCCTCCAGCTGGGGTGGACACTGCTCTGCCAGTTCAAGATGTGTCGCACAGTCCCTTTTCCCCAGAAAGAGCACTTGTCGGGAATCTCCTACTAAGAGGCTTTATTTACCACCTTTACCACTTGTTCTGCCTCTCTCCTCCCAACAGAATGTAAGTTCTGAAACACCAACGAGTTTCCTCTTGTTTGTTCCCTATAACATCAAGAATAGAGCTGGGTGTTGTGGCACACGCCTGTAATCCCAGCACTTGGGAGGCTGAGGCAGGAGGATCACGAGTTCAAAGCCAGCCTCAGCAATGGTGAGGCACTTAGCAACTCAGTGAGACCCTGTCTCTAATAAAATACAAAAAAGGTCTGGGGATGTGGCCTAGTGGTTGAGTGCCCCTGAGTTCAAGCCCCGGTGCCAAAAAAAAAAAAAAAAAAAAAAAAAAAAAAAAAGAATAGAGCCTGGCCTATAGTAGGTGTTCAATAAATACCAAGGCGGGGACCCCTCCAATTGTCAGCTTTAGCACTTTACTACATAGACTACTGGGTTCAATCTTCAAGTTGTAATGAGATAATTATATTTTAATTTTACGTATGAAGACAGAATCAGGAAGGGCAAGAAACTTGCTCAAGGCCAAATAGCTGGTGGCTGGTCTGAACTTTGCAGGGAATCATTGGGCTAGTCTGCCTCAAGGGTGTGAGATTTTAGCAGTATTCCTCACCCACAGAGGGGCCCAGGGCAGGGTAGGGCTTACAGTGCTGCTCACTGATGTGGTGTTCTAGAAAAGGAAGTCCTGACAGTAACACCCCACACCTGGGTAAGACAAACAGGGTGAGGAAGTAGGGGTGTGTCCTAGGCCCTGTGCTCAATTTAGTAGCAGAGGGAAACCAAGACCTGTGGGCAGGCAGGGTTTTCAATGACCTTAGCTCTCTGTGGGAGGCTGGGATTTCTTCCAGACCATTCCTACCTTTGCTCACACACCTCTAAGGACAGGAAGCTCACCACTCTCTCTATCACTTACTTAATTTTTGGACAGCTCAGATATCCAAGTGCTTGTCTTCAGAAGTGAAACCTGTCTTCTTCCTGACATAGGTATGATATGGGACCACTATACCCACTCCCTTTGTCCTCAAAGATGTGCAGACAGTGGTTCCTCAACTCTCTCCTAATACTCCTACCAGTCCTCATGGGACTGTCATAGCACCCCTCTCCCCAGTCAGCCATGGTCAGGCCAGTGAAGGGACAGAACATAATCATCCCCTCCTCCATTCTTCCAATTAAAAAAAAAAATTTATTTATTTTAGTTGTACACAATGCCTTTACTTTTATGTGGTGCTGAGGATCGAACCCGGGCCGTGCATATGCCAGGCGAGTGCTCTACTGCTGAGCCACAATCCCAGCCCCCCCCCCCCTTTTTTGTACCAGGGATTGAACCCACTGGGCCACATCCCTAGCTCTTTTTTATATTTTATTTTGATAGGGTCTTGTTGAGTTAAACTTAAATCCTCTCAAAGTTGCTGAGGCTGGATTTGAACTCACGATCCTCTTGCCTCAGTCTCCTAAGCTGCTGGGTACTAGGGATTGAACCCAGGGGCACTCTACCACTAAGCTATACCCCCAGCCCTTTTTATTTCATTTTGACACGTCTTGCTGAGTTGTTGAGGCTGGCTTCTAACTTACGATCCTCTGGCCTCAGACTGCCATTGTTGGAATTACAGGAGCAGGCCACTGTGCCTGGCTCAATAAGTGTTTGTTGAGCTGCACACAGTGGTGCATGCCTGTAATCCCATTAGCTGGGGAGGCTGAGGCAGGAGGATTATAAATTCCAGGCCAGCCACAGCAACTTAGAGAGGCCCTGAGCAACTTGAACGAGACACTGTCTCTAAATAAATAAATAAATTAAAAAAAAAAAGGCTGGGAACGTGGCTCAGTGCTTAAGTGCCATTTGGGTTAATCCCTAGTGCCCCCCACCCCCCAAGCTTGTGAGACATTTTAGTTCTTAAGATATTAAAGCTCTTAATGTCCCTCCCACTACCAGATATCCACACTTGTGATATGACCTGGCTTCCTGGGGGCAACAAGAAAGTCCACAGTGAGCTGTCTTAGACCACACCAATAACCTAGAGTTCATTCCAAGATGATAGCTTGGAGGTATCCCTATTCAAACCCTTTAGCCCCACCAGACTTACTGTTGCCAGTGTGTATAGATGTCCAAAAGGGTAACAGACTGAGTCAGGAATCTTTTCTGCAGAGAAGAAAACAGAGATCTGCAATTATCTCCTGACACAGTAAAGATCCTCCTTGGGCTGAACTATCTTCTCCCTGACCGTAGAGCTTGCATAGACAGGTGATTCAGTCATTTGTCCTTTGCCCTAGAACAAATGTCTGCTTGGCTTTGCCAATCTTCCAGAGATGTGATGTGCAAGAAATTCCAGTGGAAAACCCTTTTGACACAATGCATTGGTAAGAGGCAACTTTGTGAGGCTCAAGCTAAAATATTCCAAGGTAGCATTTATCCAGCCTCCTTGGCACTAGCCACTCTTAGAGGCCACAAGACAGGGTTTTTCCTGCCCCTGACCTTTTAGAAGGCCTTCAAAGGCCTAGCTAGTCAATTCCCAAAGCACAAACCACAGCCTAGACACTCAGGCATCCAGAGGGCATGAGTGTAGCCCACTGCTCTGCTGGAAAGAGACTGAGCCCATGTGGTGCTGGGTTCTGGTAGAAGAGGAAGGAACCAGGTAGAATCCAAACCCTTGGAACAGAGGCCAGAGGGTCTGTTCTCTCTGTGAATGTCAAGAACCCAGGTGTCAAGCGTTCCAAGGAGATTGAACAAGCAAAGTGACAAGGACAGAGAGTATTGGCAATCTGAACAGAGTGGCCAAAAGCCACACTTGGAGTCAGGCAGAGCTCCTCTGTTAGCTGGATGCACTAATTTCTTCAAACTTCAGGATCCTTCTTTACAACATGAGGATAACAACAATACTCACCATCTAGGATGGCATCAGGTGTGAAGCAGACAACCGATGCTGGTACCCAGCACAGTGAGCTGGTAACCCTGACATATGAGTATCAGCCTCACTCTGCTCCCCCTGCCTCCCAGCTCCAGGTACAGTAGCTTCCTCACTGTGCTCAAGTGTATTAGATGACCAGCCCCCAGTAGGGCTTTGCCATTCTTGCTAGCTGGAGGGCTCTCTCCCCTGCTAACTACTTTGTTTACTCCTTCCTTTCCTTCAGTTATCTGCCCCAAGTGCTACCTTCTCAATGAGGTTTTCTCCAGGCATGGTGGCACACGCCTGTAATCCCAGCACTTGGGAGGCTGAGGCAGGAGGATCATGAGTTCAAAGCCAGCCTCAGCAATGGCAAGGCACTTAGCAACTCAGTGAGACCCTGTCTCTAATAAAATACAAAAAAGGGCTGGGGATGTGGCCCAGTGGTCTAATACCCTGAGTTCAATCCCCGGTACCAAAAAAAAAAAAAAAAAAAAAAAAAAAATCAATGAGGTTTTCCCGATTGCCCTACTTATAATGGAACCCTGACATTTCTTATGCCCCTTGGCTGCCTCATTGGGATAGCCAGCACCTACATCAGCTGGATACACTACACAATAAGTGTCTGTTTTGTCTTTGTCACTATGCATTCCTGCTAGAACACAGGCTTCATAAGGGCTGGATACTTTTGCCTAGGCACATGTGCCAATGAGGATGGGTACTATCTCTT
Organism: Tamias sibiricus; assembly: GCA_025594165.1. Taxonomy (NCBI): domain Eukaryota; kingdom Metazoa; phylum Chordata; class Mammalia; order Rodentia; family Sciuridae; genus Tamias; species Tamias sibiricus. The sequence goes on from CM046662.1 coordinate 61,070,392, forward strand.
GCTTCTCTCATTTGTTAAGTAATATAACCTGAGTAAGAAGGGCAAATGAGGTCCAGAAAGGGTTGGGAAAATCACAAATGATGTCTTAGGGCTTATCACCCTCTGGTCCCTCCAGGAGGTCCAGCAAGCAAGTTGGACCACAGCTTTCACTGTAGACAAAGTGATGCTGACCAATCAGGTCAATATCTCTCTCATCAGCTTAAAACTCTCCAACAATTTACTCTTCGGGTGAAGACCAAAGTGCCTATGGACAGCTCCAGGCAGCCTATGCCTCCAACTTCCTGGGAGACAGGGTTCACACCTAGGCCACAGCTGACATTCCAGAGGCCAAGGCATCTTCAAATTCCTACCCTCCCCTCCACACACACACAAACTTCAGGGCATTTGCACCTCTGCCTGGAAAACCCACCTCTCTTCCTTCATTCAGATCTCAAATCAACTGCCACTTCCACAGGGATGCAGTCCTGGATATTCCAAGGCACTCTGCCATCCCTGTTCTAGCAGAGTTATCTCTCATTCTTAATACCTACTGTAGTGTTAAGTGCACAGTTACTTTTGTGATTCTCTGTCTCCTGTACCGGACTGTAAGCTCCAGGAGGTTGGGGGAACGTGTTCGCCACTCTATCACCAGGATTCTGAGCACAAGATTAAGTTGCCCAAATGAATGAAGTGAAAAATGACTGCACCACGAGTTGGTGTCCCAACGTTGTCCGTCAGTGATGAGTACCGAGGATGGCCAAGGGCCTGAGTTCTATAACAACAGCTAAGGAGTCCCTCCTCTCGGCGCTTCACGCTGAGCTGGTCGCAAACCATCCCGAGACCCGCACCAACATCCGCGCCCTAGGGGGGGGGCCGCGCCGAGCCACGTGGCCCGAGACTTCGGAAACTTAAAACCGCCGCTACCAGAAAGAGGGTGGAGGTAAAGGGCGCGGGAATTACAAAGTCCTAAGCGTGGGAGCACACGTCCTGGCCCGTCCACTGCCCAGATGGGGAAACTGAGGCCCGAGTGGGCTGGAAGTAGCAGAGGAGAGACAGAGGCTACTTCTCCCCCCACCGCTGGCCCACGACCCCGAGCCCTGCAGGACCCGGCATCCACCAGGTCTCCTGAGGAGGAGGCGTAGACCGCTGTTCTAGACCTTGCACGCGGCCCTTACCTGGCCACTCTGCTCCTTCACTTCCCGCGCCGCGCGCACATATCCCGCCTGCACCAGATGGTGGTAAACAAGGGGAAGCAGCTCCTGTCGCTTTCTGGCTTCAGCCATGCCCGCGACCCGAGCCAGCCGGCTCACCTGCACGCCCCCCTACGATCCCCGCCCGCCACTTCCCTCGTGCCCTTAGACCTCACGCGTCCCACTTCCGGCTCCTCGTTCGTCCCCGCCGCGCGGCGCGCCGGGAAGTGTAGTCTCACTCTCCGGGGCGGCGGCCCCGCCCCGGCAGACGAGGGGGCGGAGACCTCCTGGGCAGCAAGCCCTCCCATTGGTGAGGGGGCGTGTCACGTCATGGCCACTCCCCCAGGGCAGGCCGTGGAAGGAGTGACTCTCTTAATCCTTTAGGCTGCTTCTTGAAGGAGTTCGTCCTGCAAGGTAATTCTCTAGGGTCTGCGACTGGGTTTACCCATTCATCTCTGAATTCCCTAATCTGCATCTCTGGCTGCACCCGAACTTCCAGCTATCTACTCATTCACTTCACACATTTTTTTTTAGGACCCATGAACCTGGCATGAGTTGTCATTAGTGTATTCATTCAATCATTCACTGATTGAAGTAATCCTTACTGAGCACCGTACTTTGGGCTAGCATCTGGCTAGGTGGGGGCATAAAAAGGTGAATAAGATGTAGTGGTTGCCCTCATAGCTCACGGGGCTAAAGACAGTTACCAAGCAAGTATACAATTCAATGCCTGGTGTGTGTAGTCGGGACAGGCACGCCCCAGGGTAGGATGAAGGAGAGGCATTTAATCCCTACAGAAACGTCTAAACTGAGGCTCAAAGACAGGAGTTTTTTTTTTTTTTTTTTTTTAAATTTTTATTTATTTTTGGTACTGGGGATGAAGCCAGAGACACTTTACCGCTGGGCCACATCCCCAGCCCTCTTTATTTATTTATTTATTTTATTTTGAGACTTGGTCTCACTAAATTGCTTAGAGCCTTGTTTAATTGCTGAGGCTCCCCTGGAACTCCTCCCTAAGAGAGTCGCTGAATTACAAGCAGGTGCCTTGCTGACAGCAGGAATTTTTAGGTGCTGAGGAGAGGACTGAGACACCAGGTAGGGGACACAGCATGAGTCAGGACATGAGAAACATCCTGGGTATAGTCTGGGAACCCCAAACAACCCTGTGCTGCTGGGCTGTAGAATAGGGAGGAGAGGAATCCCAGTGAGGACATCTAAGGATGCAGAAGTAGACAGACTTATGACACACCCTCGCCATGACCAATGCATGGAGGGTGGATTTTTGGAGAGCAAAACTAGATGTGAGGCTGTTGCAGTTGTTGCAGGGATTTGGCAGGAAGAGGATAAGCTGGGCTGGGGAATACTTAAGACAATGGTTCTTAACTTCATGGACCCCTTGAGAATCTGATGGAAGCTTGAATTACCCAGCCTTTGCTCTAGAAATGTTGGGTATATACAACATATAACACTTGCCACCCAAGTTCAGGAACCAGATAAGCAGATATCCAGACTTCTTAGGGTTAGGGACCGCTGCCTAAGGGAAGGAAGAAACAGACAAGACCAGGTGACTGATTAGATGAAGTGGGCAAGAAGGGGGAGACTAGTCTACATTCACCATTGAGTGACTATCTACTGAGCACCTACTTTTGGAGATAAAATAGTCTCTACTCCTACAGAACTTACAGTCAAATGAAGAAGACACATGATAAACAAATAGTCATATAATTCACTGTTACAAACAGTGGCTAAATGCAGGAAGGAAAAGGATAGCATTTTCTTATGGAGTAGTATAGTGTTTAGAAGCTACACTGAAGTCACACAGCCTGGATTCAAATTCTGGCTTTGCCTCTTATTAATTAAATGACCTTGGGCAAATTGCATAACTTCTCTCTGCCTCCTTCTTTATTTGTGAAATGGAGATGATGATAATTTCCACCTCCTAGGGTTATTATGGGGTGGGGGTGGGGGTGGGGGTTAAATGAGATTTGTTTTTTTTTCTTTTCTCCCTTTCTCTTTTCTGTTTTCTTTTTCACCATTTTGTTCTTGAGGTCCTGGGAATTGAACCCAGAGCCTTGGGTATGCTAGGCAAATGCTCTACTACTGAGTTACACTCCCAGTCTTTTTAAGTTTTGTTTTGAGATGAGGTCTCACTTAAGTTGCCCAAGCTGACCTTGAACTTGCCTCAACCTGGAAAGTAGCTAGAAATACTGGCATAGAGGGGTAAATGAGTTCTAAGTGCTTAGAAGAGCTCCTGACGTGTGTGCGTGTACATGCACGTATGTGTGTGTGTTCACTATTATTGTCGAAGCATTTAATAGGAAGGAGGGATCTATCTTTTCTTTTTTTCTTTTTTTTTAAATACTTATTTATTTGCTTTAGTTGTACACAATGCGTTTATTTTTACGTGGTGCTGAGGATTGAACCTCGGCCGTGCGCGTGCTAGGCGAGCGCTCTACCGCTGAGCCACAATCCCAGCCCTTTTCTTTTTTTATCAGAGAAAAAATTTTCGTAGTTGTTGATGGGCCTTTATTTTATTTACTTATTTTAAGTGGTGCTGAGAATCAAACCCAGTACAGGAAGGATGAAGGAGGCAGGTCCTTTGAAAAGTTTTGTGTGAAGAGGAGGGAGAGATGATGTGACAGGATCGATGTGTGTATTGCGGGGAGGTGTGTTTTAAGTTGAAAGAGACTTAAGTTCAGTTAAAAACTGACCGTTAATCCAGCGGAGAGAGATTAATCAAGACTGTAGAAAAGAGGGGAGATAACCAGTGAGTGATGTTTGGGAGCATGTGTGAGGGGAGGGGATCAGGCACGTGGGTGGAGGGGTTGGTCTTGGAGAGGAGGAGGGATGACTTCTCTGGAACCCAAAAGTGGGAACAAAGAGAGAATGGGTGCAGATGTAGATGTAGGTTTGTAGTGGGATGTTAAGGGAGATTTCATCTTGAGCTTCTATTTTTTCTGCCAAGTGGGAGGCAAGGTCTGCTGGGAGCGAGAACGAGGTGGTGAAGAGCTGGGAGGAAGGAGAATGATCAAGAGTCAAGAAGCAACTTGTCCACAGAATTCCCTGGAGCCTGACAGCCTGACAACCCAGCCAGGGTTGGTGGTCATTACCGTCTGTGTGTCCTGTCTTGACTTGCTGAGTAGTTGCCGCCATCAGGGCTCACCTGCCCAGGTGCACGCAGGGCGAAGTACTTGGAGTTTATCTAGGTCCAGGACTTTGCAAGATGGATGGGAATAAAGGGAACAGGATCTAAAGATATGCCCAACTGGGCCCTGGGATCTAGGCTGGGTAGGAAGGAAATTAAGGCAGGTGGGGCCAGTAGTCAGGGAGATAATGGAAACCTTTGTGGACTAGACCCCCTTGAGGTTGGGAGCCTTGCATCAGAGAAGTTGAATAAAAGAAATAAAAAGTAGGTAAAAAGGAGACATAAAGGAGGCACAAGCATATACAACTTTAATTTGAGGTTCCACATACTTTTTCTAGACCTGTCAATCCCCAAAGCCAGTGTCTCACCTGAGTCCATTGCTCCCAAATTTTGGGGAAATCTCTAAATCTTTTTTTTTTTTTTGTGAGTGTGTGTGGTACCGGGGATTGAACTCAGGGGCACTCGACCACTGGGTCACATCCCCAGCCTTTTTTTTGTTTTTTTTTTTTTTTTTTTTTTTTTTTTTTTTGGTACTGGGGATTGAATTCAGGGGCACTGGACCACTGGGCCACATCCCCAGCCCTTTTTTGTATTTTATTAGAGACAGGGTCTCACTGAGTTGTTAACTGCCTCGCCATTGCTGAGGCTGACTTTGAACTCGTGATCCTCCTGCCTCAGCCTCCCAAGTGCTGGGATTACAGGCGTGCACCACCACGCCCGGCTTTTTTGTATTTTTTATTTAGAGACAGGGTCTCACTAAGTTGCTAAGTGCCTCGCCATTGCTGAGGCTGGCTTTGAACTCGTGATCCTCCTGCCTCAGCCTCCCAAAGTGCTGGGATTACAGGCGTGCGCCACCGCACCCGGTGAAATCTCTAAATCTTAAAGTTACCATAAATTCACTCACTTATGATCATTACCTTGTGCACTGTTAGTTAACCCACCAACAAATAGATCAAATGAAGAGAAATATATTTTTGAGAAACTGTAATTGGGGGACTTGCTGACATTATCTCTTGCCTAGATAATGGAGACTACCTCAGTCTAGGGATCCTAATCATCCCTACATGCCTTCCCATACTCACGTTTCCTCTAAAAGAACAGTTGGGACCTCAAAAACACGAATCTCACTCTGGAGATGCCCGTGTTCTCCCTTGTATGTGCGTTCCTTACTTTGCTAAATAAATCTCCTTGCCTCTACTGATGCGTGCTGAAATCCTTTTATGTTCACTTGTCCCTAGGCAAGTTTCCCCCTTCTCTGAAATTTCTCAGGACCCTATCCTGGAAATATTTCTTCTCTGGTGACAGTGAGGAGCTGGGGTTTCTGCTTGCTCACTGGCTAATGAGTGGGTCATCAGCATATATGATGTGCTGAGATTTTTTTTTTTATGTACTAGGGATTGAACCCAGGGGTGATCTATCACTGAGCTACACCTCAGTCAACCCTTTCCACATTTTATTTTGAGACAGATTCTCTCTAAGTTACCTGGGCTGGTCTCAAACTTGCAATCTCCCTGTCTCAGCCCCTCAAATTACTGGGATTACAGACAGGCACACCACACCCAGCCAATCTGAGATTTCTTTCACTACCCTTACTCTCCAGAATCATTTGGGCTCCTTGAGGACATAGTGGCCCCAGGTGAGAGTGCATGGTCAGGGAAGGCTGCTAGAGAGAGTACAGTGAGGCAGAACAGCAGGTAGGTGCTCACCGTTTGGGCCTGAATGCAGGAATGCAGAGGGGTTCTAGGAGACCACAGAGGAGGAGCTGGGTGTGTGTCCTTGACTGACCTTGGAAGAAATGGAGAACTGGTATTAAATTAAAAAACAAAAAAACAAACCAAACCAGGACAGTCTAATACCTTGTGTCTGGCAACAGGTTGTTTATTTTTGTTTTGTGCCTAATAAAATTAATTGTCGGCACTTAGTCTTTGTCCTCGGCTCCTGGGAGGCTGCCTCTTCTGTGGACAATTTCTTTATTTCCTTGATTTTCCAAATCATACCCTTCACTGAATTGCCTCAGGGCCCAAGCACAAAATTAAAACATTAAGCTGATAAAATATAACATGGCAACAATTAAGGCAGCAGCAAACAAAACAGTGCATTAAAAAACATTAGCCTCAGAGCATTTCTCTACCAGTTAGAAAAAAGATGTCTTTGTTAGCTGGAGAAGACAGAAGCTTCCAGACCACTCAACTGTGAGTGCCTCTAGGGCAAGCAGTACGCCTTAGTCACTTTGGATTCCCATGCAGGGCTCAGTGAGGGCACTCAGGAAATGAAGGAAGGAAAGATGAACAACAGGGAAGAAAGCTACATGGGTAGGGCACCGTGCTCTTTCCTCCTCAGCAGGAATGACTCCAGCACAGAGGTGGGAGGTGGCATGATACAGGAGAGAGGCTAATAGGCAAGGAAACAGTAAACTACCTTTTTGGCCTGGCTCTGCTCTTTGACCTTGGGCCAGTCTCTTGCCTTCTCCAGTCCTCAGCATTACCTTCTGTTATGTTTGGATATAAGGTATTACCCAAAAGTTCTTCTGTTATAGCCAGGGGCAGTGGTGCACGCCTGTAATCCCAGCACTTGGGAGGCTGAGGCAGGAGGATCGCGAGTTCAAAGCCAGCCTCAGCAATGGCGAGGCACTTAGTAACTCAGTGAGACCCTGTCTTTAAATAAAATACAAGAAAGGTCTGGGGATATGGCCCAGTGGTCGAGTGCCCCTGAGTTCAATCCCCGGTACAAGAAAAGGAAAAAAAAAAAAGTTCTTGTGTTAATGCAGGAAGGTTTGGAGAAATGATTGGATTGTGAGAGCTATAACCTAATCAGTCCATCCTAGTTTAAATGAACTGAATGGTGACTGAAGTCAGGAGGGGCGTGCCCTGGAAGGGTTCATCTTCTCTCTGGCCCCCTTCTCTTTTCTCTCTCTGCTTCCTGGCCACTGTGAACAGAGTAGCACTCTTCCTTCATGCCCTTTTGCCATGATGTTCTGCCTCACCTGGGCCAGAGCAGAGGAGTCAGCCCACTGTGGACTAAACCTTTGGAGCTGCAAGCTAAGAGAAACTTTCCCTTGTCTAAATTGTTCTTGTTGGGTATTTTGAGCACGGTGACAAAAAGCTCACTAACACATCTGCTTAATGAAACTACCAGGCAAAGACCCTTCTAGTACTGGATTCTTTTTTTTTTTTTTTTAAACATATATTTATTTGTTTTAGGTGTACACAATGCCTTTATTTTTACGTGGTGCTGAGGATTGAACCCGGGCCGCGCACGTGCTAGGCAAGCGCTCTACCGCTGAGCCACAACCCGAGCCCTAGTACTGGAGTCTTAACAGAAGTGCCCACCTGGGAAGGCCACCCTTACCCTCAGGACTCAAAGACAGCCCCCTTCATCCCCTATCACAACAGGTTTCCCTGCCCCAAGTCACTTTGGCCAGTAGATTTCCCACAGCTTCCTTTCCTCACATAGGATGACAATTTCTCTCTCTCCCTTTTTCTCTTTTCCCTTGATCTCACAGGAAATTTTAAAGGTTTACAAACTGTAACTGAAGTAACATGTTAAACTATTTGGAGTGGTATGAAGACAGTTGCTGGTCTTTGCCCTCCTCTTATGCTCTCCCAGCCCACCTCCCCAGCTGCAGACCCTGTCCCCACCCCTCCAGCAAAGTGGAGCCTGGCCTCAGATCCTGCACATCTTTAGTAGGATTCCAGCTTCTCTTCTCCCTTCTCATTTCTCTATTCTTTCTTTCTGCTGGGTGCAGTGGCGCACACCTGGAATTCCAGTGGCTCAGCAAGCTGAGGCAGGAGGATCGGGAGTTCAAAGCCAGCATCTGCAAAAGTGAGGCACTAAGCAACTCAACAAGGCCCCGTCCGTAATTAGCTGGGCGCGGTGGCACACTCCTGTAATCCCAGCACTTGGGAGGCTGAGGCAGGAGGATCGCGAGTTCAAAGCCAGCCTCAGCAATGGCGAGGCACTTAGCAACTCAGTGAGACCCTGTCTCTAATAAAATACAAAAAAGGACTGGGAATGTGGTCCAGTGGTTGAGTGTCCCTGAGTTCAGTCCCCAGTACCAAGAAAGAAACTGAAGTCAAGGGGCGTGCCCTGGAAGGGTTCAAACTACCAGGCAAAGACCCTTCTAGTACTGGATTCTTTTTTTTTTTTTTAAACATATATTTATTTGTTTTAGGTGTACACAATGCCTTTATTTTTACGTGGTGCTGAGGATTGAACCCGGGCCGCGCACGTGCTAGGCAAGCGCTCTACCACTGAGCCACAACCCGAGCCCTAGTACTGGAGTCTTAACAGAAGTGCCCACCTGGGAAGGCCACCCTTACCCTCAGGACTCAAAGACAGCCCCCTTCATCCCCTATCACAACAGGTTTCCCTGCCCCAAGTCACTTTGGCCAGTAGATTTCCCACAGCTTCCTTTCCTCACATAGGATGACAATTTCTCTCTCTCCCTTTTTCTCTTTTCCCTTGATCTCACAGGAAATTTTAAAGGTTTACAAACTGTAACTGAAGTAACATGTTAAACTATTTGGAGTGGTATGAAGACAGTTGCTGGTCTTTGCCCTCCTCTTATGCTCTCCCAGCCCACCTCCCCAGCTGCAGACCCTGTCCCCACCCCTCCAGCAAAGTGGAGCCTGGCCTCAGATCCTGCACATCTTTAGTAGGATTCCAGCTTCTCTTCTCCCTTCTCATTTCTCTATTCTTTCTTTCTGCTGGGTGCAGTGGCGCACACCTGGAATTCCAGTGGCTCAGCAAGCTGAGGCAGGAGGATCGGGAGTTCAAAGCCAGCATCTGCAAAAGTGAGGCACTAAGCAACTCAACAAGGCCCCGTCCGTAATTAGCTGGGCGCGGTGGCACACTCCTGTAATCCCAGCACTTGGGAGGCTGAGGCAGGAGGATCGCGAGTTCAAAGCCAGCCTCAGCAATGGCGAGGCACTTAGCAACTCAGTGAGACCCTGTCTCTAATAAAATACAAAAAAGGACTGGGAATGTGGTCCAGTGGTTGAGTGTCCCTGAGTTCAGTCCCCAGTACCAAGAAAGAAAGAAAGAAAGAAAAACACATCAGAGCTATTTCCTCCAAATATTCTGATCTGCCTCCCTACTTATTTTTGGTGGTTCTGGGGGTTGAACCTGGGGTGCTCTACCTTTGAGCTACATCCCTAACCTTTTCTTTTCTTTTTTTTTTTTTTTGGTACTGGGGATTGAACTCAGAGGCACTCGACCACTGGGTCACATCCCCAGCCCTTTTTTGTATTTTATTTTTAGAGACAGGGTCTCACTGAGTTACTAAGTGCCTCGCCATTGCTGAGGCTGGCTTTGAACTCGCGATCCTCCTGCCTCAGCCTCCCAAAGTGCTGGATTACAGGCGTGCGCCACCAGGCCCGGCTTCATTTTTTATTTGAGATAGGTTCTCACTAAATTGCCCAGGTTTTGGCTCAAACTTGAGATCCTCCTGCTCTGCTTCCTGAGTAGTTGGGATTACTGGCATGCTCCACCATGCCTGGCACCACAGCATTTTGAGTGATAGTAACAGCTCATTTTGTAGAGTGCACACAATGGGCCAGAACTGGGGCTTAGCCAGTTTAACCCCCACCATACTCTGGGAAGCATGTTTATACATGAGGAAACAGACTCAGAGAGGTTAAGGCCTGGGCTGTATGCTGAGTGGCAGGATTTGGACCCTCTCCAGCTGCCTGGAAGCTCTTTTTTTTTTTTTTTTTTTTTGGTGCTGGGGATTGAACCCAGGGCTTGGGCATGTGAGGCAACCATTCTACTGACTGAGCTATATCCCCAGCCCCCTGGAAGCTCTTAAGCAGTTCCTGAGTGGGACTGAAGAGACAGGGATGGGAGGTAGTACAATACAGGTTATTCACTTTTAGTTTTTTGGCTAAAACAACAGAACACATCCCAGTAAATATATCCTTATAGACTGGAGTTTTAATTTCTGTAGGATGGAATCAAAAGTGGGCCAGAGGGGATATATGTGTTTTATTTTGATAGATAAAGCCAGACTAACTGCAAAAAGGGCTGTAGCAATTCATAGTCTCATCAGCATAATTTTTTTAGTTTTGTGGTTTTCTTTCTCAGAGCTGGAAGAGTCCTTGGAGAGTATTTAGCTAAGCTCTTTCTTCTTACTGTTAAGGAAACAACCCAGTGACAGGAAGTGTCTGGGCAATGTCCCCAGAGGGTTAGAGGCAGAGGTAGGCTCTTGTCACTGCTGCCTGGGCCTTTGCCTTATCCTCTTGCCTGCAGGCTACCTCTGCCTCTTCTTCTCCTGCCCTGTCTGTGCTCTGTGCTATTTGGTATCACATCACTTCCTGTTTGTCAAACCTCCCCTGGTGATCCACCAACCACAGGCTCCAGTCATAGCTTCATAATAGGCATTCGAAGCCCATCCCAATCTGATCCCTGGTGCATCTCCTCTCATCCAAACCAGCAATCAAGTCTGGAGTACGCATTGTCCTGGGAACATCTCATTCCTTCACACCATTTGGACAGACTTGCCTTTTTCCTCTTTGAAGTTTTAACTGTTTCCTATGTATCCTTCAAAGCCAAGCGCAAATGCCACCTCTTCCACAATGTTTTCCCTGACTGCCCAAACTTCTCACCTAAAGGAGAGTCATCTCTGCCCTGCAATAGGGTCTCCTTTTCTGGCTGCTCCTTCCAGAAGGACAGATGTTGCAGATGACCAGCCAGGAGGGGGCAGTGCACAACCAAAGGAAGGTCTTTCAAAAGGTCAAGGTCACCAGGGAGCCTGAGGCTTGTGGGGCGGGTGCTGTGGATGGATGCATTTAGAAATACCAACTTCAACCCCAGTGGTGTGACCTTAGGCAAGTTCCGGCCTCCCTGGGCCTCAGTCTGCATCTCTGCAAAATGAGCATTGGGCTAGTTCAGTGTTTTCTGAAAGCCTGGCGATGCAAGAAGTGGCTTCGTGAGATAAATAGATGGACACTTTAAAATGGAAATCATTATGTATTTATTTTAATGTGTATCAGACAAAAAATAACTAGCACATCAAACCTGTTATTTCGCAGATATTATTGCTTAGGATGGGCTAAATAAGCATTAAAATTAAAAAAAAAAACAGTGAGTCAATGTAAAAGAAAGTACCAATTAAATAATAGTACAGGTGGTAAGCCGGCAGTGAATGGCGGCAGACTGGAAAACATTGGTCTGCCTTTAATGTTCTAGAAGGCTGTGATTTGCAGGAATGCCTGCCTTTGGTAGGGGTGGAGGCAGGGAGAAGGAGCTGCCTCCAGGAGCTGGGGTGCTGAGCCTTGGGTGGAGGGGAAGGTGTTCCACACACCCCAGACCCTCCACGGCCCCGCAGGGCTACGCGTGCTGGCTCCCCCTCCCGCCTCCTTCCTCAGCTTCCCTGCAGTTACTAGGGAGTGGGAGGCTGAGAGGGGCTGCATTCTGGAAGCTCATCTGCTCCCCTCATTCTCACCCAGCACCCTGCTTGGCATAAAGAATTCAGGGTGATGATTAACCAAAAATGCAGAAAGCACTGAGGGTAGGGAGAGAAGATAGGTAAACAGAGTTTTCCTACATGTATGAATGTCCAACATGGAGGGACCGCCTAGTGATTCCCAAGCTTGGCTATGCATTGGAATTGCCTCACTGTTCCAAAGAAATACAAGCCCAAGACCCTACCTTAGGCAATTGCAGTATTGGGGCCCCTGCGTCTGTGATTTAGAAAGCTTTGCAGTGGATTCTGATGCATCTAGGTGTGGAACTGCTGTTAGACAGCACAGCTCCTTTGGTGTACCTGTGGAGGCTCAGAGTGTTTTTAATCACTTATTCAGTCACCAGCAGGTCAGTGACTAACATCCGGACTCCCAACTCAGTTCTTCCTGCAGAGCATCTCTTGTAGAGCCTGGTCCATGATTAGCAAAGAGGAGTTCTACTGGCAAATGCGGTGGAGTTTCTCTGAGCTTCCTTTGCCTCTGGGCTTGTCGAGGACTTTCTCTGGAAGAGAACATGCTGTATGAGCTGCCATCTGCTGAGGAGGCCAGAAGGGGTGGTGAAGGATGGTGGTGGAAAAGGGTGCAGGGGGTGCCAATGGAGGGGGGCGGCCAGGAGATGGGCCTCCTCTCTGCGGTTGCCAGCCTGCTGAGGGCAGGAGCCAATTGGGATCTATGCCACCAATAGTTAGGCTTTCACATGGGATCCTTAAAGAACAAAATTAGGGCCAATGACTGGGAGGTAAATTGTAGATGAAACTTTCTAATGGTGATCAGTGACCTGGGAGACAACTGGCCTTAGGGCAATTGCCCAGCTCCCTGATTTTTTTTTTTTTTTTTTTTCTGAACTACAGTCCCAGCTCTTTTTATTTTTTTTTTATTTTGAGACATGGTCTCAAACTCTCTGGCCTCAAACTTGTGTGATGCTCCTGCCTCAACCTCCTGAGTAGCTGGGATTATAATCACACACCACTGTGCTTACATGCTTTTTAAAATTATAAATTATAAAATATCACCAGGTGCAGTGGTGCACGCCTATAATCCCAGCACTTGGGAGGCTGAGGCAGGAGGATCGCGAGTTCAAAGCCAGCCTCAGCAATGGCAAGGCACTTAGCAACTCAGTGAGACCCTTCTCTAATAAAATACAAAAAAGGATTGGGGATGTGGCCAGGGTCGAGTGCCCCTGAGTTCAATCCCCGGTACCAAAAAAAACCCAAAAAGAAAAGAAAATTATAAAATATCAAACATATGACAAATGGGCATCTTCTATGTTCCTATGACTTAGACTGTGAAATAAGTCATTACAGATAAATAGGAGCTTCTCAGTTAATTTTCTTCCCTCCTGCCCAGTGGTGCTCACCGCCCATTTCCTGAGGTTGGCTCCAGTGATTGATTCCTGTACATGATCTTTTATTTATGCTCCCTATGCACATACTCATAAAACAGAACGTATTGTTTGGTAGTTTTAAAACTTTTGGTAAACGGCATAATACTGTGTACAGTCTTCTGCAAGTTACGCATTCCCATTAACATTATGCTTGAAGTTTCTCTGGGTTGAAGTACAGAGCTCTAGCACGTCCATGTCCACCATCCAACCTACTTCATCATATGTGCCACGACTTATGAACCCATTCTGTGGATGGACATTTGAATGATTTCCAATTTTCTACAATAAAAAATTACACAGTCATGACCAAATATGCATGAGTATGGGGATTGAACTCAGGGCACTCAACCACTGAACTACATCCCCAGCCCTATTTGTTTGGTACTTAGGATTGAACTCAGGGGGGGTGCTTAACCACTGAGCCATATCCTCAACCCTTTTTTAAAAATATTTTATTTAGAGACAGGGTCTCTCTGGGTTGCTAAGTGCCTCAGTAATTTGCTGAGGCTAGCACTGAACTTGCGATCCTCTTGTGTCAGCCTCCCAAGCCGCTGGGATTACAGGTGTGCGCCACCGCACCAGCCCATGTATGAGTCTTGCGTGTGCTTGGTGGGGAGTCTCTGAATGTATGCACATCATGTTGCTTCTCTGTCACAGCCCAGCCGCGCTGGAAGGAGTGTTTCTGCCAGCTATTGTCAGACCTCGGAATGTTTGCCACTCTGATGGGCCAAATGTCTCTCATTCTTGTTCTTAATTTGTATTGCTCTGCTCAGTGGGTCGAAATGTTTTTGTGATTTGACTGGCTGTTTGGACTACTCTTTTTAGGAGTTGCCTTTTGTGTTCTTGCTGGCGTTCTGTGGGTTGCCTGTGTCTTTCTTACTGACTTGCAGGAGCTCTAATCCTGTGGTCTGTGGCTGGGGTCTTCTGCCAGCCCATGGCTCCTCTCTTCCATTCACCCGTGCGGTTTTTGATGCACACAGCTCCCATGTCTTCTGCTGTGTTTGGGGGCTCTGCAGTCCGCAGACGCCATTTCACAGCATGGCGCCCTCCTCAGGAGGGTGGTGCAGTCAGGAGTGTGGGATCCTGTGCTGGGCATTTTTTGGGTGAGATTCAGGCTGAGTGATTTACAGGCTCAGTGAACTTGGGGTCAGTTATTTTACCTCTTGGCTGCAGCTTCTTTTCCATAACATAGGGATAAGAAGAGTCCCCAGCTCTCAGGGATGCTAGGAGGCTGGAAGGAGGAGGCCAATGTAAAACAGGAAGCACTGAAGCCCCCCCCAAAAAAGCTAGGGTCACAAAAAGTCTCTGGAGAAGCCACTAAGTAAGAGCCATGGAATGTGATGTCCTGATCTTGTCTGGCCCTGAGGGGTCAGCACAGTCTCTCCTGAGCACATGCTGTGTGACTCCAGAGGCAGGGACCTGCGTGGACAGGCAGTGCCAACGTCTCCTGAAAGCCAGGATGTGCCCTCACCCTCCGTACACCGTGCTGCTCAGAGCTGCCCAGTTGCCCATGGCCACAGGCCTGGGAAAGCATCTGGTGGTTCCATGGACAATACTGGTTTAGGGAAAGAAAAGGACACACGTGCCCAGTCACTTTCACTCATGTGTGACCACATGACAGCCCACACAAACAGGCCTCTTGAGGCCACGGCGGTGGGCGACTACTCCTGTGACCGAGCAGTTCATCCTGGGCACAGTATACTCCAGGTTGGGGCAGGAACAAGCTGGGAGGAGAGGGTGGACAGAGACTTCTGGGGTCTGCAGTCTCTTGGAAAAGGTCATAGAGTCATAGGTCAAAAGGTCATCGACTGACCCCCAAGTCACACCCCCCCACCTCTGAAGGGTTAGCCTGCTCAAGTGGTCAGAGCACTATACAGCAGTGAGGAATGTTATTTAAAATGGAGCCGGCGCAGTGGTGCACACCTGTAATCCCAGTGGCTCTGGAGGCTGAGGCAGGAGGATTGCGAGTTCAAAGCCAGCCTCAGCAAAAGCGAGGCGCTAAACAACTCAGCAAGACCCTGTCTCTAAATAAAATACAAAATAGGGCTGGGGATGTAGCTCAGTGGTTGAGTGCCCCTGAGTTTACTCTCCAGTATGAAAGAAAAAAAAGAAAACATATTTCTGGAGTAGGTGATACATATGACTTATGCAAAAATGTAAAGGTACAAAAAAGATGCAGAGAAAAGTAAATTTCCCAGCCTCCCACCCTTCGCCCCCCAGCTTCCTAGGAGGAAGCAATGTTACCAGAGATTTTATATGTATATATGAAATATTGACAGTAGCACATTACGCATACTATGGTAAAGCTTGCTTATTTTTCCATGCCATCTTTCTCCTCCAAGTTTAGGAACTGGAACATGACAGGCAGGAGTGAATGTCTGAAGGATGCTGGTTGAGTGGTCGGGGTGGTGGGTGGATGGATGCACATGACCACCCAGGTCTGGGTTTTTGTCCTGTGTATTTCGAGACTCATCCCTGACCTTGGGAGGCTCCCTTTCCTTTGGCCTGTCACCTTAGGTGGATGAAGTCAGGCTTTCCTGACCCTGGCACAGAGCCACAATGGGGGAACTAAGTGAACCAGGCAGCTGAGCAGCTTAATTGTCATTTCCACCAGCAGATGGTTACCAGGGAAACTTGAGGACTGTTAGAACGGGGAGGGGTTAGCAGGCAGTGCAGAGCAGAGAGAGAGACTCTCGGACTGGGGAGGGGGAAGTTCCCACAAGTTCCTCAAGACTTGAATTTTTAATATTCCTTCAGTGATGATCCAGAACAATTAAAAATAGTATTTTTAGATAATTTTGATGTGTGCCTTATAGCAGCGGATGGCCACGTGGCATTGTGCAGGTTGTTTGTATTAACGATCACAAGGACACAGTGATGATCAATGATCTTGCAGCCCCCTGAATAAACTGAGATTTTACTATTGATCAGACTGAGCAGGTTTTTGTTTGTTTGTTTGTTTGTACCAGGGATTGAACTCAGGGGCACTCAGACACACCCCCAGCCCTTTTTACATTTTTATTTAGAGACAGGGTCTCACTAAGTTGTTTAGGGGCTTGCTAAGTTGCTGAGGCTGTCTTTGAACTCACGATCCAAGCTGCTGGGATTACAGATGTGTACCACCATGCCAGGCCTGAGCAGTTTTTTTTTTTTTTAACTGATCTGTAAAAACAAAGACTATACTTATTGAGCTGCAGATATAGCTCAGTGGAAAAGCACTCGACTAGCATGTCTGAGGCCCTGGTTTGATCCCTAGTACCACACACACACACATGCACGCACACACACAATTGTACTTATTAAAGGGGTACCATGTTATATTGAGCAAGTTCTTAAATTTGGGTCCCTAGACCCTTAAGATCCCTGGACACATTTTTAGGGTCAGAGAATTGTCCTCTGACATCGGTACATTACTCAAGTACAAGAAATCCTGGCAAGGATGAGAGGCCTGGCTAGGACATGGATCCTGGATTCTGCTCTGCCTCTACCTCTTTTTTTCTTTTTCTTTTTTTTTTTTTTTGGTACCAGGGATTGAACTCAGGGGCACTTGACCACTGGGCCACATCTCCCGCCCTTTTTTTGTATTTTACTAGAGACAGAGTCTCACTGAGTTGCTAAGTGCCTCCCCATTGCTGAGGCTGGCTTTGAATGATCCTCTTGCCTCAGCCTCTTAAGTGCTGGGATTACAGGTGTGCGCCACCGCGCCTGGCCCTCTTCTGTCTTTTCTGTTTTAATTTCTCCATCAAGAAAACAAGGGTGAAAATGTCCTCCTCACAAGAGACTGAATGCAAAGTGAGATAGCTAATGTGAAAGTTCTGTCTTTACAAGTGTGTGAACGCTTTCATTTTATTAAAAAGGAAAGGAGTCTTGTGAGAAAGGTGAAAGGACTGTCCCACGGTCACTCTGTCTCTGGCAGAGCTGGGCTGGGAGCCCAAGCATCTTGCCCTCTGCTGCCCGGGGTACGTAGACCACTAGCAATAAGGGTTGGATTTTCTAATTCTGGAAAGTATAATAATAACATCTCAGGTGGGTCTGTCACTATTTGGGCAAACATACTCTTTTATTTTTATTTTTTAAAGAGATTCAGTTTGGAAAACCAAACAAATAAATGAGCACATTGAATTTCCCACAGCTATATCTCTCTGCCCAGAGCAAAAACATTCTTTCTCAGGTGAAAGGTCAGACAAGAGGCACATGTCAACACAACACCCAGGTAGCTTGGTGCCCACACTCAGACTTGCCATTTTGCTGGATTGCAAGGCCACTTCATTTCGGTACCTGGCATTTGGAAATATGGATTCAGGGTTGGGGTCAATCAGGCTCCAGAAAGAAGGGACTTCTGTCTGATCGCTGTTGTTTCTCCCAGGTTCAGCCCAGTGCTTTGCACATGTGCACACAGTCAATATTGAAAGACTGAGGGAATGAATAACTGGAATCACCTGTTTGTGTTTAAAAATTTGAAGGGGTCTTAGAGAAGATATGTCTACCAAGTGCAGGTTCAAAGTCAGGAGGTCAAGGAACAAGGGAAGTCAGGGCTGAAATGGCCTTCTGGTCTGGACTTCAGGGAACAGGGAGACCAGCAGGTGGTGAAACCCAGTCCAGAGGCCGAGGTCATTTGCAACAGAGTGATTGACTGATTTGTGGCGTCAGAGTCTCTGTTGACTGAGCATCTTCTGGGCTCTGTGCTACCTGCTGGGGATCCCAAGCCAAACAAAATCCTGCACCCCAAGAAGTCCCAGTTAGTGATAATCTGCCCACTGTGGTGAAGATGTGTTTGGGCTTTGGAATCACACAGACATGAGCTCAAGTCCAGCTTCACAATGTATGACTGTGGGTGTGTGCCTTCTCTGTTTCCGTTTCCTTACCTATAAAATGAAATGAAGAACAGTAGCTATTACCTGGGCTGGTAAATAAGACCCATAGCCCCTGGTCCAGAGAGAATGCCCACTACCTGTTCTCCAGCATGACCGTCTGACTGGGCCTGGACCCCACCTCTTCCATCTATCCTGAACCCCAGAAGAGCTTGTCTGAGCTGACCCAAGAAAGTAACTAGGATGGGCACCTCCCGTCCACCAACATCAGGTTATTCATAGCTGTTTGGCTATTGTGGTTGTTATTGTTTCTACTAAGAAGAGTGATGCTATGAATAACCTTGTGTGTTTCTCTTGGTACGTGTGAGCAAGGGTTCACACAGGGTGTACAGAATAACAACAAACTGCAAAGGAAGGCCACTGGGTAATCAGATGAATGCTATGGAGCTGGAACATGGTCCTGGAGCCATTCTGCGAGGCCTGGTGTTAACCTTTTAGTTGCTGGATCCTGGGGAGGTTGCCCGGGAGAAGGGTTGAGGCAGGAAGAGCACAGTGGGTCACACGGCAAAGGGGGTGGGGAAGACTTGGGAGTAGTAGTTTTTATTTTGTTTTGGTACTGGGGATCGAACCCAGGGCCTCGCCAGGCTAGGCAAGTGCTCTGCCACTGAGCTGCATCCTGAAGGAGCCTATAATCAAGGAGATAGCTAAAGATTGCGGTTAGCTGAGAGCCATAAAAGATGTTCTAGTTTCCACCTGATGTTGATACATTATTCAAAGAATCTTTGTATGCCCGTGAACACTGCGTGACGCACCTGTAAGCTCGAGCTGTAAGCACGTGTCCTTGTTAAAGCTATATGTATATAACTGGGTGAGGTTCGTTAGTGTGTGTGGGAAGAAGAAGGTGGTGGTTGGAGTTAGAGCATTTGGAGTGATTGCTGGAGCTGGAGAGAGGAGAAGAATAAAAGACCTTTTTTCATTTTCATCCTGCCTCCGAATTTTCCTGTGGCGTTCGCTGCTCCAAGCGACTTCCGCTTCAGGCAGCGACAGGTGGCGGCCTGTACGGGGAATTCGGCGGCAAGGTAAGAAAAAAGAAAATTTAAAAAGATGGGAGCAAATATAACAAAAAGTCGGTTTATAAAAGCCATGAATGAAATTTTTGATATTGAGAACTCAGAGGATAGTGAGAAAAGTGAACAAGAAAGCATCCTCTGACTCAGTGGAGACCAGCAAGGAGAGTAGGAATGTAAATTCAAAAGTAAGATCTGCAAAGCCATCAGAAGCTTAATAAAATTAGCTGAGGAGTATGTACTCTCCTTAGAAACTGAAACTCAGGATACTAGTGAAAGTAATAATAGTAACAAGGAGCCAAACCATGAAAGTACAGTCTCCTCTACTGAGCCGGTTAGGAATTATGAAGCTAGTAGTGAAGAGGAATCAAAAAGCGATTCGGAGAGCACAGTCTCCAATAAAAAGAACAAAAAGAAATTAAAAAAAGAGAAAAGACCGTCAAATAGAGGAACCACTAGCGCCCTCTGCTCCTTCATGGATAGAATCCCTAACAGAAACAATAAAGAGTATGGATCAGAGTATACGTGCCCTAGAGGTAGAAATTGGCGGCCTTTCAGAGCGCTTATACGCTCTCGAACAACATAGACCGCAGGAGCACCTAGAACTGCCAGTATTTCAAAATGAACAGGGACAAAGATATCATGAGTTCCTTAGACTTTAAAACAATAAAGAATTTTAAAGAGGCGGTAATGACCTATGGGCCTCAAGCTCCATTCACATTAAGTATGATAGAGTCACTTAACACCCTAACCTTAGCCCCCTCAGATTGGAAAAGTCTATGCAGAGCGGTAAAAATTCAAGGTATAGAGATGGAGGGGCTGATTGATACAGGAGCTGACTCTTCCATCATAAATCTACAACAATGGCCTAAGCACTGGCCTCTACAGAAAGCCTCAACCAGTTTAAGAGGCTTGGGATACAGTAATACCCCAGCTCAAAGTGCTGTAATCTTAAATTGGCAAGACAATGAAGGCCATACAGGAACATTCAAACCCTATGTTTTAAAACAGCTTGCCAGTTACCCTATGGGGAAGAGATATTTTACATCAAATGGGGCTACACCTAGCGACCAAGCCTGCAGGTGTTAAGAATAAAAATCCTACTCATAATAAAAAAGGCAAAGGACATTTTTTCTAGGGGCCACTGAGAAAACAATTTAAAAATACCATGGCTCTCTAATAAGCCAGTTTGGGTCCCTCAGTGGCCCCTATCCAAAGAAAAATTGCAAGCGGCCCATCAATTAATTAAAGAACAATTAGAAGCAGGACACATAGAGCCTTCCACCTCTCCCTGGAATTCTCCCATATTTGTAATTAAGAAAAAATCAGGTAAATGGAGACTATTACAAGATCTAAGACAAATTAACAAAACAATGCAAATTATGGGCCCTACTCAACCTGGACTTCCTAATCCTGTAGCTATTCCAAAAAACTATTACCTTATAACCCTTGATATAAAGGACTGTTTCTTTTCCATTCCCCTACATCCTCTGGATGCCCCCAGGTTTGCTTTTTCAATTCCTTCTATTAATAATAATGGCCCTGATAAAAGATATCAATGGAAAGTATTGCCGCAGGGAATGGCAAATAGCCCTACACTGTGCCAACTATATGTGGACAGAGCTATACAGCCCATTAAAAACAAATATCAAGACCTTATGTGTCTACACTACATGGACGATGTTTTATTAGCTCACCCTAATCAACAAATCTTATTTAATATATTTAGTGAAATAACAAAAAATCTAAAAAAATATGGATTATATATAGCAGAAGAAAAAGTTCAAAGCAGATCACCTATACTATATTTAGGCTTTAAAATCATGGATACTTTTGTTAAAACCCCAAAAAATTCTAATAAGTAAAGAACATTTGACCACCCTCAATGATTTCCAAAAATTACTGGGTGACATTAATTGGCTTCGCCCTACACTAAGCCTCACTACTGGACAATTAAAACCCTTATTTGACATCCTTCGTGGGAACCCTGACCCATCCTCACCTCGAACATTAACTCCTGAGGCCAGGAGAGCTCTAAACATTAGTAGAACAGGCCATTGAAAGATCCCATTGCGATAGATTTGATTTTGCACAACCACTAATATTGATTTATTATTCCTTCACAATATACTCCAACAGGAGTATTTTGGCAACAGGGACCTATAATTATGGATACATTTGCCTGTCTCTCCTAAAAGTACAATTGAGTCTTATACCTCCATGGTAGCTAAACTTATTCTTCAAGGACTTAAAAAACCTCTACTAAAATATTTGGAATTCATCCGCTACTATTATTACTCCTTATTCATCGTCACAGGTTGAATATTTGTGCTTCAATGATAATGATTGGGCTATAGCTAGATGCTCTACTTCTGCAAATTTTGACAATCATATTCCTAAATCTCCTATACTGTCCTTTTGTATCAATCATCCTATCATATTCCCACAGGTAATAAAAAACTCAACCCATTCCTAAAGCATTTAATGTATTTACAGATGGATCCTCTAACGGTACTGCTGCAGTAGTCACTCAAAATGAAAAAAAATGATTCATATCACTAATCAAAAATCAGCTCAATTAGTGGAACTCGAAGCTATAATAATAGCTCTGGAAAATTTTAAAGAACAGCCTATGGAATATTTTTTCAGACAGCCATTATATTGTACAGCTGTCCCAAAATTGGAGCTAGCAGGTCCAATAGCACCACATACTCCAGCTTTTAAATTGTTTTCTCAAATCCAAAATCTCCTATGGCAACGAAAAGAACCTTTATTTATAGGTCACATAAGAGCTCACACTAATCTGCCTGGTCCTCTCCATGAAGGTAATCAAAAAGCTGACGCCCTCACTAAAACAATATTTATATTTACTACAGTACAACAAGCTACTTTATTTCATTCCCAGTTCCACGTTAACACAGCACTACCTTAAGACAAAAATTTAAAATCACAAAAGAACAAGCTCGTAGAATTGTAAAAGAATGTCCATCTTGTGTAACACTCTTGCCCAATCCACATTATGGGGTTAACCCACGAGGTTTGATGCCCAATCATTTGTGGCAGATGGATGTCACACATGAGCCAAGTTTTGGAAATTACGATTTATTCATGTCACCATAGATACATGCTCAGGCATGATTTTTGCTTCTTTACATTCCGGAGAAAAAGTTAAAGATACTATATCTCATTGTCTGCAAGCTTTTGCTGCATTGGGCATCCCCAAAATGCTTAAAACAGATAATGGCCCTGCATATACATCCACATCCTTCAAACAATTTTGTACAAAGTTCAATATTATCCACAAAACAGGTATCGCTTATAATCCTCAGGGACAAGGAATAATTGAAAGAGCAAATCGGACACTTAAAAATATGTTACTAAAGCAAAAAGATGGAAACTGGAAAAATCCTAAGGACAGATTGGCAGTTGCCCTGTTTACCCTAAATTTCTTAACTTTAGATTCTAATGGACATTCGGCTGGAGATAGACACTGGAACCCACACCAACAACATAAACCTTTGGTTTACTGGAAGGATGTTCTCTCAGGTACATGGAAGGGTCCAGACCCAGTATTAATTTGGGGGAGAGGATCTGTTTGTGTTTTTCCAAAGCACGAATCCTCTCCAATATGGATACCATCTAGATTGATAAAGCAGGTACAAAGTCAAAGGGATCAAGACGAAGTTATTGAGGAGTCTAGATTGAATAAACAAGTGCAAGGTCAAGAGGACCAAAATGAAGGTATGGAGTGATTCCCTTAAAAGAGTTCTCCATTAAATTTACAACTTAAATTTCATTCTTCCCGGCCGGGACAAGAAGATCTCTCTTCAGTGTATACACAATTGTAATTTTTTTTTCTCTTTTATATATGTCTTTATGTCTGTGCATTTGTCTAAATTTCATGTTAATGTGATGTCACAAATATGTTTATATGTGCGTCTGTCTAGTGTGACGTCACAAATAATTAAGCGCTTAAAAAAAAAAAAAAAAAAGTAGATAGATATAGATCCAAATAACAAATAACGTTAATTCATTTAAGCTTAGAATATTCTAATTTGATAATCAATAGATATAGATAAATAGATATTTATATAAGTTCAGAATATTTTTAGATAATCAATTATAATGATAATCAATTTTGATTTATAGTTGTCTCGGGACTTCTCTTCAGCTGTGAATATGTTTAATGTTATATAACCTGATATTTTTGGTGTTCCGACAGAGGATCATTTATTTGTTATTGACTTCATTTGTTTAGTAGCTGATTAATTTGAATTATTTCAACAGGTATAGGATTGCTGTGTATATAGAGACTCGAGGATTCCAGCTAACAAATTATTTTTCCAAAATGCCTTTAGCTTTTCTTTATCTTTTAATGCAGTAAACACCCTCAGTTTCTCTTTGATTATTTCTGAATGTGATATTTTGCCAGCTTATGTTTGTGGGAGCTTAAGCAGCAATGTGTGTGAGCAGAGATCAACTTTTATTTTCTACTCTAATAATTCTTTTTTTAGTTTGACAGCTCACCTTTTGATCTCAGTGCTGGAATAGCACTGCCTTTCCCTTAATAATGGATGCTTGAGTTTTTAGGTAGCGGGCCCTGAAGATTTGCCGGTAGAAATGTCTAGACATAAAAAAGACGGCTGCTGCTACAACTGCAGGGACCGCGGTCGCTGCAAGCATCCCTGCTGCTCAAGCATCAACAACCTCACCAGCAGTGTGGCCTCTGCTCTGCATGCATGGGGCCTCCTGAATCTATGTGTTATAACTTATGGACATTTTGATTTTCCATTATTTTGGGACATTGCGGGACAATGCCTTGCCCGGTATTTGTCTAAGAGAACTCAGTGCGTTACTTGATGAAACTAAGGGCAGCTGATTGGCTTAAAGAACTTGATACACTATGGAAACTTGGCTCGTCAGCAGTAGGCTTGCCGCCTTAAAGCCGCAGCATCTCCTAAAAATTGGACGGCTGTTAGTCAACACACAGTCGATCCTGAAGGGCTCTATTGGATGGCTGGTTAGCCTATGACGGGTAAGATCCCCAGAGGGGGACAACCTAAGACACGGCACAGTCGCACGGGACAGTCTAATGTGGCCGGCATGTCAACCTAAGCCAGGAGTCAGGACAGCCTAGACTCCCATGACGGGTAAGAATGTCGGTTGCACATGGACGTCCTAGAACATCCCTTCTTTTAAAACTAAAAGGGGGAAATGAAGGAGCCTATAATCAAGGAGATAGCTAAAGATTGCGGTTAGCTGAGAGCCATAAAAGATGTTCTAGTTTCCACCTGATGTTGATACATTATTCAAAGAATCTTTGTATGCCCGTGAACACTGCGTGACGCACCTGTAAGCTCGAGCTGTAAGCACGTGTCCTTGTTAAAGCTATATGTATATAACTGGGTGAGGTTCGTTAGTGTGTGTGGGGAAGAAGAAGGTGGTGGTTGGAGTTAGAGCATTTGGAGTGATTGCTGGAGCTGGAGAGAGGAGAAGAATAAAAGACCTTTTTTCATTTTCATCCTGCCTCCGAATTTTCCTGTGGCGTTCGCTGCTCCAAGCGACTTCCGCTTCAGGCAGCGACACATCCCCAGCCCCCCCCCCTTTTTTTTTATTTTGGAGACAGGGTCTTGCTAAGTTGCTTAGCTGGCCTTGAACTTTGTGATCCTTCTGCCTCAACCTTCTGAGTCACTGGTATTAGAGGTGTGCCTGAGTGGAAGTGTAGTTCAAAATTCTAACCACTGACTGGTTAAAATGTAAGCACTGGTGTGTACATGCCTGGGACTATACATTACCCAGGGGTGGAGTTACTAGGGTGCAGGGAAAGTGAATTATCAACTTTACAGGATGATACTGAATTGTCACAGATTCCCATAGACATTCCCTCCAGCAGGATATAAGCCTCTGGTTGATCCACACCCTTGCCAACACTTGGTATTATCAGGATCCTTAATTTCTTGTTAATCAAGTGGGTGTAAAGTGATATCTCATAATGGTCTTGATCTTCATTTCTCTGAATCCTAGTATGGCTGAACATCTTTTCACATATTTATGGGTCTAGAGCTGTTTGTTTAAAAGATGTAAGCCCTATGTACATTAAATATGTGCAGTTTCTTGTTTATAAGTTATATCTCTATTAAGCTGTTAAACATACACATACACAAATACACACAAAGATACGATCTATAATTTTATCCCTAATACAGTTGTTAACATTTAGTGGATATTTAATAATATTAAATTGAATATGAAAAAAAGAAGCCTGAGCCCCTCACACCCCAGAGAATATTTGACCACACACCTTGGCCAGGGGACAGGTTGAATTAGAGCGCAGACAAGGACTATGGGACCTGGTTTCAGCCTCAGGGTATTTACAGCCTTACTTTGGCAACTTAGGTGAGGTGTTTGCTTTTTCTGAATCTCACTTTAAGCTGAGGTTGAGGACAGCCCTAACAAGTAGGGGACAGCCTTATTCTGCTCACAGCGAAGGGAGCTGAGTGAGATCATGAGTGAGTGAGATCATGCAAGCCACATGCTTCTGGGACTGAAAAGTCCTGTGTGTGGGGTGGGGGGAGAGACTAGTGTTCCCTCTTTAAAGACAGTTTAGGAAGGCTTCAGAACCCCCAGGGAAGCAGGAGCAGCTGGCCAAACTCCTAGAAGCAGAGAGCATCAGTTCTTAGGCTTGAATGAATGTCCTTCCTCACCTGCCCCTGCCTCCAGGCAGCTCTCCAGCCCTAACAGGAGAGGAGGACCAAGCCCCATTTATTCCTGGCTTAAGTATTCCTTAGTCCACTCTGAGGGTTACTGGGAACAAAAACTTGAGCCCAGGCAGCTCTAAGACAAAGACGGTAGGCATCCTGGTGCTGGATCTCCCCCGGAGGCTGCCACTGCAGTCCAAGATGTGGGGATGCCACCGCACCATAGTGCCTGACACTTAGGTTCTCAGCTGTTTCCTCTGTTCCTTCTGGCCTCACATCCTGTTCCAGCAGGAGGGTAGCCTACACAGGCAGCCCTCAAAAGTATGGCCGAGGGATGCTAACCACTGTGGGTGGTGGTTAAATGGGGAAATGGAGGGGAGGTTCTGTGGTCACATTGAAACATTGGATTAAATTTTTTATGCCACTAATGATTGCTGCATGTGTCAGGCACTGGGCTAGGCATTTTACAAGCATTACCCATTGACTTGGGAATCACAGAAACTGCTGCCGCCATCTTGTAACCGCTAGAGAAGGACAGAAATGATAGCCCTGCGGTTCTTGCCCTATTCTTTTTGTGGTACTGGGAATTGAACCCCATGTATTGCTTGTTAGGCAAGCACTCTATCACAGAGCGACATCCCAGCCCCTCCATTGATTTCTTAGACTAGCCTTAAGAGGCAGGTGCCTCCATTTGACAGGCGAGGAAACTAAAGCTTTGTAAGGTTAAGGGCCCCTCAACTGGTAAGTGACAGATTCATATTCAAACCCAGGTAGGCTGTTACCAGAGCCTGTGATCTTAACCAGATGAATGGACAGGCCTTGGTGGCTGATCCGATTGTGGGGTCTGGGGAAAGAGAAGAAAGCATTCATGCTCTACCTTTGACTCAGCTCACTGTCAGACTGTGTCCTAGAGGCCAGTGGAAGATTAGAACGCAGGAAAAGGCTTTGTTCCTCTCCTTCCAGAAATAAGAACACAGGAGGTAAGTTCAGCTGAGAGGGAGGCACACTGAGGGGTGTTTGGGGAGACCAGGCTTCTTAGTCTCTTTCTTCTTTTTCTTTTACTTTCTTTCTCTTTTCTTTTTTTTCTCCTAGTACCAGGGATTAAACCCAGGGGCACTTAACCACTGAGCCACATCCCCAGCCCTTTCTTTAATATTTATTTATTTGCTTTTAGTTGTACACAATGCATTTGTTTATACATGGTGCTGAGGATCGAACCCGGGCTGCGCACATGCTAGGCGAGCGTGCTACGGCTGAGCCGCAACCCCAGCCCCCCTTTTTTGTTTTTTATTTAGAGACAGAATCTCACTGAGTTACTTAGGGCCTTGCTAAGTTGCTGAGACTGGATTTAAACTCATGTTCCTCCTGTCTCAGCCTCCTGAGCGCTGGGATTATAGGCATGTGCCAACATGCCCCACTTCCTGTCTCTTTCAAGCCAAGGCTTAAGACCATTGGCCACATGAAGACCTGGGAACAGGAACACCAGGCAGGGGAAATATAGCACGTGCAAAGCCCGGGAGGTGATGAAAAGCATGCAAAGCCACCGCCACAGTTGATGGAGGAGGTGGGGCTTGGGAGATGAGGCTGGATGTCACCAGGAGCAGACACTTACAGTCTTGACTTTGAGGCTTCTAGATCGGGAGGGACAAAGAAGGGACGAGAATGTCAAGAAAGCACTCAGGGAACCGTGAGGCTGTGGACTAAAGCTGGGAATGTGGGAGGAGGAGCAGGCGAAGGGCTGAGGAGAGGTGGCGGCAATGAACTTGTCTTTGGTCTGCTTGATTTTGAGGAGGTCACGGCTAAGGCCTCTCCTAGTTCTGACCTACTCAGCTTCCCTGGAAGGAAGGAACATCTTGCCGCAGCCCCTCCACCCTCAAATATTCTGGGCAGGAAGGAGCGGGATCTGTTTTGTCAACGCAGCTTGCAATAAAGAGTTTCATTCAGGGAAGCAAACAGCTGCTTGACTATTAATAGGCAGGGGCCTCGCCACAGCCTGCTGGGAGGGCCTCGCTTGCAGCTTTGCAAAGGTGAATCGCTTCCTTCTGCCTGTCTGAGCTTTGCACCCTGTGGTGGGACAATTGGCTGGTTGCTTATTTCTTAGAAGGTGGATCACCTCTAAGCGTTGGCTGGGGCACCTTGGGAGGTGTAACCTGGGCCTGCTGCTGGGGTGCTGGCTCTTCCTCTTTATGCTGGACGTAACCAGAGAGAGATGGAGTCCAGAGGACCCAAAGCTGCCCAGAGAAGTAGTCTCCCTGACGGTTGTGGAGAATGTCTGGGCGGGGTCTTTACCACAGCCTATGGGAAGGTCACACACCCTTGAGGGAGATCAGAGTTGGGTGACTGGAAAGGAAGGGGTGTTAATCTAGCAGCAGGAGGGACTGACGAAAGAAACTGGGGGTAGGGATCAGGGATCAGGCCATGAGCCTCCCTGGTCACAAGCCAGACCAGGGCTGAGGGGAGCCTGGGAGTCCATACCTGAGAGGGCGAGGCCAAGGGAAGGCCACAGTCTCTTCTGCTGCCCTCATGATGTGTGACCTCACTGTGGCCAGCCAGATGGCCCACCGGAGGGAACCTGTGGAGAGGGCGGCTGGGAGCAAGCTAATGGAAACCCAAGGGCACCCCAGGCCACGCTGGGACCTAGTCCTGCGTGCCGGAGGCCGCGTGGCTCCTGCCCAAGTGGGCGTGGGGCTCACAGGCTGGCGTTGTTCCCCGCCCTCTCAGGTGGTGGCTTCAGGTGGTGGCCACTTCAAAGAAACCCCATTTAAAGCAGTGCCTCGCCTCAAGTTTCCTAAGGGCCCTGTCCAGGCTAATGAGATCATTAAGAGACTCCTTGTTAAATGGGTTTACATAGAGTTTGCCTGTAAGGCCTCCGGCTGAGCCCTGCGCCCTGGCTGCGGTGTTTGTTAATGTATGTGTGTTTGTGTCTGTACTCAGCTGAGTGTTAGGGAGGGCGGGTTCTGTTCAGCTGGCTGTAGTGCTGCTGGCCCCGGCACTTCTGGTGGTGAGACCCTAGACCAGCTACCGAACCACGCCTCGGTGCCTCTATTTCCCCACCTGAAATAACAGCCTAATAACTGGGTTGAAATACACTGTAGCATCCTTCAGCAGTTCCCCATTGATCCCAGTGAGGTATCCAAGTTCCCTGGGACTTAGACTCTCGTGGCCTGCCCACTATTCCCCTGTTTCACACTTGTCTCTTTGACGTGGACCAGTGCTTTTTTTTTTTTTTTTTTTTGGTGGGTAATTTTGTTGTATGTATTGTTTTGTTTTTTTGGTACTGGGGATTAAACCCAGGGTGTTCACCACTAAGCTACATGCCCAGTCCTTTTTATTTTTTATTTTAAGACAGGGGCTTGCTAAATTGCCCAGGCTGCTCTCAAACTTGCGATCCTCCTGCTTCAGCCTGCCTCTGGCATCGCTGGGGTCGTCAGTGTGCAGCAACCCTGACCCAGCTTCCCGTGTGCTGTCTATTCATTTTGGAATGCTCTTTCCTGCTGTCTTTCCCTGCTTCTCCTTCCTTCCCTTTCAGGTATCACTGAAGTGTCCCTTCCTGGGAGTCCCTGCTGATGTATCATGCCAGTTCTGGCCTGTTGCCCACCACATGCACTGTAATCCTCTGCCAACCTGTTGTCTTTCTGTGCTAGACTAAACCCCAAGAGGACAGGGACTGCCAGCTGCTCACTGTGTCTCCAGGCCCTGAGACCCTTTAGCTGCTCAGGATAGTTTCTTTCTAAGCTCTGTGGTGACTTCCGGGTTAAGGCTGCCTCTGAGTTGCCTGTGACCTTTCTTTGAAATTCCTCCCTGTGGTTTCTCATCTTCCCATAAGCCTTGACTCAGAACCTTGCTGTGAGCCCAGAGAGGGGGCAGCAACCTGGGAGGCCGAGGCAGGAGGATCGAAAGTTCAAGTCCAGCCTGGACAACTTAGAGACCCTGTCTCAAAAACAAAAATACCCTGAAACCTGCTGAACCCTGCTGCAGTAAGGTAGCTCAGAGGTAACGTGCCCTTGAGTTTTATCCCTAGTACCAAAACAACAACAACAATAAAACCTGTTGTCCTGAAGTCTGTGCCAGGCACAGGGCAGAGGGAGGACCAGCTAAAGCACCTAAGCCACACCCACCTGGAGCACCTTGTCATCCTCATCAAAACACCACCAGCTCTTGATGCCGAGCCTGTCCCAACTTGGGCAGCTTTGCCATGGTGCAGATTTGCTTTCTAAGTCTGTGATTTTTTTTTTTTTTCCAGCTTCCCTGGATGTGGAGCATCTCCTGGGTGGTTAGAATGATGGATTCGCAGGGCCCTGGTGGGCAGGAAGGTAGGGAGGCCTGGGGCAGTGCACAGTTTCCAGTGTATGGCCCATAGGAGGGCTGGCTAGCAGGAGTTAGGTCACAGCACTTTTCAAGTCGAATTGGTGAGGAAAGGGTAGAAACGGGAGGTGGAGTAAGAAAACTAACACTGGGGGCAGAGTGATTAAGAGAGAAGCCCAGCCAGCCAGCTCAGAAGGGAGCCAAGCCAGCACCTCATGGCGCCTGTGGATAGAGTGACCTCTGCAGCAAACTGCTCTCAGGCAGGGCCTAGCAGCTTAGGGGGGCAACTTGGGCTGAATATACATCTCCTTGCTAACTGGGGAGCTCCTTGTGGGGAACGACTGTGTACTCTTCACATCTTTATCCCCTGTACCGTAGCATGAATCCCAGATCCTTTCAGCCATCGACACTGAACAGCAGGGTTCTGTCCCCTGGGTGCCTGACATTGACGATACTGGACTACTACTACCAAAAATAGATAACAATTGTTGAGCTCTTACCATGTATCAGGCATTTTACTAAATACTTCGCATCCATCATCTCCAAGACTGTCAGATCCACAAGAGCAGGAACGGGGTCTGTTTTGTCTCACCAGTGCATCCCCAGGGCCTAATGCAAACCTGACACATAGTAGATGCTTAATATGTATTTGTTGCATAAACAAATAATCCTGCCTATTATCCCTGTTTTATAGATAAGGAGCCAAGTTTCAAACAGCCTAAGTAACTGAGGTTCTTCAGCCAGTGGGAAGGGGAGACCAGGATTTAGACTCAGGTCTGCCTCTGAAGTTCATGCGCTTAGCTATGCTCTGCTGTCACTGCCATTATCTTGGACCTCGCTATCTGTGTGGCCTGTGAACCATCATCATTGGCATCATCGGGGAGCTTGTTGGAAAAGCAGAATCTCAGCTGCATTCCAGATCCACTGAATCAGAATCCACATGGTAACAAGATGCCCCGGTGATTCAGATACACGTTCAAGTGGGAAAAGCATTGGCTCCCCAGCCACTCCACCCCCACAGTCACTCAGGGGTCTGCATCCTTGGCTGCCAAGCAGCCTTAATCAATCTGCACTTGGCCATTGGGTCCTTTGTCCTTTGCCATGAGACTGCTGAGCGTAATTGCAGTGCTGGCAGCTTTGGCTACGACCTCTAACATTATTACCACTTAAGGATCAAAAGCATATTTTCACTTTTTAAATTGTGCATGTCTATGAGGTTCCTGCTATCCCCAGGAACATGTTCATGAGAAGCAGGCAGGGTTTTGTCACTGATGGTGTTGTCTCTGAATAGGACCATCTCAGATGGGGTCTTTTTCATTTTTCCTTCTTCAACATCCAATCATGGGGACTGTGGATTCACAGCCCCAGTGTCTTTATGAGCAGATGACTTAATCTAATAATTATATTCATAAACAATTCCCTAATGATTTTAAGAGGCTCTGCTTGCTTATGTTTTGAAGATTATGGGTTTGGTCAAAACAGCTTAAAGAATTGCTTGTCTAACAAAAGGAACAGGGGACATGGCTCATAGTTTATTTTACCCAAGCTTCCCCCTCTTCCTCTCTCTGTCCCATCAAGGCCCCTAGGCCCTTAGGCCATTGACCCCATTGTGTCATTGGGGACTTTGTTTCTCTAGCCTGTCCTAATAACTTGGGTGGTACTCTTGTTCAAGAATTCAAGTTAAGCCGGGCGCAGTGGCGCACGCCTGTAATACCAGCACTTTGGGAGGCTGAGGCAGGAGGATCGCGAGTTCAAAGCCAGCCTCAGCAATGGTGAGGCACTTAGCAACTCAGTGAGACCCTGTCTCCAAATAAAATACAAAAAAGGGCTGGGGATATGGTCCAGTGGGTAAGTGCCCCTGAGTTCAATCCCTGGTACCACAAAAAAAAAAAAAAAAAAAAAAAAAAAAAAAAGAATTCAAGTTAAGGATTTGCTCCAGATCTGCCTGACTTTCACTAATGGGTTTATCTAAATCTATAGTTGTTAACCTGGATCACCCAGAAATTGCATGAAGATTGTGGCACATTTTGTATGGGGGAGGGAGGGTCATTAATTTTTTCAGATTCTCAGTGAGGTCTGTGACCCCCAATGACCACTGATCTCTCTGCCTCTGAGCTTTCAGAGTCCCTGTCTCTTTCTCTCACTGTATTCGGGTTATTTGGGTTTTATCTTCTTGGCTAGATCGTGAGCTCTATGAAAGTGAGGAAGATAGCCAATGCCCTTTACATCAGAGTTCCACCTTTTAAAGTGTGAGATCCTTTTGCAAAGTGCATTAGCCTGCTCATTCCAACACACCAAGAGGCATTGGAATTTCATATGCTATTTGCAGATAATGCTTGATGCATGGACTATTTCCCAGACCTCTTCAAAAGCCCCAGTCCTCCCTGCTCTAGGAATCTAAAGCTCACAGTTTCGTAGATAATAAGGTCATAAGACCAGATAATAAGAAAGGAAACAGCTTTAGATTTTTTTTTTTTTTTTTTTTTTTTTTTGGTGCTGGGGATCGAACCTAAGGCCTTGTGCATGCAAGGCAAGCACTCTACCAACTGAGCTACAGCCCAGGAAACAGCTTTAGATATCAAGTTCAACACCCCATTTTACAGATGAAGACTCTAGAGACTAGAGAAGAGAAATGACTTGCTCAAGGTCACACAAAGAGGTCCTGTAGGAACTGGGGCTAGAAACCAAGTGTTCTGATTCCCTAAACTCCATGCCTGTCCTCCACCCTTTCTGTAGTCCCAGCTATATGCAGACATTTGAAGTGCTTGCAAAATCATTGAGTGAATACTGAGCAGGGTAAGCAGCTGATATAAAGCCCAAGGATGCCCAAGTTTTCTTTAGTTAGCTCAAGCAAGTTAATAGAGTGTAACTCTCTTCTCTCTTTCTCATGCACACACACACACACACACACACACACACACACACACACACACACCTACCTATCCTTAGACTAGGTTGATCCTGCAGTTGGAGCCTAAAAAGACAGATGGGGGCTTCTCTCCTTAGAGCTTAAGTTTGAGAGCATTAACTCGACTGCATTTGGCTTCAATCTGAGTTTTCTAATAATACTTATCATCCCAGCTTTTCAGCATGCATGCATTCATTTGGTAATTATTTATTGAGCAATTTTAATGTGGTGAGTACTATGCTGGGCAGAGGAGTGAGGGTCAGTACATTCAGGTGTGTGGTCCCTGTCCTCTGGCTCTCTAGAGTGGTTTACGACCTCGATGTTGGATCAGGACATGCAAATGGTGCAACCGCTATTAATGGTTCATTTGTTCAATGATTAAATGTGACATGAAGGCTACACACCATCCTCACAGGCCATGGGCCAAACCATTGTCCCCATTCTTCTGATTGCAAGCCTGGCTGGGTCTTTACTGAGCCAAAGGAGTCTAAGCAGTGGGCATCACTTTCTTTAATGCCAGGGTTGAAAGGAACTTAGAGGTCATTTTTGGTTTTTTGGAGACAAGGTCTCGCTAAGTTGCTTAAAGCCTCACTAAGTTGCTGAGGCTGGCCTTGAACTCTCAATCCTCCTGCCTCAGCCTCCGGAGCTGCTGGGATTACAGGCATGTGCTACCACACCCAGTGAGGTCATCTTTTTTAAATCATTTATTTTGTATGGGGAATCAGAGGCCCAGAGTAGCCAGGGGACTTACTCAAAATAATCAGAGAAGGGCTGGGGTTGTGGCTCAGTGGCAGAGCGCTCGCCTCGCACGTGCACGGCCCGGGTTCGATCCTCAGCACCACGTAAACATAAATGCATTTGCATTGTGTACAACTAAAGTAAATAAATAAATATTTAAAAAAAATAATCAGAGAATCAGGGACCCAGCCAGGACCAATGCCTGGGTCTCACAGATTAGTCCCGAGAGCTGGATCAGAAAAAGATGAGAGAGGAGAGCATTGTTGGCAAGGCGAGAGTGAAAATCAAGGCCTACAAGGGAACATGCCTGGGTGGGGACAGCAGGGAGGAAGGCAGTCAGTCCTGGTTTTCCATATAGCGCTGAGGAGTCAGATAAAGGCCACCCTGGATGTGAGGCTGAGGTTACTATCACACAGAAATTGTCACAAGGCCAGCTCAAGAAACTGAGCCCAGATTAGAGGTGGATGTTCTCCCTATCAGAAAGGAAAAAGGAGGTTTATTGTCAAATTTATGGAGTGCTTATGTGTATTAAATGTTGATATCTACTGTCCCTGTCCATGAGGAAATTGTCCATTCCACCTTTCCTCAAGGAATGCTGAAGACCAAATAATGATCTATATTTACACAATATATAAAAACAATATATTATTGTTACAACAATAATAGCAGCAGCTGTTTATCTGACTGCAAACCTGCAAGTAAGAGAGAATGTGCAAGCTGGCGAGCTATCAGAAGTGCCTGCTCCTCCTAGAGTTGGAGCAGCGCGTACATCTTGATTATAGGTGAGGAGGCTGGGCCTCGGAGAATCACCTTACCCGAGGTCCCAGGATTAGAACTAGGGTCCCCCTGCCCACAGATCAAGGCCTGTCCTGATGTCTCCCTGCCTCTGCAGCCAGCCCCCAAGGGGATGACCATGGATTTGAACTTCCCGGGGTGTGCTGAGTCCTATCAGTTTCTCTCCACAGTGCCTCTGCCCTCCCTGACTCTGGGGGGCCAGCACCCTGGGGCTGTGCCTGCTCTCTCTGCCCCACAGGCAAAGGCATCACCCACAGGCCCAGTGGTCGCCGATCTGTGCTAATGTAAGTGTGCTTCTCCCTGACTAAGTCCTGCTGGTGGCCCCAGGTCCACAGATGTCTCCAACCATCTTCAGGTATCAGGCCTGAGGGTTTGCAATAATGCAAAGCTCTTCAAAACTCAGAAGAGAGGAAATCAACTGGACTCTCTGAACACTGTGTGTGTGGCCTGGCAGACAGGAATCAGGAGGCTTTGCCTACACTGCAGAGGCATTTTACCTAAGGAAGGGACACACCCCTGCAATGGGCAATGGCCAGTGCAGCTCTGAACAACTTCCAGTCACTGATGAGAAAGAAATCAGAAGTTAATTTATATTTTCCATCTTCATACTCTTTCAATTTTATGTTAACATGTCTTTTAATATCTTTTTAAGCTGGTCCTGGTGTCACACACCTGTATTTCCAGCTACTCAGAGGCTGAGGTAGGAGGATCACCAAGTTCAAGGCCGATATGGGCAACTTAGTGAGATCCTGACTCAGAATAAAAAATTAAAAAGGGCTGAGGATACACTACTGATGTGACTCAGCACCACATATAACCAGAGGAATGAGAAGTTATGTTTCATTTGTGTACAATGTGTTAAAATGCATTCTACTGTCATGTATAATTAGAACAACAACAACGAAAGGGCTGAGGATGTAGCTCAGTGCAGAGCACTTGCCTAGTGCACGTGAAGCCCTGGGTTCAATTCCTTTACTGGGGTGGAGGGTGGGAAAGGGGGTAAAAAAATGAAGAGAAGAAAAGAAAAAAGTTTCCGTCAATCAAAAAACATAAAGACCCTAAAACTTTCTAAGTTTTCCTAGTGTGTATATATTTAAAAACAATTTTTTTTAAAAGAGCAAGCCTTGGGCTTGGAGCCTTTGGCAAGCAACAGTATCTAGTTAGAATTTAATAGCATTGTTTTTATTGTATTTATTTTTACTTTTAGCTCCTATTTATGGCAGGTGAGACTGGTTTTCCATTTGCAATAATGATATAAAGTTTCCATTTTAAAGACATTTATTTAAGTTAAAAAGAGTCTATTTAAAGAAAAACCCTAAATGAATAATAATACAGGTGCTGTCCAGACAGAACCTATGTGGCGAGGGGGGTATGGGATCAAGTGAAATTGGGGAACACTGACAAATGCAATCATGGAACAAAAAAGTCATATATTCTGAGAATCAAAGACCATTGAATTTTAGAAGCCCAGAGAACACAGAATCTTAGCACCATTGATCCTAAAACGAACCATGTAATACATGAGACACTATAAAACTTGGTCTCTCACAAAATATTAGCATCTGGGGGAGAGAAAGCCTTAAAACCATCTGTCAGTTCAGTCTCCTCATTTTGATGTTGAGAAACTGAGGATCCAAGAAACTGAGGCTAGGATGAAATATTACATGTGAAAAAGCCTTGTCAAACATAGAGCCTTCAAATAGGAGGTGTATTTGCAAAGGAACTCCCCAAATCAAAGGCCTCCACCAAGACACAGGACGGGACTGAAAGCAGCCTTCTTGGTCCCTGTCCCTGCATCTGTGACTCCCTCAGTCTTCCAAATTCTTGAGGCTCTTGTGGTCCAGGCTGGCCTCTTCTGGGGCTGGGGTAAGTCTGGGAAGGGTTGGCGGGAGGCTATGGCCAGGGATCCAGGGTGGATCATGTGCAGAGCTACATAGAGGGTGCTGTGGGTGCTGGGGGCACTTTTCATCATTTCCTCTTACTGAGCTGTAGCATTTCCACTTGCAAAACTAATGAGTTGCCCCATTTCTGTTCTGTGATTTTTTAAAAAAATATTTATTTATTTGCTTTAGTCGTACACAATGCGTTTATTTTTATGTGGTGCTGAGGATCGAACCGAGGTCGTGCACGTGCTAGGCGAGCGCTCTACCGCTGAGCCCACAATCCCAGCCCCTCTGTTCTGTGATTTGAACTCAGCTTTTCCCTGGGGTCTCAGATTGTCCTTCTGTCCATTGGTCAGACACCTAAGCACCTCCCCAGGGCTGCAGGCTGATTCCAGGGTCTGATTTGTAAAGAGAGTAGAGCTCCATCCCACTTCGGTTTGGAGAGTCTCGATGGGGACCAAAATTAGTCAAGACAGGGTCTTGAGAGCTGCTGATGTGATGTAGGGAATGGCCTTTTTGGGAAAGGCCCCCGCGTCCTTACTTCTGCAAGAGTGAATTTGTGCCAGGCGTGGTGGGGCACACCTGTAATCCCAGGAGCTCGGGAGGCTGAGGCAGGAGGATTGAGAATTCAAAGCCAGACTCAGCAACTCAATGAGACCCTGTCTCTAAATAAAAAAAATATAAAAAAGAGCTGGGGATGTGGCTCAGTGGTTGAGCGCTGCTGGGTTCTGTCCCCTGTCCCCCCAACCAAAAAAAAAAAAAAGAGTGAACTTGTTTATGTACCTGGAATTTATCAGCTCTCCTTGGCCAGGGGTACCTCCCTTGGAAATTTGGGTTTCCAGGTGTGGCTACCAGGCTGGACTGTGTGATGAGGTCAGAATCACTGTTTTAGCCGGGCCTGGTGACGCACGCCTGTAATCCCAGCACTTGGGAGGCTGAGGCAGGGGAATTGCAAGTTCAAAGCCAGCCTCAGCAATGGCGAGGCACTTAGCAACTCAGTGAGACCCTGTCTCTAATAAAATACATAAAAGGGCTGGGGATGTGGCCCAGTGGTCGAGTGCCCCTGAGTTCAATCCCCGGTACCAAAAAAAAAAAAAAAAAAAAAGAGTCGCTGTTCTGACTTAGGGCTTCTGGTATCCAGCTTTTAGAATTGCCCACCTCCCTGCAGGCACAACATGTGGCCCTGTCCAGGGCCCAGCCCTCCGTCACAATATAGGGAGGTGGGGACAGGGTGGGCCGACACTTCTTCTGACCCCACAGCTGATGGGCCCTTTCTCCTAATGCCCAGACTGAAAGGAGCCCTTTAGTTGAAGACTCCAGGATGCCCAAGGCCCTCAGGTTGCCCCTTTCTCAGGGATGGCATCCCATCTGCCAGGCCCAAATTTTCACTCTCACTTTTAAAGTGTGCTTTGCCCTCCCTCTCCCCCAAGGACTGTTTCATGTGGCTGCTGGGAAGGGAAGTGCCGTGGGTAGCTGCTTCTCTGTAGTTGCCTGGCTGGGGCTACAGCAGGCCCTTCTGCTTGAGGTCACCACCCGCAGCCCACCTCCCGGGAGCCAGGGGCCCTGGGTGTCAGTGATGTGGATTCCTGCGTGAGTTCCAGGTGGCCCCACAGCAGCCCCACCAATATGGCTGACCCTTCTCTCCCACCATCCTCCAGACGGGCGCCTGGGGAGGAGGAAAGAAAGGACCACTTCTCCTCGCCGGGCCTCAAAAGCGGCTAAGCCATTCTCTCCACATTAATCATGGAAAAGACAGCGCGCCCCAGCCCGGGAGGGAGAAAGCTGCCTTTTCATCTGGCTGCATGGGTCTTGACACAAAAGCTCAGCCCTGGCTGAACTTGACAGCTATTCCACCGTCTCTGGCCCACTGTGTTCTCTTCCACCCACAACCCCAAAGGGTAACAGGACTAGGTCAATGTCACTTTTCTGAGAAAACCGTCCACAGCCTGTCCTGCGCCCTGTGCCCTGGGGAGGCCCGCTCTCACTCCTTGGCACCGTCCTCAGGCTCCCCGCCTGCCCTCCCTGGCGTTACCCTGGGCTGGGACTGTTAAGTATTTCCTCATTAAAAGCCTTGGCTGCTTGCACAGGCCTGCAAGCCAACACCAATAGTTACAACCGCCCCGGAATGTTTTGGACAGATTTCTGCAGTTACGAGTTTATGAAGTTGAAAGGTTTTATGGACGGGGACTGCGCTAGTATTAGGGGAGCCCATTTCTCCAGGCCCAAGTCTGCTGTCTTAAGATCCTAGCAGCGGGAAGAGGAGACAAGAAGGCCTGAAGGAAGACTTGGAGGCCCACCAAGAAGTAGGAGGAATCTGGCCTGACTGCCCCCCACCCAGGGATCTGCTGAGTTGGGGATGGGAGTAGGGGTAGACACCAAGGAACACTTTTGGCCTCACGTGAGGAAATACACACTCCATGAAGGGCGAGCAGCAAATCTTGAGCCCCTTTACAATAAAGTGATCAGTCATTTGATCTGCATTGTTTCTCTTCCCAAGGCTGACAACCTCAGAGCAAGACGGAGGATTCTGTCGTGGGCTTCACAGGGTCCAAACTGGACCCAAACTGTGTGTGAATGTGTGCCTTCTGGGGCATATATTCCCAAAATTACACTAAAAATAAAATTATTTTGAGAGAGGTTCTTGCTAAATTGCTGAAGGGGGGCCTCCAACTTACAATCCTGCTGTCTCAGCCTCCAGGGTTGCTGGGATTACAGGCATGTGCCACCACACCTGGATTCTAAATTGCACTATATTTTAAAAGGCATCTGTGATCAGCATTACTGAATTATACGTACTCCCTCCTTGTAGCGATACGCAAATTGAGGCCCATTCATTTATTCAACCACTCATTCATCACATATTTCTTGAACATCTCAGCACTGGGGTCACCATGGAGAGCCGGACTGGAGGTTCCCATGTGTGGTGCTGACTGTCCTGGGGCTGAACTGGGAAATGCACACAGAGTGAAGGCGGAAATGAAAGAAAAAGAAGTATTCAGATGGCAAGGTGCACTGGGAAGATGCTGACAGGGGCTTGTGGACAGAAGCTGGGTGGTGAGAAGACCGCTCTGACAGTGACTTTCAAGTGGGGCTCAAAAATTTAAGGGAGCAGTCAGTGCTAAGGTCCTGAGGGGGATGGCTTGGAGGGCAAGCGGGGAGGCCAGGGTGGTAGATCTGGTGTAAGATGCAGCAAGCAGATGAGGCCAGCGGGGTGGGTTATGTAGGTTCACAAAAAGGAGTTTGGGGATCATCCTGGAGATAGTGGGAAGCCTCAGAGAGTTTGGAGGAGAGTTCAGAGATTCTGAGGGGGTCAGATCGGGCTCCCTGGATCAACTCTGACTTGGAATCCCTCTTCCCACTGGATCATGTTGCTTCTCCGCTATCCAGCTTCACTCTGTCTCTGTTCTTTGTGGAAAAGGAGGAAGTGCAAGAAAGGATCTTGGTGGCTAGAGTGACCTTCCTGATTCTCGCAGTTTTGGAGCTGTAGCATGATAGGACCCTGTTGCAACACCAGGTCCAGGAGGGAAGGGCACTGGCCCAAGGCCACACAGTACACTGATGGCAGAGCAGGGACCAGGCCCAGCTTCTCTCTCAAGCTGCTGTCTCTCCACTGGTCCACATACACTGTGTGATCACAATGCACTCTGGTCCTGACAACTAGTCACAGTCCAGAGCTAGGCTAGGGCACGCAGTCAGGGAGGCTAGGATGCAGAGCCAGAAGTGATGATAGGTAAAGAGGAACCAAGTGGTCTTGGGAAGGGAAGCCAGGAGCATGGCCAGGAAACCCCATAGTTCTTCCCCATCCTACAGGTAAAACTGCTAAAACACAACAAATGCCCACTTCTCTATTTTAAGGAAATTCATGATCATATTAAAAAATGTATTATAAGCCGGGCGCGGTGGCGCACGCCTGTAATCCCAGCACTTTGGGAGGCTGAGGCAGGAGGATCGCGAGTTCAAAGCCAGCCTCAGCAAGGGCGAGGCACTTAGCAACTCAGTGAGACCCTGTCTCCAAATAAAATACAAAAAAGGGCTGGGGATGTGGCCCAGTGGTCGAGTGCCCCTGAGTTCAATCCCCGGTACCAAAAAAAAAAAAAAAAAAAAAAAAAAAGTATTATATAGAGAAGTAGAGAATAATTCACCTGTGGTCTCATCCCCCAACCCAACTGATCCATTGATGAATAATTTGGTATACTGTATATTATGCCAGACTGAATGGGTATATTGTAGGTTTTACTGAATAGATAATTTGGGGGTTTGCTTTCTTGTTCAGCTTAACTCTACCATCTAATGGAAAGCAGTGATGTATAAAGGAAACAGATGGACTTTCAGGCCCAGCAGCAGAACTGGTATCATGTGTGTATGACCAAAGCAGTTGTAAAGGGTCCCTTGCTTGGTTTAAAATTCATTTTGTGTGTGTGTGTGTGTGTGTGTGTGTGTCTTACTGGGGGATTGATCCCAGAGCCTCAGACATGCTAGGCAAGTGCTCTGCCACTGAACTACATTCCCAGGTTTTTTTATCTTTTATTTTGAGATAGGGCATTGCTAAGTTGCCCAGGCTGAACTCAGACTTGAGATCCTCCTGCCTTGGCCTCCTGAGTAGCTGGAAATACTATGCTATCATACTTGGTTTATATTTTCAATAATGTATGAAAAGGGACCCCACATTTTCCTTTTGCAGCAGGAAATTAAGTCGCTGGTTTTGCTGGGCAGCCTGAATGAGAACCTCCCTCAACCCTGGCTCACAGCCTGAACTTGTGCATGACTTTAACCTTGCTGTATCTTGTTTCTTGGGTGTTAGACAAGATAATTGGAATGTATGCAGGGTCATGGGGAGAAGTAGGTAGGATGGCTTCATAGGGAGCCCTGGATAAGCAGCTGTCCTCTTGGGGTGCTTCTGCTTCTCCCAG
Organism: Tamias sibiricus; assembly: GCA_025594165.1. Classification (NCBI taxonomy): domain Eukaryota; kingdom Metazoa; phylum Chordata; class Mammalia; order Rodentia; family Sciuridae; genus Tamias; species Tamias sibiricus. The sequence goes on from CM046662.1 coordinate 61,111,665, forward strand.
CCCTCCTCTTCCAGGGAAGTGCCCTGCTCTGAGTACGGCCCCGGGATCTGCCTCTGGAGCCCCCTCTCCCGACTCTCCCCTGCACTTTGGCATGCTTTACGAACCCTGCTCTTTACTTCAGCTTTTGACAATACATGTCTTTTCCTCCTTCCTTCTCAGCTGTGACCACAGAGCTTAGATTTCACAGAGCAGACAGGTTCCAAAAATTTTTAAAAATTAAGAACTAGGAGATGAGATGGGATTGTCAACTATTTTCTTTGGCTAAAGATAAATTTTAAAAGCTATTGTTTAATGCTGGGTGTGGTGGTACATGCCTGAAGTCCCAGTCCTCTGGAGGTTGGGGCAGGAAGATTGCTTGAGTCTAGAAGTTTGAGCTGGGCTGTCTCGAAAAAAAGAAAAGAAAAGAAAAGGAAAGGAAAAAAAGCTATTGTTTTAATACAGTGATCATTTCCTTAAAGAAGGGACTTTTTGACATCAAACAAAGCAGGATGGGTATAATCCCTAAATAAAAGATAATCCTTTAAATGAAGTAAGTGGAGCTTAAAGAAATCGACACTGTTCCTACGGTCTCTTTTCTAGGGATCCATGAAAGCCTCCCCTGGGGTGGGTACTTGGAACTGTTCCTCATCAGACTGCTGAAGAAGACCCCTGGTTCCGCCCCCTACAGGGGAGGGGGAGCTTTTCTTACTAGCAAAGGTGATTTTCAAGGGGTTATTTTTTTTCATCCCGAAAGAGCAGCAGGGTCCATAGGTTTCAGAAACTGTTATTAATCCTTAAAAAACTTCCACATTGAAACCAACATGGGCATGCTTTTAAATGTTTGTAGTGCCTCCCTCTCCGTCTCGGCTTTCAAGAAGTGGGGACTTCAAAGGCCATTTCCTTGCCGAAATAAACACTGGGGCTGGAGGTAGGGGAGAGAAACATGGCTTGCGGAGTGGAAAAGAAAATCATATTTTTCTTCTAAAAGGGATCCAGACCCGTCACTGTGTAAACGGCCTCGAGTCTGGAGGACAAACATTCAGAAGGTTGAGGACAAGGGCTGGGGGTGTGCGTGGGAGGTGAAGACCAGTCCCTCTGCCCAGTGTGTTCCAGGGTTGGAGCCTGGGTGGCTCTGTGCTCAGGGGCTGTATTGGCGACTTGGAAATGCTTCACAGTGTTTCAGAGCAGGACTCTGGAGCCTGCTGGCTTCAGTGGAGGCTCCATTACCTAAAGCTGTGTGGTGTGAAACTTTCTCATGCCTCAGTCTCCTCATCTGCATAGTGGGGATACTAGTTTTTGTGAGGGTTAAGCTAGTTGATCCAAGTGTCATTGCATAGATAGTGCCCGGCATTGAAGGGAGCCCTAGGTAAATGTCAGCTGTTGTAGTCATTTGTGAAAACACCCAGAAGATAGGATCTCTCTCCAGTTCCCTTCTCCAAGGTCTTGTCTAAGCTTGAGCCGTTCTTCGATTCTGACCCTTCAATAGGGAGACAGCTGGACTCCCTGGAGAAGGAGGTCTTTGGCTTCCTCTTGGCCCTGGGAGAGGCCTGCTGCAGGGGTGAGGAGACAGGGGCTTTGTGGCCTGCTCCTCATGGAGCCAGGGTGGGCCAAGGGCTCTTGTGCCTGCTTCCCTGACTGGGAGCCCCTGCTCAGCCTCCTACCAAAGAAGTGCTACAGGCCCCAGAAATACAGGGACAGCTCTAAGAGAAAACACCTGGTCCCTTGGTGTGCAGGAAGGGGTCAGAGGGCCCTGCCTTAAACAGTGGTGGTCCAGGGGCTGCTAGCAAGAGAAAGTTCTTGTGGGAACAGTGGAGGAATCCTAGGTCTGGAGGGCTGAGTCTTGTCTCGACTGTCATGACCCCGGCCCACAGAGCAGCCAGCCATTCATGGCCTGTGTCACTCCCTCTGTGAAGCCCTCCCCTCACTCTTCCCTGCCTGTCCTCTGTCTCATAGTCACATAGGACCCTGTTCTCCTCCTTCACTCCCTGACCACAATGCTGGCTTATTTTGTGGGCTACAAGCTAACTTCTGTCCTCCTGGATGAACTAGGAGAAGAGGGCCTGGGACATCAGGATCACTCCCCCACCACACACTGTACTCCTGGGGTTGGCACCACACGTGGCTGCAATAAATATTGGTTGAACAGATAGATCCAGGCTAGAAAGATAGCCACGATAAGGGTGATAAAGAAAAAAGGCATCTTAGTGATCGTAGGTCCAATTCACGCACGTCCGTCAAGTCTCCCTCCTCCCCTGTGCTCTCTTCCTTCCAAAATGTCAAGTACCTCCTGGGTGCCCAGCCTTATGTCAGGCGCTGGGGTGGGGGGTCCATATTGAATGAGATGGAGAAAGTCTCTGTCATTATGGAACTTATATTTTGGTGAGGGAGACTGACAAAAGGAAAAGCTACAGATCAATGTGAGGTGTGGTATTTAGGGAAAACCAGGGCATAAGGCCTGCCGTGTAGTGCGTGTGCCGTTGGGGTGGGTGGAAAGGAAGGCTTGGCTGAACCGCGGAGCACCTGAGTGGAGTGAAGGAATGCAGCGTGTGGATACAGGGAATGGGCTCTGGGGTGGGGGCCCTGCTGGCTTAAGGCCGGGTGGGGAGGGCAACCTTGGCTTCTTCCCTAGGGATTGGTCATGGAACTCTAAGAGGCAAGCTGGAAGCGTCACCCTGGCTAGCCTCTCCTGTGGTGGGGGAGGGAAGAGCCCTAGAAGAGAAGGAATGGACCAAGCAGGGCAGTGACAGAGCAGGAGGCAGAACTGGGAGTCCTGGCCTCATCCGAATATCTGCCATGGTTATCCGCTATGGTGCCCGTCCTCCATTCTGGAGCCAGAAGTGTCCTGAAGGATGGCCTAGGCTACAGTCACATGACGAGAAAGCTGTCTGGGCCTCTCAGAACCTGTCCAGCCTGAAGGCCTCTTTGTGCAGACGAGAAGACTAGGGGTCAGAGACAGGGAGACGGGTGAGGTATGGAGCTGGCCGACTAAGAGGAGCTGGCTGGATGCTTGGAGAAGGCCTGGGGGCTGAGGAAAGACGCCTCGGCCCCGCCCTCTGTACCTCCCGAGAGCTGTTCCCTGTGGGGATGATGCTTGCTTTCATACCAAGTCAGTAAGTTCACCATGGGTCAGCCATGTGCTGAACTAACGGCACTGCCTCAAAATTGAATCCTTGAAATAACCATATGGGGCAGCAACCACTCCCCCCCCCCCTTTACAGAGAAGGAAACTGAGACTTGGGGAATCCAAGTGACCCAAAAAGGAAGGCCACGAGGAGGGATGGGTTCACAGAGAGAAGACTGGATGGGGAAGGCTAAGTATGCAGACTCGGGACATTTAAGGAGGACAGTTGTGTAGAAAAACAGCCCTTGAAGCCACTGCTGAGCTCAGGCAGAGGCACAGGAAGATGCAAGGACAGGTCTTCTCCCCCGGGCACAGGCTCTAGGGCTGCGCGGTCCCTGCTCCTTCCCTACCTCACTTGGGTTTCACAGGACCTGGTGGTTAAAAAGGGGGGACTTTTTCCTCATGTTACCAGGAAGACAAGTGAGGCCCAGAAAAACCAAGTACTCAAGGTCTTACTGGGAGCTGAAGGTAGAGTCCAGGTGGCCTGGTCCCCTGGCTAAGGCTCTGGGAAGCCAGAAGTTGAAGGTCCATATTTTCTGACTCCCAGTTAAATTGGGTTTCCTGAAAAGAAATGTTGAAGTCCTAACTCCAGCGGTACCTGTGAACGTGAGATTATATGGACTAGAGACTTGCAGGTGAATAATATTAAGATAAGATTGTGTGGGGCCAATCCAACATGACCAGTGTCCTTACGAGAAGAAAGGAGTCACATACAGAGCAAGCACGTGAAGACACAGACCCAGAGCGAGATCCCAGTGTGACAGCCGAGACAAGATTGAAACAATGAGTGTATAAGTTTGCTGGCCACCACCAGGAGCCAGAGGCTCAAAGGCAGCTTAGTGAGACCCTCTGTCCTCAGACGCCACCATCCCCACGTGACTCTCACTGATGCCCAAGGGTCCTCTCCTTACCTTGGCCTGAGTCAGTTCAGAGCTAACAGCATTCTTTAGTCCTACTGTGTGAGAGGCCACGTGTTAGCAGTGTGGAGGAGGCAGGAGATCCAGATGTCAAACAGCTCTAGGGCTGGGGTTGTGGGTCAGTGGTAGAGTGCTTGCCTACCATGCATGAGGCACTGGGTTTGATCCTCAGCACCACATAAAAATAAAATAAAGATACAGTGTCCACCTTAAAAAAATAAAAAAAATAAAAAAGATACAGCTCTAAGCCGGGCGCGGTGGCGCACGCCTGTAATCCCAGCACTTTGGGAGGCTGAGTCAGGAGGATCGAGAGTTCAAAGCCAGCCTCAGCAATGGCGAGGCACTTAGCAACTCAGTGAGACCCTGTCTCTAATAAAATACAAAAAAAGGGCTGGGGATGTGGCCCAGTGGTCTAGTGCCGCTGAGTTCAATCCCCAGTACCAAAAAAAAAAAAAAAAAAAAAAAAAAAAGATACAGCTCTAATAGAGGACAGACCATACAACTGCCCAGGGAGGGCTTAGGGAGCACTTCCACTTGGTGACTGTCAAAGGCACCATAAGAATGGTGACATGTGAACAGGGTCTGAAAAGGCAGGAAGGGGTTCACCAAGCAGGGATAATGCTGATAGACAGTTCAGTGTTTATAAACATCTCACAATGTGCTTTCCATGAATCTTCACCCCATATTGAATCCTCACTCCAGCTCTGAGAGCAGGAGAGTCATATGACTGCTTCTGATACCAACGGTTACCGGTGACCAGTTCTGCTTCCTTATATGTTGAAGTCTGAACATTAGAGAAGAACGCCAAGGCAGGCATATAAAGCAAGGTTTATTTAAAAGGGGTAACATAGCCGGGCACGCTCGCCTGTAATCCCAGCACTTGGGAGGCTGAGGCAGGAGGATCACAAGTTCAAAGCCAGCCTCAGCAATGGTGAGGCACTTAGCAACTCAGTGAGACCCTGTCTCTAAATAAAATACAAAAGAAAGGGCTGGGGATGTGGCCCGGTGGTCGAGTGCCCCTGAGTTCAATCCCCGGTTCCAAAAAAAAAAAAGATCTAAAAGGGGTAACATAGACTTCTCCCAGGAGGGACAAGGGGGCCATAGCTGGTATCCTGGTATCCCAAGAAGCATGTTTTACCTTTTTAGGGTTCCTTTGTTCTCCTGCTCTCTTCCTCTTATCTCTCTCCTTCCTGCGTAAGTGACCAGGCCCAGGAACTTTGCTTGGTGGGATGGCCAAAATATGGGAAACAGGTGGGCTGAAGGGGGAAGGGCAGGATGGTGCAGTCCATGACACATTAATTAACAGCCTTATAGCTCCCTGCAGGGAGGACCGATTCCTGGGACAGGTTACCTTAGCAACAGGTTGGTGCAGGGACAGTTTTTTTTTTTTTTTGGTACTAGGGATTGAACTCAGGGGCACGCAACCACTGGGCCACATCCCCAGCCCTATTTTTGTATTTTATTAGAGACAGGGTCTCACTGAGTTGTTAAGTACCTCGCCATTGCTGTGGCTGGCTTTAAACTCTCGATCCTCTTGCCTCAGCCTCCCAAGTGCTGGGATTATAGGCGTGCACCACCACGCCCAGCCAGGGACAGTTTCTTGATAAGGGTGGAGGAAGGGCTCTGAAGGAATTAACATTTCAGTCCCTCAGGGGATGGTCTCCAACTTCCCAGGACTCACTCAAAATTGGCCTCCTTGAGCTGGGGCGTGGTGGCCCACGCCTGTAATCCCAGCACTTGGGAGGCTGAGGCAGGAGGATCACAAGTTCAAAGCCAGCCTCAGCAATGGCGAGGCACTTAGCAACTCAGTGAGACCCTGTCTCTAATAAAATACAAAATTGGGCTGGGGATGTGGACCAGTGGTCGAGTGCCCCTGAGTTCAATCCATGGTACCAAAAAAAAAAAAAAAAAAAAAAAATTGGCCTCCTGGATCCGACCTGACTCAATTTACCTATCTATACTGACTACCTGTCTAATTCTGGCTTCATTTCAATTTTTTAGATGAGGAAACTGAGGCTCAGAAAGGTTAAGGACCAGTCTTAGAGAACAGGGATGGTAAGCAGCAGAGCCCAGATTCAAACACAGGCTGTCTGTCTCTTCACCGTGACTTTGGTTGGAGCTGAGTTGGAGGTGTATATCATTCCTGAGAGAGCAATGCGTAAGATCCAAGATGTGGAGAGTCAAGGGCATTTGGGGGAAGAGGGCTGTTTTCCGAGGTAGTGGGCTTGGGGAAGGAGGCAACAGAGAAGGTAAGAGCATTCTCTGTGGAACGTGGAGGCTTGGCTCCTGTCCTGGCTTGGCTAGTGTCTAGCACAGCATGGTAATTAAAACTGTGGCTGTGGAAAGGGGGGCCACGTCTTTGGTAGGAGTCTGGGTGGCAGTCTGTATTTGTCAGATAGCTTCAGTTATGCTGCGGTAAATAAACAACCTGAACGACTTCATGGTGTCTAAGCATTCAAGTGTATTTCTTGTTCACGTTACATAATCATTGTGGCTCAGCTGGGGCTCTCTCCTCTGCACTGTCCTCACTCCGGGGACCTGGGCTCTGGATGTCCTCACACCAGGAATTACATGTTCTATCCCAGAAGTAATGCGCAATTCAGAAAGGGCTGCAATTGTCACGTGGTCCCACCCAATCACAAAGGAATCAGGAGGTGGCAATCTTCCACCAGCCCTGCTGGGTGGGGGGCGGGCAAAAAGCCAGAAATGTTTGCTGAGATGACCACATAGCTAAGCTGCATTAAATAAGAGTGAAACACATGGTAAAAACCTGAGATCCTTTCCAATCTCATTTTAGCTCTCATTATTTCGAGGAGGCAGGCGCAGGCAGCACTTGTGTGTCCTGGGCTCTCATCCACACCTGCTCGCATCTCTCGCCAGCAGGGAACAGTTTTCAGGCTCATATCTTGGAACAGTAGCAGAAGCCAGCCAGGATTTACTCACATTATTTGGCTCTCATTGCTTTTATTTTCACCTTTGCTCGATAAGGATTTCTGTTGATAACAATAAATTCAGAAAAAAGAATTTAACATAAATAAGTAAAACAAAACAACAAAAGCCAGAGTGAGCTTTAGAGTCAGAAGGTCTGGGTTCAAATCCTGATTCCCCTACTTCCTAGTTACTCGACCTTGGGCACGTCATCAGAATGCCTGAAGCCTCAGTTTCCCCATCTGTAACGTGGCAGCAACACTAGTAACCAAAGCACAGGGTGGTTGTGAGCTGCAGTGGCCGAGCTCTCATGACACTGCCTGACTCATAGTAAACTCTCAATGCTAGCGATTGTTGGTATCTAGGTGGGTGGCCCCTCCCTCCCAGGCCTCGGTTTCCCTGCCTCTGAATTGTGTTTGGGGCTGATCTACAGCAGGCTGTCATCCTTGCTTAGGAAAGTCACTGTAGAAGCAGGTCCTTCAATGCCAGGATAACTGAACTTCATAGGCAGGAAGAGGACCCCAGCAAGCCTGGGTAGCCTGCTTCCTCCCCTGAGCTGTCCCTCTCTGCAGGTGCTCTGCTGGGCCTCTGGCTGACAGCTGTATTTTCTCTGCTCAGCAAAATCCCAAATCATAAACAGCAGAAATCGGGGTGACCTCCAGCCCCTGGAAAGCCTCACCCCAGGGGCCTAGGCAAGAAAAAGCTCCTTGTGTCTGGGGCAGGGGTGGGCTCTGCATTCCTCAGGTCCAACCACTCCGGTAGATTTACTCCTGGAATGCAGCTGGAGGGCCCGGTTCCCCCCCCCCCCCCCACCCCGCCCCCCTCCCGCCAGAAATAGCGTGGTGGCTTAGGGCTGGGCGGCTTTGCTGTGGTCTCCCCGCTCACTCAAAGGCTCTGCCGGTGCTGGAGGGCTGAGTGTCACAGCAACCTGGACAGGACATGGGATGTGCCCTTGGGAAAATGGTCAAACTCTCACAACTTAGTTTTGATTCAGGCATTCGGGGGTCTTTTTCTGGACGCCAGTCTGCAGAGTCATGGACTTGCATTTGCAAAGAAGGGAACATGTTTTATCACAGGACCGGCCACCCCCTGTGACGTTTTTCTCTTCCTTCCACACTAACCTTCTTCCTGGCCTGGTGCCAGTCTTGTCCCTGTCCCCGCCATTTCTGCCTCTGTGGAAGGGTTCTCACACAGCTCTCACGTCTCAGAGTAACCATCCCCTGGGAGAGGCTGCTTGCTCCTGGCCGCTCCTCTGTGGTGGCCTGCCCCTTCACCATTTCTGTTACTTCCTTGCTTATTTTCCTTTTGCTTATTATCTGTTTGCTGCCTCACTTTCCCTACTAAGATATAAGTTCTATGATGGCACAGACCATGTCTATATATATCTGTGTTTTCTCTGCTCAGCAAAGGTCTTAACCATGAATATCAGCAATCGTGTGACCCTGAGTCCCTGGAAAGCCCTGTTCTGAACTCTGTCCCGCCTGGCAGGGACTGAATGCATACTTGTCAAACCCATGAATGAGTGAATGAATAAAAGGAGCCTGCGAGAAGAAACCCTGGATAATATTTTCTATTTCCTTAATAAGCCACGAATTCCTGCAGCTCTCTTGGTGCCCTGCACTGTGCTGAGTGCATGACACACATGTCCCCATTTACTCCTGCCTTAGCCCTGTGAGGCGGGGACTGGTTTTCCTATTTTCAGAGGCTCAGAGAAGTCATGCACTTGCCAAGGTCACACTGTGCAGAAGAGGCGGGTTGAGACGCTTGTCTGTGGCAGTGTCTGTGGCAGTGTCTGTGCTTTTAGTCCCCACTCCTGTCACCCAGAAGTGGGGAGTGACTTGCTCAAAGAGGGGTGGTGGGGTGCTAGAGAGACTTCTTACTGCCTCCCATCACTCTCCCAGCCCAGATAGTTGCTAGTACCTTCCGCCCCGGGCTCCTTCAGAGACACTATGAGGTCAGCATTCAGCGTCTGGGCAGCACAGAGGTAGCTGGGGTCTCACCGAGTCATCGAAGCCCTGTGGTCCCCAGGCCGGCTCCCAGGTTGTCAGGCCATGACCCAAGGCCACTCATCCAGCTGGCACTTTTGGCTGGTCTAGCTTGAGGATACACAGGAAGGGCCTGAGGCTGCGCTGCGGGGTTCTCAGCCACAAGAATGCTGCTGACTCATGGCACAGGCCCACGGTGACTCAGGGGCTGAGTAGGCACAGCAGCTCCAGGGGAGGGGACAGAGGGAGGGTCTTGTGGTGGAAGGCAGGCCAGGCCCCAGCAGAGCCTGGCAGGCCAGGTGGGCTCTGTCCATTTCAGCAATTGTTATTATCTAGCTCAAAACCCTTAGGCAGCACTTCCCCTCTAGGGGCCTTGCAAGGAGTCCATGCAGAGGATGATCCGAGATGGGCTGTCGTCTGTGATTAAGATAATGAAAGTGGGTGAGAACCAGCGGATACAGGCCTCAGATGCCTTGTGAGAACTGAGACTAGACTTTGTGGAGGCCAAAGCCCTAACTGGGAGTCAAGTTCCAGGTTCCAGTCCCATTCTTGACACTGACTCACTGTGTGATCTTGGTCACATTATCTTTTGGAGTCCCCAAACTTGCATCTCTCCAAGGCCAGCTGCCGATGGGCCAATGCCCTGTCACAAGTGGACTTTTACTGTGCTTTGCCCTCTGCTGAGAATGCTCTGCCGTCTCCGTCTCCTGATTCTTTAAGGGCCTGGGCAATACCACTTCATCAAAAGAGCCTTTTAGAGTCTTCCATTCAGAATTAATTGCTCATAGGTATTAAAATGATGGCACGAATCTACATTTGATGACACAAAAATGTCTGAAATATATTGTGAAAAAGGAGGCAGAACAAAATGCATAAAATGTATTTCTATCCATATATATGTGTCTATAAGTAGAAATACATAGAAAAAAAGCCTGGTAGGATATATATATATATGTATGTATATTTATGTTAATTATGATAATCTCTGAGTCATGAAAATTGTGTTGATCTTTATTTTTTTCTTAATATTTTTAAAATTGCATGCAATAAGCATGTTGGTTTTCCAATCAGGAAGACAACTGAGTTTCTTTCCAATTAAAAACTTCACTTTGACTTCTTCTAAACTAAAACCTAAGTGTCGGTTCTGGTTGGCCCTGAACAGTTGTCTGTATTTACAGAAGTGCTTTCTTCTCTCCAGGCCTTGTTTTTCTCACCTATAAAATAAAAGAGCTGTACTCTCTGATAGAACTTTCTGCAATGGTAGAAAAAATTTTATGCCTTTGTTGCCCAGTAAGGTACCATTAGCTCTTGAAAGGTGGCTAGTGCTATTTAGGGACCTGAACTAATTTAAATCTCAGTAGTTACACATACCTAATGGCCATCATATTGATAGAGTAGCTCTAAATTCTCTCCACATTCTGATATTGATTGGGTCACATCTTACTTATTAAGCTAACGTTTCATTTTTCCAGAAGAGTAGTCTGTTTTCTGCCCTTCAGGAATGTCAGTTCCAACTGCAGCCATGTGGTTCCAATCCCAGCTGTTGGGTTTTTTGTAGATCCCACCCATAAGCTCTGTTGATTGGCCAGCCTGGGTATCTGACTCAAATTTGGCCAATCAGAGCCCCTCTCTGGGAATTTTAAATTTTGCTGTGATGAAATTCACATAACCTAAAATTAGACTCTCTGTGTGTGTGTGGTACTGGGGATGGAACCCAGGGGCCTGCATATGCTAGGTAAGTGTGCTACCACTGAGCTACATCCCTAGCCCTAAAATTAATCCTTTAAAGCCAACAGTTCAATGGCATTTAGTATAATCTTTTTTAAAAAAATATTTATTTATTTGCTTCAGTTGTACACAATGCAATGCATTTATGTTGTTTACGTGGTGCTGAGGAAAGAACCCCGGGCCGCGCACGTGCGAGGCGAGCACTCTACCGCTGGGCCACAATCCCAGCCCTAGTATAATCTTAATGTTGTGCAATACCACCTCTATCAGTTCTAAAACCTTTCATCACCTGGAAAGGGAAACTTCCCCCTTCTAACTTCCACCAGCCCCTAGCAAACACAGTGTACATTCTCTCTCTATAGATTCACCCATACTGGGTATTTCACACAAAAATGAACTTTTGTGAACTGGTTTATTTCACTTAGCATTTTTCTTTTTTAACATTTGTGTTGTAGTATACATCAGGGCTTCATTCCTTTTATGACCAAATAATATTCAATAGTATGTATTTACTAAATTTTTTTTATCCATTCACTGAAAGGGCATTTGGATGGTTTCCCTCTTTTAGCTACTGTAAATAGTGCTGCTGTGAATGTCCATGTACATGTCTGTTTAAATTTGTTTTCAGTTCTTTTGGGTGTTTACTGAGGAGTAGAATTGCTGGGTCCTATGGTAATTCTATACTTAACTCTTTGGGGAACCACCAAAATGTTATGCGTAGTGCCTGTGCCATTTATGTCCCCACCAGTAATGGCACATTTTAACTTAGTCCTCCCTGGTGACCCTACTTGTCTGGAAGAATGAAAATGAACTCAAAGAGGGATCAAGGTTAAAGATGGGAAGGGTCCAAGCCATCTCTGAAGCTTAGCTTTCTCTTGTCCCCTTCTTTGTGGTCATACTAGAGATCTCCCCTGTTTGCCCAAGCTGGTCAGAGGGTTTCTTTTTTTTTTTTTTTTTTTTAATATTTATTTATTTTCTTTAGTTGTACACAATGGGTTTATTTGTACGTGGTGCTGAGGATCGAACCCGGGCCGCTCACGTGCTAGGCGAGCGCTCTACCGCTGAGCCACAATCCCAGCCCTGGTCAGAGGGTTTCTGTCACCCAGAATTCTCAATGGATATCTTCTTAGTGCTGAGTTCAGAGTCTTGACGGACTGAGTCACATTTGAGGGTGTTCTGGGTAGAACCCTCCACAAAGTCTGCCACCTATTCCCAGCCTGGACCTAGCAACTGAATCATTTTTAGCTCTTCCTCAGGTCCTGAGCCAGAGTCCAGACAGGACCCTAAGACACACTTGACCCCTGCCTGGTCATCTGATTAGAGAGAAGGCCAAGGAGGCTGGTGGTGAAGGAAGGTGGGAGGTGGGTTGTAAGGGAAGAAGAGAGCTGGGGTTCCCCTGAGGACACAGTGGAGCAAGGAAAACAGAAGGAAGGCCAGAGGCCGGGGGGGGGGGGGTGGGGGGGGGGGGGGGGGGGGGGGGGGGGGGGGGGAGGGGGGGGGGGGGGGGGGGGGGGGGGGGGGGGGGGGGGGGAGGGGGGGGGGGGGGGGGGGGGGGGGGGGGGGGGGGGGGGGGGGGGGGGGGGGGGGGGTAGGGAGGAAAAGGTGGAAAGAAAAACCCAGCAGAATCGCCAATGTTTAGATGGCCTTTCACAGGGTAATTGAGACAGACTGTCCGTGGCCAAACATAAAGGCAATGTTCTTTCAGCTTCTGAGCAGAAATAACTCCAATCTCATTTTCTGTGTAGAGGAAGGAATAGAAAGTGATAGAGAAGTGTAGTTTTGTAGACAAGGGTCAGGCCACTCTGACCCCTTCATTCTGTAGTCTCATATCTGAGATCTGGGCCCATGAGAGCAGAATGTTGCCAGTTACTTTTCTTAGAAAGGTCTGGGGAGCACATGGGCGCCCCAGTATGAGGGCCCTAGAGATGGTAGTAGGGAAGTCCTAGCTGCAGGCAATGAGAGAAAGGCCCTGAGGGTAGGAGCCATGTAATATTTGGAGGAGGAAGACAGGCCACAGGTACCTTCTTGGGTAAATCCTCAGAGGGGATTTGATCTTGTAATTATCTTCTATACACAGAGTGGAAAGATAATCCACCCTTCCCTGTTGCATGGTTAATTACAATTTTTTCTTCTTACTTTTGGATAGCTGAAATGCATAAAACGCAGGATTTCATGCATGGAGGTTCTCACTGTAGGTTTGTGATCTAGAGACATAGGACTTCTGATAAATTTTATCTCACACACATATACACCAGTTTGCTAGGCTTGTTCATAATAAAATACCTGAAACTGGGTGACTTACACAACAGAAATGTATCATCTCACAGTTCCGGTGTTCAGAAATCCCCTGTCAAGAGTTGGTTCCTTCAGAGGGCTGTGAGGGAAAATCTGGTCCTTGCCTCTCTCCTGGCTTCTGGAGGTTTCCTGGCAGTCTTTGGTGTCCTTGGCTTGGGCAGTCATCACCCCAATCTCTGCCTGCATCTTCACATGACATCCTCCTGTGTTTGTCTCTGTGTCCAAATTTCTCCTTTTTATAAGGACACAAGTCATATTGGACTCACCCCAAACACTTCATCTTAACCTGATTAACTCTTGTTTCAAAATCAGGTCATATTCTGAGGCACTGGGGGTTTGACATATCTGTTTTAGGGGGCAAAATTCAAAGCAGAACAACATGATACCCATCAAAAGGGGGGAAAAGTTTTGATACATTTATAATTGTATGCACAATATTATAGAGAATATTCCTTACAAGAAATAATTTCCATTTTGTGTAAGCATCTCTGAGAATGAGTCCTCTGCTTCTGATTTTATGGATCTGATAAAGGGAAGAATTTTCCACAGCCTTGCCTCTGGCTCCCTGTACTTCACTTCTCTGCAACACACACACTTCTATTGTTGGGTACAGGGGACACACTCATGATACCATTCAAGCTGGGAGCCCATACCTTTGTATGAGTACACCAGGTGAGTCAGCTCAGTGGGCAGCAAGAGATTTCTACACCAAGACAGCCAACTCTTACATGTTCTTGGAACCTAAAATTCCACTAAAGGCAAACTAAATGTGTCCCCAATTCAACTTCCCCTGAGCCAGACCCCCAAATGCCACAGTGATTCTAAAGCCACTGGACAAGATGAGGAGAGGAGGAGGTCAGAGTGAAAGTCACTGATCACAACTGAGTGCAGTTCAGCTGAGTAGGTCAAATTCTATGGAAGCACGTGACCACGTGAGCACATTGCCAGGGTCCCTCTTAGGGCTTGGAGAGGTGTCTGTGCTTAGGGCTTAGAGAAGCATCCAGAAGCTCAAGCTGTGCTAGTCTCATGGTCAGTCTGCCTTAGGACAGGCCTCTCTCCCCATCCTAAAAATTCCCACCAAGGCTCATTCATGAAAAACATACTCCTCTAGTGTGTGCCAGACCTTGTGCTGGGAACTTTGTTTGCCAGAGCCAAACAAAGCAAACTGAATGCGAATCCAACTTCTACACCACAGCTTCCAGGAAGGAATGGTCCTGGAGAGCCTGGGTTCTCCTAGGGATGTACGTTGGGCTGAAGGTTAGGCTAGAAAATGGGGTCATCCCCTACGGTGAGTCTATTGAGGGCTCCTGGGAGAGGAAGACTCCTTCTAAGACACTCTGGATGCTGGAACACTTTAGCAACCAGAGTTCTAGACCTCAGGGAGAATCCGTCCGCTAAGCCAGGAGCATGGAGATGACCCCAAATCAGACCTTGGAGCCATACTGCTCCCAGGACATTCTCCCCTGCCTGGAGTCCTGAATGCAGGGACCAGAGACTCAACCTCCAGTTCCATCCCCTGTCCTTGGCCTGGAAATTGCTGTTGAACAGAAACTCACGGATCCCTAAATCCACCCACCCTGCCAGGAGCTGACTGATCCCAGCTGCCTGCCTCAGCGCCTGCCCAGCCTCCATCGGGACCAGCAAGAAGGACTCATTTTGGGCATTTTCCTCTCTGAGTCTTAGTGTCTTTATATCAAATAGGTGACAAGGGACAATCCACTCCAAGAGGGCCAAGTGATTTGTGTTGTCCACTCCTGTGGCCTCAGCCCTGGTGAGTGAGGGGCGCACGGCAGTCATTCACTAAGTGTCTGTTGCATCAATGAGTGGAGTAAGGAGGTCCTTGACTTCCGGGCGGAGGAGAGAATATGCCTGTGGTAGTTGGTACTTACTCAGTTGCAAATGACAGACACCAACATAAATTGACATAAGAAAGAAGGAATATATTGGGTCACATCACCAAATTCTAATTGAAATTAGAAGATTCATGTGCTCAAATGATATCATTAAGAATCTGTCTTATCTGCTCTGTGCACTTGGCCTTCTCTCTCTTGGAATTAGCACCAGGCAGGTCCAGGCTTCTAGTCCTCTTGCTCCAAGTCCAGCAGAAAAGGGACTAACTTATTCTCGAATATTCAAATGAAAATCTCAGAACTGAGTCTTATTGCATAGGCTTGGGTCATTCGCCTGTTCTTGAACTAGTCACTCTGGCTAGGGATGATTAATGCTTTGATAGTCCAAATCTGCTCTGGAGTTGACCCACTGTGGAAGAGGGAGTAGTTTTTTATTTTTTATTTTTACCAAGAAAAATCTGAATTCTGTCACCAAGAAAGAGGAAATGATTGCAAGGCAGACTACAAGCACCTGGCACAGTGTTTGACTAAAGTCAGAACATTTGGGCAAATCTTCCCAGCTCTGAGCTTCTGTCTCCTCACCTGTCATTAATGACAATGTTGACACTAACAAAATCCCTGCCTTTCTTTCATACGAGAACTTTTGGGAGGTCTTGAGACCCTGAATTATATAGTAGTAGCCGACATTTATGGGGCATCACTAGGCAATCTGGCCCTGTGAGAAATAAACCCTTTACACATTTATTTAAATCTTTACAACCACCCATCTTGCTGATGAGAAGCAGGTTGGGAGAGGTTACAAGCCTGCACACTGTCACACAGCCAGGAAGGGTGGAGCTGGGGTTTAAAGCAATGCCCTCCAGCATGAAGCTATATATAAACTGTAAATAATTTTACAAGCATAAGGGATTATTAGTAACGGTCTGTGCTGTTAATAATAGTAATTTTTAAAAACCCTGAAAGGGAAATTCAAATAAATTCAAACAAATGTTTGTTTAGCACCTACTATGGGCCGATCACTCACCAGGGGCTCAGAAGTAGACACATAAATAACTGTGAAACAGGCGCACTGTGATCTAATAGAGTCATAAACATGCCGGGGGAGGGGGAAAGAGATTGACTGGATGGGGAGAGGATGCCAGGGGTGGGTCCAGAAGGGTCTCTTGGAAGAGGTGGAATTTGAGCTGAGCTTTAAAGATTAAAGAACTTCAACAAAGGGGGGGAAAGAGAGAATCAACTTGTAAGGGACCGGAATGACAGAAAGACCAGAGCAGTGTTCTTGGATAAGGGTTAAGTACTTCTATGCAAAATAACTTTCACACCAGCAGGAGCTTCAAAAGTGATTGACTAAGTAGAGCACAGCAGTTGCCATGGGAACAGAGGCAAGCTTCATCTCTGTCATTAGTGAGCATCCCTGCCTTTGAGCTGTCTAGCTAAGGCCAGGATGCAGGGGGAGGGGGAGGCTGGATGGTGCTGTCCCTTAGAAGAAAAGCACAGAAAGTTGCTGCCCTGGGAAACTGATTTTGGTTTCACAGGGAGGAAGAGGTGACAGGTGACACTAGGGTGTGAGAAGATAGGCAGCCAGAGAAAGCCTCTGCCTTGAAGGGCTTTGGGACATTCCAAAGCTAGTGGAGCAGGCAGTGGGGCCCCAGGAAGGGAACAGGAAGGGCAGGGAACAGGTCTGGAGAGGAGCTTCAAAGATGGTTCCATTCCCACTTGGTACCTGAGGCAAGGCGCAGCGTGGAGGCAGCTCCACCCAGGGTATCAGCGCAGGGAAGCCTCTTAAGGCGTGTGTCTGAGCCATTCCCAGGTCCACTCAGACCTCCCAGGGCCTCTTAGGGCTGTCTGGACATTCCGATGCATTGGAAGTGTTGGCATCTAATCACCCATGTGCAGAGGGGAGAGTGAAGATCCTGTTTACAGGCTGGGCAGCAGGAGAGCACATGGTAGGATCTTTAATAGAGCAAGCATTAGGTTTGAGACCTAGGTTCAAGTTTGGCCTTGATACTTTATAGCTGTGTGTGTGACCTTGGGTAAATTACCCACACTTTCTGTGTTTCTCAGTTTCTTCATGTGTGAGATGCAGATGATAGTAATTTTTCTTATGTCATAGGACCATGTAGGAATTAAGAGAGTTAATTGATAGAAAGAGTTGTACACAGTACCTAACACATAATGGATGTTCAATAAATGCAAGTTGTTATTACTGTTATTATTATTATTATTCATAAGTTTAAAAAAATTTAGATATTGATGGACCTTTATTTTATTCATTTATTTATATGTGGTGCTGAGAATCCAACGCAGTGCTTCACACATGTTAGGCGAGTGCTCTATCACTGAGCCACAACTCCAGCCTCCTATTATTATTATTATTGCTTCCAGTGTCAATTTGGTATCAATTCAGCATCCCCTCCCCGAGGCAGGGTCTCCTTATTTGTGTTAAAAGCTGGTATCTCCAAGTACTGTTGATGATAACAATGAAAACAGTAATCCTGTTCTTCCATGTACTCAGCGACCATTACCATAAAGGAGGAAGACACAGTTCTGCTGCTGGATGTCAGATAAAGGAGCCTGAGCTTATGACAGACAGCTGGTAGCCATTAAAAATTTCACAGGCAAAGAATAACTTGATCAGGGGCATGCAGATTTTTGTCCTGAGGTTATATACTTGTAAGAATAGAATCTAAGTATACTGACAATAGAATCTAAGTATAGGAACAATGATAACAATAGCTATCATTTGAGAGAGCTTATTATACACCAGGCACCCTGCGAAGAGCTTCATGAGTCTCATCTGTGTGATCCTTCCAACAACCTTATGAAGTGGTTACTATTACTATTATTATTATTATTATTATTGCTGTTTTATAAATAAGAAAATTGGGGCACAGAGTGTTTAACTCAAGTAACTGAGTCACACAGCTAGCAAATGGCAGAGCTAAGCTAGACAGGGCAATCTATGCCAAGGATCTTGCTTTTTTTTTTTTTTTTTTTTAATATATTTATTTATTTGCTTTAGTTGTACACAATGCAATGAATTTTTTTTATTTTTCTTTAATTTTTTATTTATTTATTTATTTATTTTTATGTTTACGTTGTGCTGAGGATCGCAACCGGGCCGCGCATGTGCTAGGCGCGCTCTCTACCGCTGAGCCCCAGCCCAAGGATCTTGCTTTTAACCCGAACATTCTCTTTTCCTTCCCTGAACCTGTGAAGGTTCTGAAATGGGAGCTGGGGGACGGCCTGTCATTCTCATTTTTGAGAGCCTTTGCATTTTTTTAGAGTCCTCCCTCTGCTGTTTCTCTGGGACTTCTCTTTCTTAGAGAGAGAGAGAGAGAGAGAGAGAGAGAGAGAGAGAGAGAGAATGTCCAGGTGCGCGTACAGGTATGGAAGAGAAAAACTTCCGCTGACCAATAAGGACAGAAGCCCCTGGACATCAAAGTGGGTAGAGCCCGGATGGATGGACCGGAGGCAGGCCTGGGTCTCTTTAGGCTAATTCCTCTCAAGGCTGGCAGAGGCCATGGCGGGAACTTCTGAGAACCTGGAGAACAAGTCCTTTCATAGGGCCTCCCTTTGAGCTGGGCTCCGGGTGGGGCCAGGTCGGGTGGGTGGAGGGCGAGAGAGTGTGCGGAGAGGTGAGGCCGCAGTCGGGCTGGGCAAACAGATTGGGCAGCCGCTGTGAGCACAGAGCGCCCATTGTGCAGCGGGAGCTCTGCTTTCAATAATCTACTCGGAAGAATGTTTCATTGAGCGCCAGAGAAAGGAGCCATTGAAACGCCCAGGGCTGGGCCCCATGAAGGGTTAAAGGCGAGGGGACTATGGGTGCCCAGGCTCTTGCCACTGCTGGCTCAGATGCCTGATATGGGGATCCTGACCACTAAGACAAGGGCACTTGGTGGGACCACCCAGAGGGCCAGAAGCAGGCATCGGAGGGGAAGTGTGGTATTCCCCCAGAAATGCAAAGGGGTACCCCAGCATCAAGAGGAAAACTCCTTCCCAGAACCATTTTACCCAAGTAATATCCAGCAGGCACGGGGCCTCTAGGTGCCCCTGGCCTTGTCTATGAGGAGAGCCAGCTCATTTGGCAGGCATGTCTCACCTGGACTCCCTACATGGACACTTAGCAGGCACCCCCGCCACCTACTCTCCATGACACATCCTCTCTCCAGCACAGCTTTCTGAAACTCCTCTGAGCTTTCCATTGATCATTAATTGACTATAATTAATGATGCACTCGTGGGGATCATGCAAGTTGCAGTATAAGACAGTGGTCACTGAGCAAGATGACCAAGGTGAGCCTATGAGATCTCCTCTTTCTGAGAGAAGAACATGGCCTGACAGTCAGCTGGCAACAGAAGTAGGATTCTGGCCTCCCACACCCAGGGCCGCTCACCATTTCAGCTGCCAAGGCATGTGGGGCTTGTAATGCTGGCACCTTAGAACTGCAAAGAGCAGGCAGAAGGTAAATGGCAGGCCTGCCACCAGGAGTGAGCACACTCTTGCTGGCTTGCTGAGAATGACCTCCAGCATCACAGTGTGCAGCTCCCACTGAAGACCTCACTCCCTCCCTAAGCCTGGCCCTGCGACGGAGGCAGAATGTACATTGCGCATTTCCATGCTGACTATTTTGGATGAAAGGCTTAAAGAATAAATGATGGCCGGGAGCTGTGACACATGCCTGTAATCCCAGCAGCTAGGGAGGCTGAAGCAGGAGGATCTTGAGTTCAAAGCCAGCCTCAGCAACTTAGTGAGGCCCTAAGCATCTCGGCAAGACCCTTTCTCTAAATAAAATATACAGAAGGGCTGGGGATATGGCTCAGTGGTTAAGCACCCCTGGGTTCAATCCCTAGTAACAATACACACACACACACACACACACACACACACACACACACACATATGTAAATAAAATAAATGATGCATTCCTAGTTTTCTCAAAAAGAGGATCCTGAACAGGATTTAAACGCTGGAAGGCAATCCTTTACTCACTTCTGGGCTGGATTGTTATTTGGTGATGTCCTTGGGTCTCATAAATAAGGCTCTTTCCTGCTGCACCAAGTGGCCCCAAACTCCTAGACTTTGGAATTCATCAGCTGGATTTAATGTTTATTCTTTTATTTCTTTCTAATGTTTTGCTGTGAAACTGTTATTACTATAAAGCAGGTGATTGCCTCAAGTCACCTTATATAGTCCCTCTTTTTTAATATTCATGGACAGGGAATGAAATGATTAGTCTTGTAAGAATTGTGCATGAAGTAAGAGCCAGCAGGCTTGGAGTGAGGAAGGCCTGGGAGCTCTCCTCTGCATGGTCAATTTCGGACTGTTCAGAGGTCTTCTATGTTTCCTGCAAGTCTTTGATGTGGTCCAGCCTAGACAAGTTGACCTCTAGCAAGAGGGTTACAGCACGCACAATCTGTGCATAAGGTCTTTGCCAAGGGCACTAAGTCAGAAGGAAATAATATCTATACTAAGATCATTTGAGTTCAAAGTGACCAAATATATATATATATATAGCTTAGTCTCTCCTCTCTCTCTCTCACACACACATAGCAATGAAAGATGAAGCCAAAACACAGAATTACTCAGTTTTTTTACTTTCATATCTCTACATTCCAAAAAGTTGTCTGGGCACAAACAGTCGAATAATGACATTTTTAAGTTGGAAAAAAACTTTCAAAATCCTTTAGTTTTGCTCCCTGTTTCCATTCAGGAATCTCTTCTATTACCTCCAGAACAAAATGAGTCCTGTATCAGTGTTTTTGGAAGTTTGATTTCATTAATGAAGTGAAATTTCTGACAGGAAGTAACAGGACAACACCCCTGCCACATTTGATCTGCATTTTAGGTTAGGTTCCTGGTAATTTATTTATTTATTTATTTATTTTGGCACTAGGGATTTAACCCAGGGGTGCTTTACCACTGAGCCACATCCTTAGCCCTTTTTATTTTTATTTTTTTAAATTTTGAGATGGGGGTCTTGCTAAATTGCTTAGGACTTGGCCAAGTTGCTGAGGCTGGCCTTGAACCTGAGATCTTCTTGCTTTAGCCTCTCAAGCTGCTGGGATCACAGGCATGCGCCACCATACCTAGCTTCTTGTAGCATTTTTATGTGGATATCTTCCAGGAGTTATGGGATGAGAGCTCAACTGTGTGAATGGGGAAGGGATCTTTCCGGTATGGGGGAACATTGCTGATGTCAGTCATCTTGGAAACAGCAGGTCCTGAGATGGAAAGTTGCAAGGCTGGGTGAGCCTGGCTGGGGAGAAAATGCTGGCTTTGCCAAGCCTTCCTTTGAGGCCTAAGTATGAGACATGTCAGAGCTTTGAGAGACTACCTGGGTCAGGTTAGGACTGATGGACTTTGTCACAGACGAAGAAGGGAGTAAGTACTCTGAAGGAAACACAAAGGGAAGACACGCAGCCAATCTCGAAAGAGATATGACCTGGATTCGCATTACACTTTGTGTTCATCTCTGCTTTGTTGTCCTTGAACATTTGAAAATGTCTGGTTTAAATGTTCCAACCTGGCCTGGCTATGTAACGGCATCTAAGAAAGAGCTGACAGCCAGTGCTTATTTCCCTAGAGCACCAGAGGGCGAATGCTGCCCTCTGAGGCTGCTGTGGATTTGGGGTGATTACTAAGAAACTCCTAAGAGAAATGTGGACTTAGAAGAACAGGAGTCGGCCCTGGAGGCCCGCCCACTCCTCTCCACGTGGTGATTCACCCATTACTGCCATACTTTTATTAAGCAGATTGACAGAGTTCCTATAAAAGTGATCCCTTAAATTGGCCTGAATCTGTCTCCTAGTAACTTTCACCCACAGGACTCAGAACTTCCTCTCAAAAGCACAGAGAACAATCATAACCACTCACATCTGTGAAGTGCTTACTATGGCTGGGGACTTTATTGAGAATTGTGCTGGGCCTCATTTATATCATTATCCCATTTTATAGACAAAGAAATTGAGACTGAGGGAGGTAAGATGACTTGCCAAGGGCAGATCCATCTAAGCGACAGGATTTAAGCTCAAGCTGTCTGATGTCAGAGGCTATGGTCTTGAACTCTGAAATATGTCCTGTCTTGTCCCTGTGACATCTCCACAGAGATGTGCAGCCTCCAACCTCATCTCCTGGGCCTTTAGGGGGCCAAGCTGAATTCCCATCCTACCCCTCTCGCCATTTTTCTTTGGGCATGGAGCAAGGCTAAGGCAGCTCTGACCAGTTAGTTCCTCCTGACCAAGGTCTGGGATAGCATAAGGAATGCCAAGCACAGGTCCCCTGACCTCCAGTGACTTGTCCCACTTTGACACCCAGGACAGCCTCTGCTGAAGCCTCCGGCAGCACCATTTTAGCAACCTTCCCCTCAGGAGGCTGTGCTTTTCCTGTCTGTCCTCAACATTTATTCTGCCAGAACAACAGGCTCAATTTTCCCTTCTGATAAATCTGGTCACCCTAAATATGGGGCTTTAAGCAAACTGGAGTGGCTGGCCCCACGCAGCCCTCATTTCGAAATGGAGATTCACAACGGGCTCCTATTTGCTATTTTTGAGGTCTGGTTTCTTTCTCCACACACAGTGGTTTTAAGTAAGAGGGAAGGATCTTGGCAGGGGAAAGGTGCTAGGAGAGTGAATGCACCTGGGTAGGTTTTGTTTCCCAAAGTTCCCAAGACACTGATCTCTCAAGAAGCTCTGGAAAAAAGAGGGTCGTTGGTCACATTATGCCAGGGAATTCAACGTTACCCACCCTCTTCTGGAGCTCAGCAGTGTACATGTTAAACTTTGAAGTCCTAGGAATAAAGAAACCTAATGATTTTTTGTTTAACCTGGTTTTCTATTTAAAAATGCAGCATAGTAAAAAGTTGGATATCGATGATGCAGAGCTGAGGTTGCAAATGGCCCAATGGCTTGATATATTTCTCAGATAAGTTTGATTTGGCACACACAGTGCTCAAATTTTGCTTTAAATTAGTTACTAACACTTAATACTTTGAATATTCTCATATTAATCCGGATTTGGGTGTTCTTTTTTAAAACTTAGAGCATCTGGAGACACTGGTCCACATTTTTGGGTGACAAGGAGCAGCTTGAGACAAGGGTGTAGTCTCTGACTCACTGAAGCCCCGGGGCTTCCTTATGCATGCAGCTGCCTCTGTCTTTGCACCCATGACTACTTGGCTGTAGTCAGCAAGCTTGCCTTCTTTTGTTGAAGGTTTCCTTGGTGGGAGTTGGCCTGGGTGACCCCCAGAAGCCTATCCATCCCTCCATTCATGCAACAGATACTGATTGTACTCTCACTGTGTGCCTGACCCTGTGGATATAAGGGATATGTATACAACAGTCCCACCCTCCTAAGAGTCTAGCTGGGAACTGCAGAATGAGGAAGGGGAAGGGTAGAGGAGAGAAAAGCTGGCAAGACCCCAACTTGCCAAAGTACTGGCTCACAGAAGTGAACTGTCCTCAGGCAGCCACTTTGAACCCCAGAGAAGAAGCCACTAACTTGCTCTGTGATTTAAGGCCTCAGTCTCTGCATCTGTAGAATGACTCCATTGGTCTAGAGAATGGCGTGCATCCCTTCTAGGGCTGGCACTTAGAGATGCTAAGACTTCGTGATGAAGGCATGTCTGACTGGGCCATTCCGGAATTGTTCCACCGAATTCCAAGCAGACCCCCTCCCTCCTTTCCCCAATCCCGGCCAGGGGCGGGCGCTGGAACGGGCCGGCTGAGCGGGCCTGGGCTCCCTGCCCGGGGGCGGGGCTGTCGCTTGGCGTCCCGCCTCTCCACCTGGGGCTCGGCCCGGCAGATGTTACAACTTTTCACATTCACTCCCGCGGTGTCCCCCCCAGGCCCGCCCACCCCGTGTCTCCCTCCCTTTCCCCGCTGGGGTCCTGCCCACCACCCTGCAGGGAGCCGGACTGTTCTGAGGACTCCGGGAGGGGCAAAGAGGCCGCCCCGGGCTGGAGGGTCGGGGGGGGGGGGGGGGAGGAGAAAGGGAAAGCAGAGGCAAGAGAAATTAGGAGGCGGGAGAAACCCGGGGCAAAAAGGAAGAGGAGAGTCAGAGGATGGTGGAGAGTACTTTTTGGAAGCCGTTACGCCGCGTCTCGGGCTGGCCGGGCTGAGCTGGGGGAGAGGGATCGAGGGCGGCGCGGGGCGGGCGCTCGGGCGGCGGGAGGCAGCTCTGCGCGGGCCTGACCTTCCCAGAGCGCCCCGCAGCGGCCGCGCAGGTCCCACCCCACCGTCGGGCTGCCAGTCCTGGATAAGACACCGGGCCACCCCGGGGGGCGCTGAGCGCGCTCTCAACATCCAGGCCGGCGGGCTGGCGGTGCGCCCTGGGCGCGCGAGGCAGTGAGGCCCGGGTAGCCCCTCGCGCAGGGACGCGCGGGCCGACTTGGCGATGCACGCCCTCACCGGCTTCTCTCTGGTCAGCCTGCTCAGCTTCGGCTACCTGTCCTGGGACTGGGCCAAGCCGAGCCTCGTGGCTGACGGGCCCGGGGAGGCAGGCGAGCAGCCCTCCGCAGCTCCACCGCAGCCTCCCCATATCATCTTCATTCTCACCGACGACCAGGGTTATCACGACGTGGGGTACCATGGCTCAGATATTGAGACCCCTACGCTGGACCGGCTGGCAGCCGAGGGCGTCAAGTTGGAGAATTATTACATCCAGCCTATCTGCACACCTTCTCGGAGTCAGCTTCTCACTGGCAGGTAGGCACGGCCCGGACCCTTGAGGCTGGGCGTCCAAGCCCCCAATCCACCCACTCAATAGAGTTTCCCTGCTGGAACAACACTTTCTGGGGCCCCGGGAAAAGCGTACTAGGCTAGTTTTGCTTATAGTTGGCTGCGGGATCCTTGGCAAGTCCTTGCCCTCTCTGGGCCTCAATTTCCCTCCCCTTACACTGACTAGATTTGTTAATCTTTGAGATCTCACTCTGCAGTTCTAGGACACGCACATTCACACCATGTGGAGGAGACATCTGGTCATCCCTTTGTTAGAGGAACATGGCAGCCTCTGACTTATTTGGAATGCTGCTTCTATTCACAGACCCTGAGCCTCTGTGCAGGTCACTTAACTTCTCTAAGTCTCAGTTTTCTTGTCTATAAAATGGGTCAAAGAGCAGTTTTTATCTTGAAAGGGAGCAGTGAGGGTGGAATGAGTTGTATATGATCTGCTTGGATATCCATAAGTGTCACCAGAAGGATTTGGGTCCCTGCACTGTTAGATGGCTACACTGGGAGAACACTAAGGAATTAGTAGGTGGAAAAGAAAGATGCATAGGGTGCCGTGACCCACGTAGCCTAGGGCTGGTTACTTCACTTTACCAAGCCTCTGTTCTTCCATCTGCAAAATCCTCCCAAGTTCCAAGTTGGCTGGGAGCCCCAAGGAGATGTGTTGCCTTCTCCATAAGGAGTCATCCCCAGGCAGGCAGCAGGATTACAGGATTAAAAGAGCAGGGAAACAGGAGGTGGGGGTGTGGAAGGCAAACTCTGGCCACTTAGGAGAAAATCCTCTGGCAGGGCTGAAGTTAATCCTCCTTGGAAGGGGGCCAAGGCACACTTTCTCTCAAGTTCTACCCCAGAGCCCCAAGTGAGATCTCAGGAGCCAGAGCCTTAGTCTTCCTTTTCCTGGATGGGAGAAACTGAGGCACAAAGTCAGGGACAGCTCAGCCTGGTACCTGTGCCCATGTTAGGGTTTTGTGGAAGAGGGCTGAGAGGTGAGGTACTGGGCAGGGGGTTCTTGGAGCTGGGAATTGAATGATAGTGCCCTTTGCTTCCTACTACTGGCACTCAGCGGTTAGGTCCAGAAACAGAGGGAGAAGGAGGAAGAGAGGTGGGGTGTGCATGAGTTAAGTGGGGGCATGAGAGTGGCAGTAAAGACCAGACATCACTAATCTCCTGAGGAGGGAGGAGGAATCTGCTTTCCAGAAGGGTTGTGCACAGGTAAGCATTTCTCTCTGGAGAGCCAGGACTTTTGGTTTAAGCAGCATTGGAATGAGCAGCCAGCAAAGGCAGCGCTCCAGCCCCTGATCTGTGAAGTTAGCTGAGCGTGGCTGCCCAGCCTCTGCCCCCACCCTCTGCAGCTGGCTCCATGTGACAGATACTTACTGATCTTGTTAGCATTTGTTAATGTATCCAGTCACATTTGGTGAAGCTGGAGAGAGAAGCTGGAGAGAGCCAATGCTTCTCATGTTACTCACTTGCAAATGGGATTTGATGACTCTTAGCTGGCCCACCCACATTATAAGCCAGTGCTCCATGGAGTCCCACCCATAGGACCAGTGCATCCTCTGGGACTCAGATCCTAGGGTGCTTCTATCAAGTTCAGACATTTATTAGCTTGACTAAGGCCCCAAGAGGCTGTATCAGCAAAAGCTTTTGAGCATGAGGTAGATAGACAGGGCTCAGGGTTCAGCTTCACTGCTTGCCAGCTGTCTGACCGTGGGCCAGCTGCTACATTTTGGAGAGCCTTAGTTTCATTACATGTAGAATGGGGGTATTAAGAGTCTCCCTGTTGGTTTTTAAAATGAGGATTAAATGAGATAATGCATGTGTGTAGCACAAATGTTAATATGACAGTAGTAGATAATTATAGCTAACAAAAATAACACTTTAAGATAAGGAAGCCAAAACAGAGAGCCCTCCTCTCCCCATTTAAGGTGTCAAATACTCAGGTCTTGACTAACTTGGATGCCTGAGGGTGAGAAAAAGGTGTGGGATTCTAACACATTTGTGAAGTTCCAGGCTTCTTATTTACTCTGGGACTTTTAAGACACCATAAGCAGATCACATGGGGTCCTTGACCACGGAAGGGGGAAGATGGGCTATGAATGAATAAATGAGGAATTCAGGATTCTACGGAACATCAACTCCTGCCTCAGGGCGTTAGCCTGCCTGAGTGACTTGGATCCAGGGACTGCATGAGCTCATAGTCATGTGGGAGCTTGTCTCCTAAAATTTGGGAACTAGATGGGTCTTAGAGATTTCCCATTCTAGCCAGTTCCCTCATACACATGAGCAAACTGAGGCCCCCACATGGAAAGAGATGGGGTAGCCTCATTTGCTGAAGAGTTCTTGCTTTGACTATGCTTGGATTTATGTTCAAGTCTTGGCTTTGCCCCTGACCCTGAGTGACCCTTCTCTTCCTCTGACCTTGGTTTCTTTCTGTGTTCTGAGGATTGAACCCAGCAGTGCTCTACCACTGAACCACATTCCCAGCCCCTTTTATTTTTATTTTGAGACAGGGTCTCAGTTGCAGAGGGTCTTGCTAAATTGCTGAGGCTGACCTTGAGCTTGTGAGCCTCCTGCCTCAGCCTCTGAGTCACCGGAATTAGAGGTGTGTGCCACTGCACCTAGCTAATTTCTTTTAGAAGAGGATTTGGGTCTCTTCTGGCTTTAAAACCCTCTGAGAGTCATCACTCATTCATTCATTTGTTCATTTATTGATCCATTCCATAAGGAACCGAGAGTCCTCTCAACATTACTTGGGTGCTGGGAGTACAAAGCTGAGGAATGGACAGTTCCATTACATATCACAGGTCTGAGATCATGTACAACTGGGAATACTCCCATGGGCAAACAGGACAATGAGGGTGTGTACTAAATTCTGGGGACCCCAGAAGCAAAAGTGACTCATTCTTTGAGAGAGCAGTTAGAGATATGACAGCAGGACTAACATTTGGGTAGGGCTTTCAAGAATGAGTAGGAATTTGCTAGGGAGAGTGGGACTTGCTCTAGGCTCCATAGCAAGTTGGTGGCTTACTGCTCAGGACCTTTGAAGTTTGGAGCCAGACTACTTGGGATACAAATCCGACTCCAATTACTAACTACGGGAATTGCCAGGCAAGTGATTTAACCTGCCAAACCTCAGTTTCCTTATTTGGGAAATGGAAATAATAGTTTGTGGTGACAATTTAGTGAGATCATTCATTATAAAAAAGTCTTATGCAATGCCAAACACACAGTGAGTGCTTGGTGTTAGCTATTATCAATGTTATTATTAATCTAGATTCTACTCATAACTTCTCAGCTCCTTAGCTGTGTGATCCTGGGCAAGTGGCTTAAACATTCTGAGCTTTGATCTCTATAGAATGATAATAATACCTATTCAGTTGATGTTGTGGATCAATGAGAATGCTAAGCCCTTAGGTAATGCCTGGTGGTTATTGTTACCATCTTTTGCTGGTGGTGCTGGGACCAGAGCCCACCTCAGAGTGGCACTGGGGGTGGGTGAGCAGGAGTGGTGGTCTGTAGCTCATCTTTGCCTCCTGTGTCCTGCCTTCCTCCCACCAGGTACCAGATCCACACAGGCCTCCAGCACTCCATCATCCGCCCCCGGCAGCCCAACTGCCTACCCTTGGACCAGGTGACACTGCCGCAGAAGCTGCAGGAGGCAGGTTACGCCACTCACATGGTGGGCAAATGGCACCTGGGCTTTTATCGAAAGGAGTGCCTGCCCACCCGGCGGGGCTTTGACACCTTCCTGGGCTCCCTCACAGGCAACGTGGACTACTATACTTATGACAACTGTGATGGCCCCGGGGTGTGTGGCTTCGACCTGCACGAGGGTGAGAGCGTGGCCTGGGGGCTCAGCGGCCAGTACTCCACCATGCTCTACGCCCAGCGCGCCAGTCACATCCTGGCCAGCCACAACCCCAGGCGGCCCCTCTTCCTCTACGTGGCCTTCCAGGCAGTGCACACACCCCTGCAGTCCCCTCGAGAGTACCTGTACCGCTACCGCAGCATGGGCAACGTGGCCCGGCGGAAGTACGCAGCCATGGTGACCTGCATGGATGAAGCTGTGCGCAACATCACCTGGGCCCTCAAGCGCTATGGCTTCTACAACAATAGTGTCATCATCTTCTCCAGCGATAATGGAGGCCAGACTTTCTCGGGAGGCAGCAACTGGCCGCTCCGAGGACGCAAGGGCACCTACTGGGAAGGCGGTGTGCGAGGCTTGGGCTTTGTCCACAGCCCCCTGCTCAAGCGAAAGCGCCGGACCAGCCGGGCACTGGTGCACATCACAGACTGGTACCCAACTCTGGTGGGTCTGGCCGGTGGCACGGCATCCGCAACTGATGGGCTAGATGGCTATGATGTGTGGCCGGCCATCAGCGAGGGCCGGGCTTCGCCACGCACAGAGATCCTGCACAACATTGACCGCGCTCTACAACCACGCGCGGCACGGCTCCCTGGAGGGTGGGTTTGGCATCTGGAACACGGCTGTGCAGGCCGCCATCCGCGTGGGCGAGTGGAAGCTGCTGACGGGAGACCCCGGCTATGGTGACTGGATCCCTCCGCAGACGCTGGCTGCCTTCCCAGGTAGCTGGTGGAACCTGGAGCGCATGGCCAGTGTCCGCCAGGCTGTGTGGCTCTTCAACATCAGCGCCGATCCTTACGAACGAGAGGACCTAGCTGGCCAGCGGCCTGATGTGGTTCGCACCCTGCTGGCTCGCCTGGCCGACTATAACCGCACGGCCATTCCTGTGCGCTACCCGGCTGAGAATCCCCGGGCTCATCCAGACTTTAATGGGGGTGCTTGGGGGCCCTGGGCCAGTGATGAGGAAGAAGAAGAAGAAGAGGAGGAGGAAGGCAGGTCTCGAAGCTTCTCCAGGGGTCGCCGCAAGAAAAAGTGCAAAATTTGCAAGCTTCGATCTTTTTTCCGTAAACTCAACACCAGACTGATGTCCCACCGGATCTGATGGGTGGTGGCGGCAGGGACCTCACTGCCCTGAATAGACTTACCCCCTTCGTCTGGCCCTGCTCATTCTCAGGGAGAAGCCTGAGGTCAGCCTACACCTGCAGGGTAGGAGGGTGCAGAACTCCTCAGCTGAACAGGTTGGGAACATGGCTGGGAATAAACCAGACTGAGAGGCCTGGGTCCCAGTCCTGCCTCTTCACTGACTTGCTCTGTGACCTCAGGTGACCTACATGAGCTTTCATCCTCAGTTTCCTCATCTCTAAAATGAGGTCCTGGGACTCTGTGACTGCTATGCACCTTGTGCCTGGGGCTGTATGGAGTTCCTGGCCCCCTGGCCCCCTTGAAGCTTATGGAAATGCCTTCCCCTTCACTCTGGGCGTCTGTGGTGTTGCTTGGGTGACGGGCGACAGGGAGGCAACTCCAGGCCAAACCCTAGCTGGGGCATGGTTAACTGGCTGCTCTCTAAAGAGACCCCTGAGAGCTGAGGGTGAAAGTACAAGGCAAGGAGGTCCTGGGCTTCATGTGGCCTAGGCCAGTCCTGGGGCCAGATGGTATTGGGAACCATGGTGGAAAGCTCTTCTTCCTGCCTTTAGGCACCCAGAGAAGTTATCTGGGCCTTAACCTACTGTAGTATCAAAGGTGGCAGAAACAGCTATGAAAAGAGCCTCAGAACCAGTATTTCCTTTGACCTTGGCACAGTCCTTCCCCTCTGGGCCTTGCTTTCCCCGTCTGCAGATGGGGATGCTAGCCCTGGCTCTGCCTACCTCACAGGGCTGCAGAACACTGGCTGAGCTATCATGGAGGAGCCTGTGAACTTGATTAAAGTGCCCTAACACAGAGGCCAGGGATGCAGTGCAGTCTGTGAGCACATGTGTGAGTACAGGTGTGTGTGCATGCATGTCCTGAGGGCAGGTGTGAGCTCCTGGTTGAGTGAGTGAAGGGGCAGGAAGGTGGACAGCTTGGCTAGGGGTCAGAACATCTGGGTCCTGCCGCACATCCACTGCATGTCCTCAGGCAAACCCCTGGCCCTCTCTGAGCCTCTGTGTCTCCCTGCGCACAGCGGGATCATCTGAGAACCCTTTCTACTTGGCCACTGTGGGCGCCCCCGTGTGTGCGTCTGGGGGTGCGGCGCCGGGCGTGGGGGCGGGGCGCGGGGTTGCGCAGCCTTCCTGCTGCACGGCGCTTCGCTTCTCATCGCACACAGCGTTCTGCATATCTCCCTTCAGGTTCCAGTCGGCGCGGAGTGTGTAGGCGAAAGCCCTGCTGTGAATTTTGAAAATAGTTATTTTTGTCGCTGGCAAAGGAGGCCTGTTAGGACTCGTCAGCTTGTGGATGAGCGGGATGGGTGGGGTGGGGTGGGTGCGGTGCGTGGGGTGTTCGGGTGTTGGTTACAGAGCCGCATCCCCACCGCAGTGATCGAGCCCAGTAGTGAGGGTCTGGCCTGTGGCTGTAGGATGGAAGTGATCGTCCTGTCCTGGTTCCTTCCTCTCTGCCCTGTGGCTGTAGGATGGAAGTGATCGTCCTGTCCTGGGTCCTTCCTCTCTGCCCTGTTCTGTTTGCCTCTTGTCACTTCCCACCTGAAACCTTTCCAGGTGTCCATGATGTTGAGGCCCGCTGCTGGGGCAGGGACCAGGACTGCAGAGGCCTCTGGAGTCCAGTGGCCCCAGCATTTTTGTTTGCTCGGGAGGGAAGCTCTGAACAAGTCACCGTTAGAGTAATGTCGTGGGCCAGTGTACCCCATGGACTGGGCTGTCCACTGCCCACTATTCAGGATGCTCCAGCTCTGCCAGGTGCTTGTTCTGCTGCTCATGCTAGACCTTCCAGAGAGGCACAACACCAGGGGCCTCCCCGCAAGCTCCAGGTTTGTGTGAATTGTATCAATGCCTCTGATGCCTGATAAGTCGGCCTTGTATAAGATGGCCCAGCCTCCAGCTGCAGCCCCTGTTTCCCTTCATGGGGCCTGTGCCTTTGGGGCCACAAGTGCAGGACCACAAATGGTCTTTTCTACCCTCCCCTGGGGACCAAGACCTACTCCTTGCTGTTAACTTGGCCCCAAACCATAGAGACCAGTTGGGGATGGCGGCTGATTCCTGCTCCCCATGCCCTGAGAAGGAGGCTGGGCCCAGGTCTCCATCAGGTCTCAAGCCCAGTTCAGAGTTCATGTAACTCAGAGCCCCACTCTACCCAGAAACCAGCAGACAGCCCAGGAGCCTCATTCAAGCTTTAGCCTACAATCTGGTGGTCCAGGCCTGAAACTGGTGGAGGCTCTCTCGCAGGGGTTGCTATGAGAGGCTCAGCCTGCTGTGGCCTCTGCTCTGCCCCGCAATCAGCATGCCTAGTGCCCTCCTGCTCTGGCCTCCTGTAGTCCCCTGAGTTCCCTCTCAGTGTGCCTGAGTGGTGCTTGCAGCACCCAGTCTCTGTAATAGGCAGGAGCTGGGAGGGGGGCAACCAGAGGTAGTCCTGGCCTCTTCAGTCATACATCTAGGGGAATGAAGCCCAGAGATGCTTGCTGAGGTCCCCAGTCTCTCCCTTGGCTGGACCAGGCAGCAGCAGATCTGTTAGCTAGTGGAGTTAGTGCCAGACGGCAGCCTGGCCAAGCTGGGCCCTGCCTGTGGAGTCCTGGGCTCTGATGACCATTCCCTCGGGAGCCTGGAGAGACCCCCTATACTTGCCAGGGCTTTAGCAGTATTTCCTTCTTTTACTAGGTGCCTATTGGCTACCCTGGGATATAGGCAATCACCTGAGCCAGGGAGAGGGAGGGCAGAGCAGAGTTGGGGAAAGAGCAGTGTCTGGCGGCCAGGAATTCCTGCTTCTCCTCATTCATTGCCTCTGACTTGTGCAATGATGAGAGGGGGCCTTCCCTTTCTGGGCCTTGGTCCCCCCATGGGTAAGGGACATGTGCTCTCTATTGGAAGCCTAATAACCCAGGGCAGGGGTGCTGACATCATAGACTTGGGTTTGAACCCCAGCCCTGAGTGGGTAAGCAGCACCACATCTTTGCAAAATGGGCATGACTGCACCTGTCTCAGCCGATGCGTGCTGTCAGGGACAGATGGTGCTGTGTTGAGTGCTTACCTCAGGGCCTGGCTCTGTGGTGGGAATAACTACTTTTCAGGTCCCTGGAATCAATAAATGAAAATTTTATCCCCACTGAGGAAAAACTCCACTGCCAGCTCTCCAGGACTGCAACTTGGGTCCCCCCTCGCTGTAGGTCGTGCTGTGCAGCCCTGACTCTGCAGCCACTGTCCTCTGTCCCTTGGCTCCCTGCTTCACTCTTCCCTGCAAGGAGGCTTTTTTACAGTATGCTTTGGGGGACAGTGCTTCTCTGTGACACTTGACTTGCTTCTGTGCTTTGCCTTGGCTTCACTTGCTGCAACGAATTTACCCAATCACTCTCCACCTAGACCCTTGATGTGATCATTTCTCTCCTGGCCCACTTTCCACTGATTCTGCCCCACACTTGCTGCCCTTAGTGGGACAGGCCCCACGGGGACCCTTCAGATGGCACGCTTTCTGTGGTGCCTGCTCAGGCCCTGTAAGACCCTGCAACACTTGGGCACATGCATGTGAGCGTGTGGGTGGACTGTGGAGGGTGGGATTTGAGTTGGCTGTTACAGTGTCACTGGGGCTCCAAGTGCTTGCCCGGGAACCAACTGCTGTCTCCTTTTATTCTTCCCATCGGCGTGGGGCACTGCTTGTGTTCACAGCCAACCCCTATCCTGGCTTGCGGTGATGTGCTCAGCAACTTCCAGGGCTCCCACCACTGGCCACCAGCCCAAGGCACACAGGCCTGCTCTTGAATGCCACATGCATGTTGCAGATGGGGGCACACGTGCTGGCTCTCGTGCCTGCCATGGCCCTGGGGAGTGGGGAGTCTGGCAGGAACAATCCCCCTGATGCAATCATCAGCTCTTTCTCTCAGCACCACAGAGGCATGGCTGGCTCCTCGCTGCCCGCCACCATCGGGCACAGCTGCCAGCCTTTCAGGCACAGAGGAAGCAGTGAATTAGCGGTCATGCCTCCTCAGCAGATTGGCAGTTGCACTCAGTATGGGGGTGCCTGTTGGAGGCAGTGCCCACACCCCTGAGCTAGGTTCTAGAAGGTTCAGAGGGGCGTGTGTGCATGTGTGTAAGAAAGGCTCACCAAGGAAGCCTCTTCCTCCACTCCCTCCCCTTCCTCCTCTCTCTCTCTTGCCCAGACATTTCTCCATCATCATCAGATGCATCCTGCAGCCTGGGAACTGCTCCTCCCCCCATACTGCATACACAGGAGAGAAAGTGACAGAGACCAAGACACAGAAAGGAAGGGAGATAGAAGCTAGAACAGAAGTGAAAAGGAATGGGAAAGATGGGGAGAATGGAGAAGGAAGGATGGAGAAAAAGGCAAGAAAGAGAGAGAGGAAAGGAGAGTTGAAAGTAGAGATGGAAGCCAGGAAGGGCAGACAAGGTGCCAGGAGTGGAGTGGGGCTGGGTTGGCAATGCACCCTGCAGGCACATAGGCCACCCCCCTCATCCCTGTCAGAGACAAGGAGCCAGTTGGGCCTTCTATGCTACCTGTAGCCCTTCACATTGTCCTCTGAATTACTGCAAGCTCCTCCAGGGACCTGCTGTGAGGACCTCCCCCATGGGCTCTGCTGGATTCTGAGTGTGTTCTGTTTCATCAGTGGGA
Organism: Tamias sibiricus; assembly: GCA_025594165.1. Lineage (NCBI taxonomy): Eukaryota > Metazoa > Chordata > Mammalia > Rodentia > Sciuridae > Tamias > Tamias sibiricus. The sequence goes on from CM046662.1 coordinate 61,145,830, forward strand.
GGGGGAGAAGCAGCAGAGTGGCCAGGCCAGCCCCAGGCCAAGCAGGACTTTGTTCAGAATTTCCATTAATAGTCTTTCTGCACATTTATCTTTTGTGTTACTTTTTTTTTTTTTTTTTTTTTTTTCCCAGTACTGGGGATTGAGCCCAGGGCCTTATGCATGCTAGGCAAGTGCTCTACCCCTGACCTACACCCCAGTTCTTGTTTTACTCTTGGTTTTGGTTTACTAATTTTCAAAGCAGAATTGTCATTTGGTTGGCAACTGATGAGCTGGAGGGACCTTTTCTCCTAGCCCTTGCCTTCTAATCTACAGAAAGTTTTGCAGATGTGAGACCTGGGCAAGGTGATATCCAAATCTTGAGCTAAACTCCAGTGGGGACTCAAGAAAACAGCTCCCCAATGTGCCTGGACTTGGAGATGGTTGTGTGTGCTTCCATGATTCAATGAGGGGTGTGAGAGGAAACAACTTCTAAGTCCTTCAATCACAAGAGTTTCCTATGTATCAGACACACATATTATGTTAGCCACTGTATTCATCTCACTGAATCAATAGAGTGGCCATGGAGGTAGGAAATATCATTAACTCAATTTTTCACATGAAGAAATTGAGGCACAGAGAAGTTGAGGTACTTATTCAAAGTCACACAGAATGTGAGTCACATAGTCACCCTAATAACTGAAATGTTGCCTGTCCTCTCCCCTGGGCAATGGCCAGGGTGGCCTCAGTGCTCCTGGGTGTGAAGGCATTTCCTCCTGGGTACAGGCCTGGGGAGGGGGGCTCAGAAGGGTGGCAGCGCAGCCCTTCCCCTGCCTCTCCACACACGTGTCTCTAGCTTGGCCATGGTGTTCTGTGCCCTGCCCGCTGCCCACCGCTGTGCGGTCCCCAGCGCAGGCCTCTCCTCTTTGCCTCTGAATTGCGACGTTGGCGGCAGAAGCGGGAAGCATATTGTGTGCAGAAACAAAACGGAGTGGTTTTTCCTTTTTCTGAAGGTGGTAATGGTGCAATTAGTGGCTAAGCCATTACCCCCCCCCCCGCTCGCTCCCCTCCTTCTCCTCTGCCTCCCTCCCCTTCTCTCCTGGGAAAAGTGGCTGCTTTAGAGAGCTCGCCCCTCCTCCTCCCTCACCCTGACTCCTAGGGGGAGGGGCACACGGCGGGGGGGGTGGGGAGGGGGGGATACCCGATGTTGCCAGCGTCCCCTGGACTTTGCTTGCCAGGCAGGGACCTGTTGGGATTGGAGAATACCAAAAAAACAGACCATATGTCTAGCAAGCGAGGCAACCAGCAAGGTGGTTTGGATACTCAGAGGGGTGAGTGGAACCCAGAGCATGTGGATTCCAGAACCCTCCTGCTGCCCCATGCTCACTGGGGGCAAATGCCGTCATGGGGGCTCAGCCTGTGAACTGTGAAATGAGCAAAGGGGTCTTTTTTTTTTTTTTCCCCCTGAGTGGAGGAGGTGAATATGTAGAGTCGGAGGTTCCAAATACAAGCCAGAGTGATGGGAGTGTCATTAATACTTCCCTTTTCCTTTTCTAGAAACTGAAAAAAGACCTCGTGTTTTATACTTCCCAAAGGCCTTCATGACCCTTAAGCCACTGGAACTTCACAGCCTTTCTCTGCAAAAGCAGTTTTGTTCTCCTATTTTATAAAAAAGGAGTTGGAGTCTCAGAGAGAGTCAGTGACTTGCCTAGGGTTACACAGTTAATAAGTTCCAGAGCTGGAACTTGAACTCAGATCCTTACTCTTAAACTCTAGTTCCTCTCCTTAAAACCCTGGGTTGTGGGTATTGCTGATGCTGTGAGGAACTGCAGTTGGTAGGGAAGTGGCCCATAGAATTTGGAAATGAAGATTTCAGAGCAGGGCAGGGCAGGTCCATGGCCTCTGGATCAGCCCCTGGGAAGCCAGGCCATGCTAACCTCACCAAAGCTGCCTCTTGCCTTTTTTACCTTGACTTGAAGCACAAGCAGAAACTGGGACATTAGCCCCAGGAGACCAGATCTCCATTGTCCCTCTGGGCATGTGGAGTGGGGGAGAGGCTGCAGAAGAGGCCTCAGGAGGAACCCACTGTCACAGCGGTGAGAGGTCAGGGTGAGCAGGTGGCCAGAGCTATTCCCTCCACAACCCTGGGGTCTCCTTGGCACTTCCTCCCTAAGCTAGAGAACCACTGTGATGGACAGGGTGGCAGAGAGGAAGAGCAAAATAAGAAGGACAGAGGCAGAGGTACAACAAACCAAGCCACAGAGGGGGACACAGACACAGTTAAAGAGACTGAGATCTACAGAGAGAGACAGCCCAATGAATTAGCCGTCATTTCCGTGTAAACCTTAGAACCCAGCTGTTGCCAGGGCAACGGGGCAATACCTGTCTCTCCAGAGAAGACGAAGTTGCCAGGGTAACTACATCCTGTCTTTCCCAAGGACCATCCTGGAATGTGGCACCCACTGGCCGTTACCATGGCAACTGCCTCTTTGCCCCACTTAATCCCATCCCGTCTGCTGTGAGGGACTCATAGTTGGAGGTGGGGGAGGTGGGGAAGAGAACATGACTTGTGGACTAAGTTTGTTCTCTTCCCCCTTCTCCATGCCCCTCAGTGCCTCACCCCGGGGGTGCGGAGTCCATCCTCCCTCAGCCCCGCACAGGCTTGCGGTATTGTGTGCAGTAGGGCCAGGGCGTCCGGGAGCAGGTTTTGCAGTGGAAAGCAGGCAGGTGTTGGGGAGGCAGTTACCGGGGCAACGGGAACAGGGCGTTTCGGAGGTGGTTGCCATGGGGACCTGGATGCTGACGAAGGCTCGCGAGGCTGTGAGCAGCCACAGTGCCCTGCTCAGAAGCCCCAGGCTCGTCAGTCAAGCCGGTTCTCCATTCACACTCGGCAACACAGGCAGGCGAGTGGCCCCTAGTTCCGGAAGCAGAGCAGCAGTGCCCCAGTCCTGGTGCCCCAGCCCCGAGCCTTGCCTGCCTGTCCAGTGCCAGGATGGCCACCATCACCTGCACCCGCTTCACAGAAGAGTATCAGCTCTTCGAAGAACTGGGAAAGTGAGTTGCACCTCAGGGAGTCCTGGAGGGTGCAGGGGGTCAGCCTCTCCGGCTGGGGGGCGTGTGCCTACATTGCTCGGGGCTCTCTTGTGCACATAGAGGAAGGCAGGCTGCATGCTTTTGGGGCGCTTTCATGTGCACAAGGTGCTCAGAGTCAGGCATAGGCATGTTTGTGGGTGCAGATGTGCCAAGCCAGTCAGGTGTGTGTATGTAAGGGTGATAGGTTGATGGTCTATGCCAGTGTGTGTGCACACACACAAGTAGACACAATCTGGGTGCATACAGATTCTTAGAAACCTAGGGTTAAAAGGGATTTTCCTACTCAGCTGGAATCCCTTCTGTAGTTTCTCTTGGATACCTCTGGTGACGGAGAGTTCACCACCTCCCAGGTAGTCCCTCCTGACTTTAGACACCTGCAGCCGTTGCTCAGAGTGACCAACTTCCTGTAAGCTTATCATCTTTCCACCAGTCCCCTTTCCAGCTCCTACCAGAAGTGAGGGCACAGGTACGGGAGGGGTTAATATGCGAAGGACTGGTGTTGGGCGGAGGGGAGGGGCAATCAGCAAGCTGGGGGGACACCACTGCTGCAGGGCTGATGATATGAAGGGTGAGAGCTGGGATCCTTCAGCAAAGTTGCCCAGCCCCAGAGCCCATTTTATGCCTCTGATGACAGATGCGAGAAGGGTGGGAGGGTGAGGAGTGAGGGGAGCATCTTGGGGGAGTCTGGTAGACTGCAGAGTCTCGGGGGGGGGGTCCCTGGATGCCTCCAGCTAGGCTTGTGGAGGACCTGTGATGATCAAGGATTGGGGGTGCAGTTTGGAGGTAGAGTGTGCCCCCTGGGCAAAGGAGCATCAGTGCCCTGGTTAGTTACTGCCGTGGCAGCAGGAACACAGAGGAGAGGGGCTTTGGAAGCAGGTGTGTGTCAGTCAGAGGTCTAGATATGTGAGGCCAGTGTGCATTTTGAGGTGGGGGTTGATGTGTGCTATTGTATAAGGACTTTCGAGGAGAGTTGATCATGTTGTGTAAGTACTGACTCTGGGGTACACTTGCATGCACCAAAAGGTTGTGCAAACATTCATGTTTGTTTGTGTACCAGGAAGAGATGCTTATGTGTGTGATTGGTGTAAAGCTTGAAAATGCAAGTGTGCCCTGCCAAGGTGCATGTGTGTGAGGAAGCAAAGAGCGTTGTTGGCTGGATTGCATGGGAGTGAAGGTGTGGACGTGTGTCACTGTGTGAGTCCGTGTGTAGCAGGTCAGAACTGGGTGCACATCAGTAAGCAATGAGTGTGGGGCCTAGGCATGTGTGATGACCCACACAAGAGGCATGGACACAGTGGTGTTCCCATGGGCTCTACATGTGCACATCTGTGAGTTGCATACAGGAAGGCATGTGTGCATGTATGTGTGTGCGTGCGTGTGCGAGGCCTGGGCTCACAGGCTCGTGTGGGTGTTTGTAGGCGTGTGTGAGCTCATGCTGGTGTCTGCATATGTGTGGGAGGTGGGCCTATGGCTGTGTATAAGCAGAATGCCTGCACACACACACACGTGTACATGCACACACACACTCAGCCTGTCCTGACACCTAGAGACACAGGCCAGCTCCCTTAGGCAGACACACACTCTTGTGCAAATGTGTTCACTTTTGCTTGCAGACTTCCTGCCTTTCTGAGTGTGTCTTTGTGCTGGAGGTGGGGGCAGGAATACAATGTTTAGAGCTGCTCTGGAGGACTGGGGCTGTCCCCCAAATTCAAGCTGGGACCCCTCGTCAGCTGGTTGCCAATGCCCACTTGGAACCTAAGAACTGTCTGATTAGCCAGGAGCTGCCTTTAAGATCGCCACCAAGGCTGGCTGGTGGCAGGACTGCGTCACAGAGCATAGTGTGATGGTTGGAACGTGACTAAAGTGCTCAAAGTGAAAACAAAAGTGCTGTTTTTACCCAGAGAGGAGAGGCTATCAAGATGGGGCTTAGTGTGGGTGACTCGCACAGAGACCCTTTGTGAGCCTTGTCACCCTCTACCTGCTTGGGCTCTTGGAAGGACCAGGGCAGGAGCAGAATTTCAGGGGGAGAGGGAGCCCTGGCAGGAAAACTGAGGGTGGCAGTCATGCCCAGGCCTTGTCTAATCAATTTCAGACCTCTTCCTTCCAGAACCGTCAGTGCTCTTAACCTTTTTTAGGTCACAAATTCCTCCAGGAATCTGATGAAAGTCTAAATTGACATTCCCCAGAAAAATGCACAAACCTACAAAATGTTGCGGACACTGTCAGGAGCTTGCAGGGCCTTGGAAGACGGTAGCTGGGCCTGAGTTGGAAGATGCCTGGATTGGAGAGAAGGGGCTGAGGGGGCCGGGCCCCACGTCCTCTAATGTCTGTGTTACAAAGTCCAGGGCACGCCATGGAGGAGGCAGGCAGTTCCTGCTCTGTCCATCAGCTTCAGACTGAGCATCCAGTGTGGCAGGGTGGGCTGGCAGCACTCTGCTCTTAGCTCTGTGACACTGGGCACTCTGGGACTCTTCTTCCCTCATCCACACCCTGGAGATTAAAAAGAGGACTGAGGATTAAGTGAGATGGTGGGTGGAGCTGCAGCCTCCAGCCGGTGCACAGGGACTCCAGCAGGACATCACTGCTGGGGTTGGCTGTTGTGCTCTAGGGTTGGGCAGGGCTGAGGAAGGGGGACAAGGCCTTCTAGTTACCTTTCCCCTGGAGTTTGTGCGGTGTGGGGGAGGGCTGACCAAGGTTCTCAAGGCTGGCAGAGAGGCTTTGGCTCGTCTCTGTCAGGGCAGCAGTGAAGATGCGTGCAAGGCCTACTCTTCAATTGGTGACCCCTGCCCCTTCCAGCCAGGAGAGCGTGGTCAATACCCAGAAGCCAAGTCCCCTTCCAGAGCCCACTCCAAATCACTAGCAGGAGGACTGGCAGAGGAGGCCAAGTTGACTCTAAAAGGGGACATTGGGGCCTTTGGGCCTCCTTCAGCTGGGCCCTGTACTGCCGAGCTGGAGAGGAGGGCAAGGACCCTCCAGGCTTCCAGTGAGGTCTGGCTTGTCACTGCAGGCCTTCCAGGATCCCAGGAGAGGGCAGGCTCTGGGCGGAAGGGGAGCTGCTCTTCCCACCTAATGGGAAGCCAGCTGGGGGCTGTGGCTGGAGGCAGGGCCCTGAGCAGGGTTTCTGGAGCTTCTAGATGCTACTAGACTGAAGGCCCCACTGACCCAGAAGAGCCCTGAACTGAGTTCCAGGTCCCCTAGAGGGCTGGCATGAGGCTGTCGCAGGGGTCCCAGAGATGAGCTGACTCCCTTCTGCCCCGACCCTGATCCTCATTCCCTCCCCAGGATGAGAGACATGGACGGCTGGAAGAGGGGCACCGACTCCGGGGGCAGGCGGGGACAGGGTGCTGGGCCAGAGCTCCCAGCATGCTCGGCCTTCTCCGAAGTCCAGGATCTCTGTGAAAGGCAGGAGTGCTGTGGGGTGGGGGCAACGAGAGAAGCCCAGAGGAAGGGGTAAGGGCCAAAGAAGCGGAGGAGGACGGAGGAAGCCTCCTCCCGTCTTTTACATGCAGGGCTTCAGATCCACCCCTGCCACGGAGGTTAGAGAGGAAGAGAATCACCCTGCAGCCTGTGTGATCCCTGGGCTGAACAGGAAAAGCCTCCAAAGGAGATTTTACTTGAGAGAGGGAGGGAGGGAAAGAGGGAGGGAGCTCAACCCACTCGTTTCTCTCTAGAAACAAGGATCTGAAATTGACTCAGGCAGAGCTGGGTAGGGGGAGGGCTGCGGGGGTGTGGGTGGCCAGCAAGGTTGACAGAGGGAGGAGAGGCTGGCTCCTGAGCCCGAGCCCCTCTTACTCCGTGGATCTGCACTGTGCACCAGGCTTGGCTGGGCTGACTCGTGGGTGGCAGCGTGGCCCAGGGTCCCGGCTGCTAAGGTTTGATCTTGGACCCAGGCTCTGATGCCTGTAGAATGTTCTTAGCAACCCCACCCTTCTCTGGCAGAGCCCCTAGGAGGATGGACAATGTCATAGTGGAGACAGAGGACACCAAGACACCAGTGCCCCACCCAAAGATGGGAGTGTGACTTTATTCCACTTCTAATAACCTCTCACACCCAGAGCACTCTGGGGCTGGCCAGGCGCGTCTCCATCCATTAGCTCTTCTCTGAGGGGGGCAGGAGGGCGTATTCATCCACCTCACAGATGAGCAGACTGGGGCGCCGAGGCGGGGCCTCGGGGATGGGCCCCAGGTCTCCAGCACCCATGCACACTGTGAGGGTTGCTGAGAGGGGCTCTCCAGGTGCTGTAACTGGGGAGCATCTCCCCTCTTCAGCACAAACAAGGTAAAAGGGGCAGTACCCTGAGGTGGGAGGGACTCTGAGCTGTCCCTCAATTTTTTTTTTTTTTTTTTTTGGTACCAGGGATTGAACTCAGGGGCACTGGACCACTGGGCCACATCCCCAGCCCTTTTTGTAGTTTATTAGAGACAGGGTCTCACTGAGTTGCTAAGTGCCTCACCATTGCTGAGGCTGGCTTTGAACTCTCGATCCTCCTGCCTCAGCCTCCCAAGTGCTGGGATTACAGGCATGTGCCACTGCGCCCAGCTCTGTCCCTCAATTTTTAGCCATGATTCTGCCTTGAATTTACTGTCCACCATGGATGAATCAATTATCCTTTGTGTACCACAACATCACCATCTGTAAAATGGGGATCAAATTTCTGGAGATGCCTGAAATGCTCCATTAGGGCTGCCACCCCCTGCAGCCTCCCTCTGTGGGGGATTAATGAGAGGTTGCAGACCCCAGAGCATTGGAATTGGGAGGGCCATAGAGAATGGCCGTCCATTGCATAGACAACAAGCAAGGGGAAGGAAAGTGATTTGTCCAACGCCACAGTGAGAGACAGTGGCAAAATCCAGAACAAGACATAGTGATTTGCAGGGATCAGAAGCCAAAAGATGGGAAATTGGGAGGCAAGACCTCAAAATGGGGTGTAAGGGATGGCGGGCACTGTGGCACACATCTGTAATCCCAGTGACTTGGGAGGCTGAGGTAGGAGGATAACAAGTTCAAGGCCAGCCTCGGCAACTTAGCAAGGCCCTGTCTCAAAATTAAAATAATTAATAAATTAAATTTTTAAAAAAAGGAGGTGTGGGGACAGGCGAGGGGATAGCCTTTCCTCATATTCTCCCTCAAGCCACCCGAGCGGCAGGCAGGCACATGTTCTGGTGCATGCCGCAGCCCTCCACCCCCACACTGCTGCCCCCACACGGGCTGAGACACACTGACACTCTGTGGAGCCTCCCTCCCTCCCTGCTGCCTCCCTCCAAGAGCACAAGCTGACACTGCTGCCAGTACCCCCTGCAGGCTGGGCCCAGGCCTTCTATGCAGGGTGAGGGCTGCCCTCTCGGTAGCACGCCTGCATCCCCGGCTAGTGCACACACACGTGCACCTTCACCTAAGCTCACAGGCACACACAGATGCACACACACACGCACACACACACACACACACACACGCTGGCTGCAGCAGGACACAGAGCCCAAGTTTACCTCCTAGTGCAGGGACAGCAAGATGATGTTGGCTGGGTTCTGGGTTCTCTCTTCCTCTCTGTCTCTCTCCATCTCTTCGGTCTCTCTCTCTCTCTCTCTCTCTCTCTCTCTCTCTCTCTCTCTCTTTCTTCTCTTTGGGCAGGCCCCTCTCTGACACAGTCCACCTGTCCCCTGTGCACACTGACGGTGACCCATCCATTCTGAGCTACTCCATGCACTGTAGGAAGCCTCCGGTCCAGGTGAGCCTTGCACAGCCCACCTGCCAAGACCCACCTTGAGGGCATGGCTGTCTGCCACAGTGTCAGGTGGCTCTATAAGGCCAGGAAGACTTACTGTGCTGGAGGTTAGGGTCTTGGTATTTTGTGGTCACATAAAAGACAGGACTCATCTGTGATCCTTGAAGCCATTCAGGTCTTTCCTGAGCAGATTCTGTGTTCCTAGCCCTGGCCTGAGCTCAGCATGCACCACCTGCATCTCTGCCCTCAGGGGGCTTGCGATCTGCTATGAAGCCAACATTAATTAAATCACTTTAGAAACTATTATTTAAATGCATCTGGATAAGGGCTATGAATGCAGATAAGGAGCTATGAGCTTCAAAGATACTGCAACTAGTTGGAATGAGGGAGGTCTCAGGGAAGACTCCCCTGAACAGGTGACATGGGGAGCTGGGGGCAACTAAGAAATAACCAAGTTGGGTGTAGTGGGGCACACCTGTCATCCCAACTACTCTGGAGGCTGAGGCAGGAGGATCACAAGTTCAAGGCCAGCCTAGATAACTTAGCAAGACCCTGTCTCAAAATAAAAAAAAAAATATATATATATATATATGTAAAAGGATGGGGGCATGATTTAGTGGAGGAGCACCCCTGGGTTCAATCCCCAGTACCGGAAAACACTTAACCAGAGGGAAGGGGAGGGAGAGTGTTCCTGAGAGTGAGCACAGCACAGGCAAAACTCTGAGGTGTGCCTTTCAGAGGAGCCCGTTAGCCTCCGGGGGGGACCCGGGGACCTGGGGTCTCACTCTTCTCTGGCTTGAGCAGCCTGCCTGCAGCTTCCAGAAGCTAGGTGTAGAGAAATATTAAAAGGCTGCTGTTGTCTAGAAGAGGGAGCAGGCAGTGTGGGAATGTGCTGGAAGCCAAATCAAGTGAGCAAACACCAAGGAGCAGGGGACCTGTAGCAGGGAGAAAAGTCCCTGGGGGCTGCGTCCTCCCCCCATTTTGCAAGGGTGTCCTCAGAGGGCAGAACGGCAGAGTAATACGGTAAGGGAGGCGGAATTCATCTCAACACCAGGAAGAACTTTCTCAGGTCCACAGCAGCTCCTCTGTCCCAAGATGGCGCGGCCTCAGGAGTCAGCGCTGAGGAAGCTGCCACATGCAAATCCACACCCTTAGCCCTCCCTGGTATCCCTCCTCCCCAACATCCCTGCCCTCACCCCCTGAGATGATTGCTCCAAGAGTGGAGAAGGAGACAATGTAAGGCCAGGACAGCCTCAGCTCCAGCCAGAATATCTGAATAAGAGCTGCTGGGTGCAGGCGTGCACACATGTCTTCCCGTGACCCAGGAGGCTGAGGCAGGAGGGTCACACGTTCAGCCCAACCTGAGTAACTTAGCGAGACCCTGCCTCAAAATAAAAAATAAAAAGGGCTGGGGCTGTAGCTCAGTGGCAGAGCACTCCACTGTTTCACAGGTGGGGAATTAAAGCCCAGAGAGGGCAAGGGCCCTGCCTGCCCGAGGCCACACAAATTGGTGACGCAGTAGAACTGGGAGTTCCAGCCTCTTTCCATGTCAGCGTATGGCTCTTACTCTTTGGAACCACTCTCTCTGACACTGACACCTCTAAAAGCCTCCGGGCATGCCCTATGGTCGGGGCAGGCTAGACAGCCACCAGAGGCCAGGGCAAAAGCAGCTCCTCAGCATCTGCCCTGCTTTGCCGTGCTCTGGCCCTACCTCTGAGCACTGTGAATAGTTCTCTGTTTTTCCTTTTTGTAACCCATTCAAGAAAACCAAAACAAGGAATATGCTGGAACTTGTGTTGGTTCAATGTTCCCTGCAGCAAACAGAATCTTCTGGTTCCCAGGCCTTCTGTGTCCCCCACAAGGCTTTTGCTGGGTTGGCGTTGGGGCCCCCTGGGGGTGGGGGCGTGGGACAGCTCGTCCCTGCAGCATCTTCTGGAGTCTGGGAGTGGGTGGTGCAGCCACAGTGGTGGGCAGGAGGGGAGAGGAGCTGTTTCAGTTTCAGTAACAGGTCCCCGGATTATCCGTCTGCACAATGCTGTGGCTGCAGAGTTCTGCTCACAGAGCTGCTGAGGCAAGCTGGGGGGGGGGGAGGTAGTCAGGAGCAGGGTATCCCAAGCCCAGCCCATCTCCTCTGATCAAGTTGCCATTTGAGGGAACCAGCATAACCGTGTTTTGCTTGTTTATTTTTAAGAAAGTATACTACCACCAAAAAAGGAAAAAAAGAAAAAGAAAGAGAGGGCTCCAACATTACTTACCAACAGTTGATCTCACAGAAAGGAGAGCTGAGGCCCCCAAAGAGATAGGATTTGCTTAGGGTACACAGAGCTTCTAGGTGCAGGGGTGCACACCTCTCTCCCCGTGACTCAGGAGGCTGAGGCAGGAGGGTCACACGTTCAGCCCAACCTGAGTAACTTAGTGAGACCCTGTCTCAAAATAAAAAAAATAAAAAGGGCTGGGGCGGTATCTCAGTGGCAGAGCACCCCTGGCTTCGATCTCCAGTGCTGGGTGGGGGAACCCCACCTTGTCCAGGATTTTCCTTTGTTTCTGAGTGAATCTGGGCCTGACTTTTCAACCATTTGGAGTTGAGGAGCCCAGGGTGGGTCTAATGTGAGTGACCCTCTTCCAGTCAAGCCCATGCACAAGGCTGCATATCTCCTGCCGATCTGCCTACCCTGTAGCCCACTGGGCTCCAACTAGGGCCCCTCTGATCCCAGAGTATGGGGTGTGGGGAGAACAATGGACCCCGAGTCAGGAGTCCTGAGTTCAAGGTCTCGGCCTCAGTTTATTCATCTATGGAACAGGAGTGGCTTTCACGGTAAGGTTCTGCTGGGAGTGCCCATCTCTGATGCAGTGTGGCCCCCACTCCGGTCCAACACGATGCTGTCCTGGTGGCCAGCCCCAGCTCTTGCCTTCCCCCAGGCACATAACCCTATCTGGTCTGGGCGATCAGATCAGTCGGTCTGGGTCACCACCAAGAGGTTTGGGTGCTGATCCTTTCACAGGCCACCAGTCTGTCTGCATCTGACCAGGAACCTTCTGAAATCACCCCAGCCCATCTTGGAAAGCCAGATGCTTATGTATCTTAACAGAGTGAGGGAGATTTGGGGGAAGAGACTGGCCTGCCATGGAGCATCCAGGCAAGGAAATGAGTAGCTCAAAGTGTGGAACTAGAATTCTGAAGAGAGGAGGTGGTGTGGATGCAGATTTCAATCCTGAGTGATGTCAGTGGCTTTAGCCATTTGGAGAATCATGGACTGCTTTGTGAAGCAGAAGGATACGCGTCCTTTGGCCAGAACAATGCAGAGACACAGCATCATTTTAATACAATTTTAAGTGGATTCATGAATGCCCAGAGCCTCCCCAGAGATCCCAGTTAATGGCCCTTGGTACAGGGGATGGAGGAGGAAGTTGTAAGGGTCGGGTGGAGAGGGAACAAGGAGCTTTACTGTGGGTGGGGGACTGTGGGTGAAGGGGGATGGCAGGGAGAGCAGAGTGACCCAGAAAAAAAGGCAAGATGAGCCTCGAAGAAGTGTGGTCAGTGGGCCCAGCGCTACCTGGTCTAGGATGGCCAAGGCAGACCAGGGCCAAAGGGGGCTGCCAGGGGCAGTGGGGAGGGGAGGCTCGGGTGGGCGAGCCTGGCACGATCATTGCTTCCATGGAGCCCTGGGGGCGGCACCAGATTGCAGTGGGTTCATGGACCGTGGGAGGTGGGAAGAGGAGGCGGCGGATGTCGGACATTTGTTCTGGAAGTTTGGCAGCAAAGAGAAGGGAGGGAGGAAGTGGCTCGGGCTGCTGGGCTGAGAGGAAGGTTCTCTCGTTGTTTCATTTTATTGGGGGGAATATCTGAAGTGGCGGCCAATGTGGGGAAGACTGAAGACTGTAAAGAGCCCAAACAACCAGACCCGGATGAGGCCAGAATGCAGGGAGAGTTCACAAGTGTGCCATCTCAGGGGGCCCAGGGGATACGTGTCCCTGTCCCTGAGACCCCCGGCGGAGCTCCGAGTAGCTCCCGGTGAAGGTAGAGAGGTTTCCCTTCGAGGCAGTTGGCAGTGACTCCTCGGGCAGCAGGGATCATGCACAATGGCCCCAGGAGGAATCGGGTGGGGGCTTCTATCCCCTTCTTTCAAGTGGGGAAACTGATACTGGACAGGATGAGCGAGCTGGTAGTTGAGCTGGGCAGGGACGCGGGTCTGTTGTCCCCCCCGCCCCCCGGCTCTTGCTGCTGCACCTGGTGGTCATGTTCACATTTCAGGGTACTCCAGGCCGGAGCAGGCGGTGGACCCCTGTGGCTGGCCGCCCACAACGCCCAGGACACGGCGCCTGCCAGGCAGCCAAAAAGCAATTTCCCAGTGTGAATCCTCTCTTCACAGCCCATTAACACGGTCCCACATTCTCTACGGCTCTGCCCTCTCTGCAGTCTGCTGGATGCCGGGTGGGGCCTCCCTGCCAGCTCACACTCATGCCTGCACACACCAGGGCAGCTGCTCAGCCTGGGGAGCCCCCCCCCCCCCCACCATGGCCTCTACACAGCTCCTCCCTGCTCGCTTCATCCTGAGCTTGGCCAGCAAGGTCCACTTGGTCACCGATGATGCTAACTGTTCTCACCCCTTTGCCCGTCACAGCCCTCTACAGGGCATAGTTTCTTGAGCATTTACTAAACGCCAGGGATTCTGCTAACTTAAGGCTACCTGAATATCTCACTGAGTCCTCGAAGCCACTGCACAGGGTGGGCACTCTTATTGTTCATATTTTACAAGGGAGGAAACAGGCAGACCACAGGGAAGCAACCTGCTCGTAAGTGGCTGAACAACAGTTTGAACTCTGGTCGGGCAGGTCCAGAAACAGCCTACTCGTGGTCACTTAGAATTGCACCCTCCAACATGGTAGGCGTTAGCCACACAGAGCACCTTCAAGGAAATACGATTAAAATTCCATTCTGTGGTCCCACTGACCACAGGTCCGATGCGGTACAGCCACGTTGCCTGGGGGCTGCCTCACTGAACAATGCAGAGTATTTCCACCATCACAGGAAGCGCTGTTGCACAGACCTGGGGTAGGACCCTGAAGTGGGAAAGGCCTCCACACTGTTGAGCCTCATCCCCACCCCAGCCTCCACATTGCCAATGAAGAAACTGAGGCCCACATCAGGACCGAGCCCTGCCCAAGTCCTCCCAAATTCCACCCCTTCAGTGTCTAGACCCCTCCCTCCCTCCATTGTGTGACCCTCTTGCTCACACGGGTATGTGTGTCGTACCCAGGGTAACCAACATGTGCTTTGTCACACCTGGAGCCTTACAGCAACACACACTTAAGAGCTGAACACCACCACCAATAAATACCTGAGGTCCAACACCCACTCTTTGCACCCAGGAGCCCTGCCTCTTCTGCCCCACCCCCCACTCATTCCCTCCAGGCAGTCAGGGACGCTCCCCTCCCCGGGGAACCAAGGCTTTCAGGCACCGCCCCTGGCCCTCACACAGGCCCCCAGACCCAGGCTTCACCTCTTCTTCTCAGGGTCACTTTCCCCCGACCCTGCTCCCCTGATGTCGGCCTCCTTGCCTCTCCTTCCCTGTCCTGTTCCTAAGCTCTGGCCTCCCCACTCACCTGCTGGCCACCTGCTTAGTTCAGGGCCATGGAGAAGTGAACTTTCGGATTTCCAAGGCTGCTAGCCCACGGCCACTTGCTCACAAAGGACAAGAATACAGAAATATGCTTTTCCTGAACACAAGGTAAAAAAGAGAGGAAGGAGGGCTGCAGACTCACTGCCCTCGCACGCTCTCTTTCTCTCTTTCGGTGCTAGAGATTGAGCCCAGGGGTGCTTTACCCCTGAGCTACACCTCCAGCCCTTTTTATTTTTTATTTATTTTTAAGATGGGGTCTCACCAGGTTACTCAGTCTGATCATAAACTTGTGATCCTTCTGCCTCAGCCTCCTGAGCCGTTGGGATTACAGGTGTGTACTACCCTTCCTGGCTCTCAGTCTACTTGTGTGCCATGACACTCATGGCCTTGTCTTCCTGATCCCTGCCACTGTGGCAGCAGAAGGGCCTTCCCTCCCACAGATGGAGACGGAGGCTACATAGGTAGCAAGAAGGCTCCCTGGCCCAGGCCCTTTCCTCATCTCCTTGGGCCCCTCTCCTCCCTGCTCTACCTTGTTCTGCTCTGCACACTGGGCCCTGAGCCAGGGCTTCGCCTCCTCTCCCCAGCACCTCAGGAGCTGGTGTTCTGTCCAGAGCCGTGAAGTGCAAGATCCAGCCATGCAGTCTGCTAGGGATGGGCCAGGACTGGACCACAGGTCTTTGTGGCTACAGAGCTCTGGTTCGTGAGGTGATGCTCTCCTGCCTTTGGTAGACTTAGGAGAAAAAGTTCACGTGATCTGAGTTCCCTTCACAGGGTCACTGGGAATATGCCTGCTCACTCGAGGCCTCCGTTTCCCAGTCTGTTAAAAGGGTTCACAGAGCCAGGCGTGGTGGCGCACCCTGTAATCCCAGCACTCGGGAGGCTGAGGCAGGAGGATTGAGAGTTCAAAGCCAGCCTCAGCAATGGCGAGGCACTTAGCAACTCAGTGAGACCCTGTCTCTAATAAAATACAAAAAAGGGCTGGGGGTGTGGCCCAGTGGTCCAGTGCCCCTGAGTTCAATCCCTGGTACCAAAAAAAAAAAAAAAAAAAGGGTTCACAGTCCCAACTTCACAGGCTGCTGTGCAGGTCAAGAAGGCACTTGGTGCTTGTGCACGTGGGGTGAAGAAGCCCTCTGGGTCAGTAGTTCTGTGCTGGTTTTGAGAAGTGCCTCCCTCCAAGCACCAGAGGAGAGCCATGCACCCCTGCCTGGGACAAGACGCACACGCCTAACCTCAGGCACACATGATCTTCTTGTTCTTTGGGGGTTCAGAGTCCCTGCAGCCACCCTGCCCAGGGCCCGGGCCCCTGATCAGGAACCTCTGATTCTCACGGGAGCTTGGCCCTGTCCTGAGGAGCAAGTCTAGCGAGCAAGACTGCTTTTACTTCGTAGATAGAGCTTTTAGGCCCCTGGCTCCTTGGGGCAGAGCCCAGGTTCACAGGGCCCATCAAGCCTCCAGTACAGCACCCAAGTGACGGTCCCTACTGGTGCTGATTCCAGGAGAGGTGGGATATGTAACAGGACTTTCCCAGAAGGTAGTCAGAGGGGGGGCTGGGCGGGGCTGGTTGGAAAAGAATCACCTATTCCCAGGGTCCACACCCAGGGGTTCTGATTTAGTAGGAATCTATATTTTTAAAAGGATCCTCAGGGGATTCTGTTGCAGCCAGTTTGATGACCACTAACCTAAGATCTTTACCTAGAATAGAGTTTTATTTTTCTAATGGAGAAGCTCTACACATTCCTCCCTCTATCCCTCCATCTACCAGACACATATTCGTTGAGCTCTAGCCCTGGACCAGCATGGGCTAGAGGCTGGTGGACACCACGAGGCCCAGCCCTGCCCTCAGCAGCCGGCCGCCTTCCCCCATCCCTGCCCTCCTCTCTGTGGAGGGTCAGAACCCTTCCCAGATATGGCCATGCTAACAGTTTTCTTCCCAGGGCTCTTGAGTCAAGGTTCCCGGCCGGCAGGAACCTGAAGGTCTTTGGGTCCATCCCCCTGCACGGGTTTGAGAGGTCACTAGTCCCCTGCTGTCCTCAGATGATGCATGTTCCTGTCCCTCACACCCCTGCCTAAAAATCCTCTCTCTTGTCGTATTTCCGTTTCTCTGGCTCTTGCTTGTGTCAACCTCCTGCTCCTACAAGGAGCACTTACAGAGGACCTTTTGGGACCAGACACTGGGTCCCTGGTGCTGGGGCACAGAGAGGGAGGTGAAAGTTCTGGCCCCTAGGAACTCACCCAGCTGGGAGAGACAAGGAGGGGGACGAGCTGCCACCATCCTGGACCAGAGGGGAAGTATGGGACTGTGGTATTGTGATCTAAGACAAATATACAGTTGGTCTTGTGCCTGGTTGATGGCAGAGCTCCTAAAACTCTACTAATTTCCTAAAGGATAGGACTGTCCAGAGCGTCTCGAGTTCTAATATTTGCTCTTTGATCTCAGTTCCTGACATAGAACTCTTAATCCCTCAGAATTTCCCAGGGGCCGGGGCATCTTTTGTTCTAATGAGGCGACTCTCAGTGGTCTTCTGGATGGGGCTGGTCACCAGAAAGATCAAGGCGTGATTTGCTTGAACTCTTCAGCCCTGCCCCTACCTTCTGGGAAGGCGAGAGGACTGGGATTGAGTTAATATTCCATCTTACCCATGTGATGGAGCCTTCATAAAGGTGCTGAAAGTGTGGGGTTCGGAGACCTTCTGGGGGGTAAACAGCCATGTGGCAGGAGGTTGGCACACCCCAGGTCCTCAGGGACAGAACCCCTGGGCTCAGGATGCTTGCCAGCCTTGCCTACCTCGTCACTGGCTGTCCATCTGTGTCCTTTATCATGTCTTTTGTTCTATAATAAGTAAATGTGTTTTTCTGAGCTCTGTGAATCATCACAGAAAATTCTCTAGCCTGAGGAGGGGGTTGTGAGAATTTGCAGTTGCTAGCCACGTTGGACAGAAGGTAACTTGGGGACCCACTGCTCGGGACTGGCATCTGAGGTGAGGGGGCTGTCTTGTGGGATGGAACCCTTAACCTGTGAGGCCTGCACTAACTCTAGAAAGCATCGTAATTGAACTGTGGGACACAACTGGTGTCCACAGAGTAGAATGGGTTGGTATGAAAGAAGCTGCCTCTGTTTGGTGACCAGAAGCACCGTGGAGTGAATAAGGGAAAGGAAGTTTTCCTACATAGGGGGCTCCAGGGCTCAGAGGAGGGGCCCCACAGCAGGAGCAGAGTCTTATGGGGGTCCCAGGGCCTACTGCTTTCCTTCTGGTGAGGAACAGGCAGGGCTGCACCCCCAGGGAGGACCCACCGTTGTGCATGGATTCTGGCCTTTAGCTTTCCTATGAGGTCATGTTTCCAGGTCCCTCGTGTTCATCCCACCTGTGTCTTCCTCTTCCTTCTCTGGAGCTGCTCACTTCCTGCTGCCCAGGTGTGGATTCAGTGATAGCAGACCAGGCTGTGAGCAGGGCAGACCTCCTGCCAGAGGCTTCCTCTGCTCCTTTTGGCCTCATCTGTGTGACTTGGCTTGCCTGTTATTTTGGGTGGGGAGATTGAAACTTGCAGGCTGTGTCGGGGAACCTGGGCAGGAACCCGAGTGGGCTCATTGGTGTGGAAGTCAAACGCCCAGGAGTGCTGATCTCAGAGATGTGGCTCTGCCTGTACCTTACTGTGTGACCTTGAGCTGTGCGACACAGGCCTCCACTAGACCTCAGAGTCCTGAGCCTCCACTTCTGTCATGAGGAGTCAGAATGGGCATTTTAGCAAGATGGCTGGATGACCTGTATGAACACTGGAATTTGGGAAGTCTGCCCAGGAGCGCCTCTTCTTGCCATGAGTATGTGTTTAGGGCAGTCATGTGGCAAGGTTTCTGTCAGGCCCCTTGGAAGCCTCCTTGGTGTGAGTGGGGGGGTCAGATTGACTCTGTGTGACAGAGTGCTTGGTGGTACCTCAGCTCCAGATCCAGCCCTCAAGCAGATCCTGCCCTCAAATCCTTTTGGGATAAGATACCAACTGGGAAATATCTAGACTTCAAGGTTTTTTTTTTTTTTTTTTTTTTTTTTTTTTTGGGGGGGGGGGGTACTGGGGATTGAACTCAGGGGCACTTGACCACTGGGCCACATCCCCAGCCCTTTTTTGTATTTTATTAGAGACAAGGTCTCACTGAGTTACTAAGTGCCTCGCCATTGCCAAGGCTGGCTTTGAACTTGCGATCCTCCTGCCTCAGCCTCCCAAAGTGCTGGGATTACAGGCGTGCGCCACTGCGCCCGGCTAAGGTTTTCTTTAAAAACCAAACGATGTGGGTGATAAGCTCCATTCCATGGGACAATAATCCACTTTCCCACTCTAAAACTCACAGTCCTTGCCCCAGGTTCTCTTCTGGTCATGGCTACTTTGAGGATAAAAATCCCAGGAGCCTCTTAAAACACAGGAAAGGATGCTCAGCCTCATTCTTAATACGACAATTAAAAACTAAATCAATATCAAGTTGTCATTTTCCATCTCTCTTACCAGCAAATATAAAAAAGGTTGATAACACACTGTGTGGACAGTGGCAGAGGGAATTTGTTCTTTCACATGCTAGTGGCAAAACAAGTTGGTGCAATCACTAAATAAGATGCACAGTCTCAGTCTCTATCAAAATTGCCAAACAAGCCGGGCGCGGTGGCGCATGCCTGTAATTCCAGCACTTGGGAGGCTGAGGCAGGAGGATCGCAAGTTCAAAGCCAGCCTCAGCAATGGCAAGGCACTTAGCAACTCAGTGAGATCCTGTCTCTACTAAAATACAAAAAAGGGCTGGGGATGTGGCCCAGTGGTCAAGTGCCCCTGAGTTCAATCCCCGGTACCAAAAAAAAAAAAAAAATTGCCGAATAATGACTACCTCTCGACCAAAACACACCCATTCTAGGAATTCATGCCACAGATGTGTGTGCACATGGGAAATGTGATCCTAATTCCCCATACAAGTCTGGCCAGTGTAGTACTCTTGGAATAACTAAAGATCGAAACTAACCCACTTGCCCTTCACTAGGGGACTGGCTGATAAGGTATAGGACAGTCATACAATCACATATGACATAATGAGGAGCTCTTTATGTTTTGACATGGAGAGTGATCTCCAAAATACACTACTAACAGAGAAAAGGAAGGTACAGAACATTAAGTCACTCTAGTGTCCTTTGTGTGGGGGTCGGTACCTGCATAAAGAGGGACAGGGCCAGTATCAGTGCCTATCTCTGGAGAGGGGACCTCACAGGCTGGGGTACAGTGTTCTGAGGGAGTCTTTTCACTGTCTGTACTTAAAAAAACAAAAAATCTTTTGAACTTTGAGTCATGTCCATGTGTTACCTACTCAAAGAATAAAAAAAAAAAAAAAAAAAGCTAAAGATTTTAAGAGACCTAGATTCTGTGGTTCTACCTATACAGGATTCTAAAGCTGTGCAACTTGGTGAGCCCGAGTGTTGATGACTCCAGAAGGCTGATTTTGAGTGAGGCCAAGCTCCTGGGTCCCTCTTTGGGTCTCTCTCCATCCCTGTTGTTCTGAGCTGGGCCACAGCAGTCCCTGTGCACCTGAGCAGCTCTAACAGAGGCTTCTGTCCCAGCACGGTGCAGCTGCGCGAACTCCAGCGTCTCCAAGGACACAGCCCCGGGCCCCTCACTTTCTCTGCCTTCTCTGTCCTCCCAGGGGAGCCTTCTCCGTGGTGCGCAGGTGTGTGAAGGTGCTGGCTGGCCAGGAGTATGCTGCTAAGATCATCAACACCAAGAAGCTCTCAGCCAGAGGTAGGTGCCTGACCCAGGCCTGCCCACCTCCAGGCTCCCCTTCCGTGCTTCCCCCCTCTACCTCTGGGCTTAGAACCAAGACCCCAGTCCGTCCCCCTGGATGATGGCATGGGAGTGCTCCTGCCATGCCCGCTGCCCGATACCCTAACCTGGCTCCTTACATGGCTGGCCTGTCTCAACCTTCAGGTCTCAGCTCTGTCACATCCTTGGAAGAACCTCCCTGACCACCCGGTCTGAGGGAGTCTCCCCTTTTCTCTTTCATACTGTTTATTCCTGCCGCGGCTTTCCCCTAACCTCGCCTCGTCCTATTTGCTGGGCTGGCTCCTTGTTTGACTTCTTTTTCTCTTGACTGGAAGCTCCAGGAGGGTGGGCAGGTCTCATTCTGAGCTCTCTGCTCAGCACCTGGGACAGCGCCCTAACTAGCTACCCCAAGAGCCCAGGGAACGCCAGCTGAGCTCTGGTTCAACCACACCAGCCCACTGTCTGGTCCCAAAACAAGTGGTCTGGGAGGTGACCTAGGTTTTGGGAAAGATAGCCAGCTAGTTCTAATTTGCAGAAAGGTTTGGGAACCACAGGCTTGGACCTTACAAGTGGTCCAGAAACATCAGCGTCAACATGCCTGGGAAACTATGAGAAATTCAAAGCCCTGGGCATACTCCAGACCTAAAAAACCCAACTCTGCATTTTAACAAGATGCCTGGGTGAGTCACGTGGACATGCAAGTTTGAGAAGGCTGCCCAGAAAACTCCTCACCATTGGCCATGTGTTTAGGGGCAGTGACAGCAGGGACCGCAGTCGGTGTGTTGAGAAGATGTTGTCTTCAAAGATGCCAATCTCCCTCCAAATGAAGCAGTGCAGGAGCGGCCTCTGGGACCCTCTGCTGCCGGTGGTTCTTCAGGGTGGTGTGGGTGCGGTGGTGAGCTGTGCAGAGGAAGAGAGATGTCGCGGGAGGGGCAGGCTCAGTGTCCAGGTTTTGAGAGGCGCAGCTGTGCCTGGCGCAAGGCCTGGCAGGCCCGGGCTCCCTGAAGGTCCTGCACATGCTGGTACAGGGTGCTCCCGCTGCTCCCTGCGGGCCTCCCAGCAGGCCCCGTGTTGGACTCTGTGCTGCTACCCTTCATCTCTCCAGTCCAGTGTTATTGGAGCCAGCGCTTTGTCCTAGTCACTGCCCTCCCCTGGCGTCCTGCAGACCAGAGGTTCAGCAGAGGAGGAAGCTGGAGGCGGAGCCTCTGAAGGCCCAGGGCTCGCATGTGACAAGGTCGGGGTGAAAAGGCCAGACTTGTGGAAGTTCTGGAGCCAGGGGCAAGGAGCAGGGTGGGCAGGAAAGCTGGCAGGAGTCCAGAAGGCTGGCTCTCATGTCCAGAGGCCTGGATTGGCTTTACCATTGCTGTGTGACTAGCAGCAGTCTTGTGCCTTCTCTGTGCTTTGTGTCTCTGGGGATCAAGGGAGATGTCCCAATCTCTGAGATAGAGTGGGGATGTGCTTAGAGTCATGACTTGGTGGTAACAGGATGAGGTTGTCCCAAGAGGAGTGTTAGGAATGGAGATCTCCCTGGATGCTGGGGGACTAGAGGGCCTTCGCCACCATCTCAGGGGCACCACACACACACACACACACACACACACACACACACACACACACACAGAAGCAGAGAGACAGAGGTGCAGAGAACAGCGGATAGGCCATCGCTCTGTTTGGGGAGGTGACTAAGCGTTCCTGGGATAGTGTGTACTCTGGCTATGCCAGCAGTCACCTCCAAGACCCTCTCTCTGGCTATTGGTTGAACTTTGGCCTCTGGGGAGGAAGGTGGCCCAGGCCTAGGTGAGTTTGTGGAGGGTGGGGGCGGGGGAGGTGTCAGGGAACATTCCTGGCGAAGTCTGCCAGGCTCTGCTCCCAGCGGGAGACGGGCAGGCTTCTTTGTTTGCCACTCATGGTGCTCCAGGGGGGCCTGATGCTGAGCTTTTGGCAACACACTCTGAACTGCTCCTGCTGGCACTCCTGGGGACTCCTGGCAGCTCCCAGCAGGGGCTGTACCCATGGGGGATGGAGGAGCTGGGGGCGTCTGCTCTACCCTCCCAGGGAGCTGTGGCTTCCCTGTGCTCCCCCCACACCCCTCCCCCCCTCCTAGCAAGTGATTCTAGCAAGTGATTCCCAAACCCAGGAGCCATTTTTATATGTATCTTAAAATTAGTCGTAAAAAATGCTCATAGTATAATTCAAAAAACTATAAAGAAATGAAATGAAAAGCAAAATTTTGCCTGTCCCAACCCTTGCCAAATGTCCCTGGGAGTCTTCTTATAAATGCAGCTGCCAGAGGTCTGCAGCTGAGGGTTGGATTTAGTTGATGAGGCACAAGCTCCTGCATGGCAGAAATCTGGTCACTGCAGCTGGCTGGCAAAGGCTCAGAGTGCCCACCCCACCAGCAGCTCCCCATGCCCCTCCTTGTTGGGGGCTCTGGGCACGTGGGTGTGTCCAGTGCAGCCAGAGGGACTGGCCTGGGGCCTGACTCCATGCCCCACCCCCAGCACAGAAGAGTCACTAGTGAGGCTGGGGGCGGGCAGGGGGGGTGAGTCTCAGCACTGGGTGGGGCAGAGTGGGACCTCATCTGGCTGCACCTGAGTCAATCAGGATCCTGAGAGGGAGCCCTGAGGAGGCAGTAAGGCAACTTCTTCCCCATCTCCTCCCCACCCCTCGCCTGGACCTTGGAATTACTTCTCCAACCTTCCAGGATCGGTAGCCCTGTTGATGCCCTGTGCAGCCAGGGGGCATTTCCCATCCCCAGACTTAAGATCTCTTTCCTCCCTGGCTCATGTGCCCCCTGCGGGCTGGAGCTCAGCCCCTCTGGACACAAAGCCCTGCCAGTTGTGTGACTGTACTTCCTCCCAGGCCCCACCTGTCCGGCCCTGCCCTGCTGGGACTGTCTGCCCCCAGGGACCTCAATCCACCAGCTTTACTCAACACCTGTAGGTGAGCCAACCACCCAGGGAGGGAAGAAGGTTCCCAAGATGTCATCGTGGGCATTAGAGATGATACTCCCAGGTACCCAGGCAGGAAGCTGGAGACTCCTGGCTTCCAGAGACTTCTTGCCAGTGTGGGACTCTCCTGGGCTGGATGGATTGATGAGTGAATTAATGAATCATCAGAAAGGGAGGCAACGCAGGACGGTAATTATGGCTGTGGATTGAAATCCAGCTCAGCCATTTGTCTATACTGGCACCCTGGTAAGCTGCTCCAGAACTTTACAGTGGGCCCTGGGAACTCGGCAGGGTTTGCCCTCTGTGAGCCTGTGTTCTAGGGAATGAAGCTGAAAAGAACATTAAACACATAAACCAGCTGGGTAGTTTCAGGAAGCGGTGAGTGACATCAAGAAAGGCAGGATAATGGGGAAGCAGTGGGACAGGAGGGATGCTCTTAGAAAAGCAACCAGGGAAGCTCTGCAGGAGGTGACATTGTCCTGGGACCTGCCTATGATGAGAAGGCAGCTGTGAGCTGTCCCGGGGAAAGAGCATTCCAGGCAGAGGGCACCACATGTGTAAAGGGCCCGCAGTGCAAAGGGGTTTAGCGTGGCTGAGGCCAGAAAGGTGATGCTGTGGCTGCAGTTTCCTGCCCACATTGTTGCAGGGACAGACGAGGCAAGGCACCCAAGACAGCAGGAAACAGTTTTATTTGGTGGCTGCAGCCAGGTCCAGAGGGTACAGTTCTCGCTGTAATCAATCAATCCCCTGAACCCCAAGTTCAGGTAGTTTCAGAATTTTATACCCAGCATGTAAAGGGAGGGGCTCAGAAGTTCATAGTTTATAGAAGTTCACATAAAAGCAGTTTTTTTTTTTTTTTTTTCTTTCACTGTTCTGGGCAAGTTAACCCTTCAAGGACAACACCTGAGAAGGGGAGAGCTTCTTCTCCCCTTTCTTTCCTCCCCCTGCCAGTTGTTACCATGGAGCCCAGTTGGTAACTTCTCTTATTTTAGAAATGTAGATGTCTCTGTGAAGCTCCAGCTCAAGGCCAGAGGCCTTGTTAAAGAATTTGTCTTTTTATTATCACATTTTGCATTTGCAAACACACTTCTACAAACTACTATACTGGATACATGTTTGTGAAAAACAAGTGAAGGGGCGTCCAGCACCTGGAGTGCTGATTTCTTCCAGGCCAGTGGGCAAGTAATAGAGCAACAGGAAAATAGGAAGTTTATCTACATTGAGCTCTTCTGTAAAGACTCTTTTGCTGACAGACCTAAAATCAGCCATGGTGAAGAATTCTGGACAAGCTTAGTTAAGATTTTCTGTGGAGGACGGGGTGTCATGACATGAGGCAGTATCCAGCACGCTACTGCTGGCTGCGGTGAGGAGTCTGGATCAGATCATAGGAACGTTGGGAAACTACTGGAGTTTGACATCAAAGAGTGACAGGATCTTATTCTTTTTTAAAATATTTGTTTGCTTTAGTTGTACACAATGCATTTATTTTTACGTGGTGCTGAGGATCGAACCCGGGCCGCGCACGTGCGAGGCGAGCGCTCTGCCGCTGAGCCACAACCCCAGCCCCTCTTATTTATATTTTAAAAAGAGCTACTAGCTGGATGCAGTGGGGCATGCCTGTAACCAGTGACTGGGGCAAGGTTGGGGGGCGCTGAGGCAAAATGATCACAAATTCAAAGTCAGCCTCAGTAACTTAGTGAAATCCTGCCTCAAAAAATGAAAAGGACTGAGAGTGTAACTCAGTGGAAAAGTGTCCCTGGGTTCCATATCCAGTCTGCAAATAAATAACTAATAAACAAATAATAAAAGCTGCTTGCCTGCCATGAATGATTGTGTGGGGCAGGGAGTGAGGTCCTCAGAGCTCTGAGTTCTCAGGGCCACCCGACAAGTGATTTTGATAAGGGGACTCCATTTCCCCATCTACGCAACAGAAGGAGACGTCGGAGGTCAAGAGAACCATGGTCCCTGTCTTGAGGTTCTCCACACATTAGAAAATGACAGTGTTGCAAAGAGGGTTACAAATGTGTACATTTGCATCCAACAAATAATGTTTTTAATGGTGAAAGGAACCATGCAGGGCAATTGTGGGATGCCGGAGATGATAATCCCAGCAGCTCAGGAGGCTGAGGCAGGAGGATCGTGAGTTCAAAGCCAGCCTCAGCAATGGCGAGGCGCTAAGCAACTCAATGAGACCCTGTCTCTAATAAAATATAAAATAGGGCTGGGGATGTGACTCCACAGTTAAGTGCCTCTGAGTTCAATCCCCAGTACCCCTGCCCCCCCCTCAAAAAAAAAAAAAAAAAAAAAAAAGACAAAAACGGTAGCTCCCAGCATTTCAGTAGGGAGGTCTGGCAACCTGACACAAGTTGAATGTCCTTTGACCAGCGTGCCACCAGTGGAACTGTGCTCCTGGCTGACCTCCATGGAGAAAACACCAAAATCCCAGATTTGGGCTCTGCATGTGTCACTTGGGCCAGAAGATTCCCTGTCCCCTCTGATAGGCCTGGCCTTGACCTGCCTGACTTCTGGTCCTGTGGGGCTGGGGTAGGGGCATCCTACGAAGCAGGGAGAGGGTCCTGCTCCCTCTGAGTGCTCCCAGCCAGTCCCTGATGGGAGGCCCCTCCTTTGTCCAGGAACCAACATCCTCTGCCCTGGAGGAATAGAAGGAGCGGGAGGGAGGGGCCGGGAGGCCTGCAGCAGCTCTTTTGGGGGGGGGGGGGGATGTTTGAGCCTGTGGAAACAGAATCAGACTTAATTGCTTTGCTCATGGCAAAGCTGCATTTCAGCATGATCTTGGCTTTGGTAGCCTGGAGGACAGCCAGGGACTGCTCTGGTGGAGGCAGACTGCGAGAGGGGAGCTGGGTGCCCAGGGACAAGTGCTGGGACTTTCTCCATCTCTGTCACCTTCCTGGGTACCTGCTCTGGAGGGGCCATTCAGTGGCCTGGGATATGGTTCTGGCTTAGCCTCTGAGCATCTCTGTGAATGCCCTTCTGTGGGCCCTGCTTTTCCCACGGGCAGATGGGGGCAGGTGGAGGCAGTGGTTTCAAGTTGGAGCATGGAGGACAGCACAGCAGAGTTTAAAGCCCAACTCTGAGCCAGCCTCAGCAACAGCAAGATGCTGAGCCGCTCAGTGAGACCATGTTTCTAAATAAAAGACAAAGCAGGGCTGGGGATGTGGCTCAGTGGTCGAATGCCCCTGAGTTCAATCCCAGTACCCATGCGCCCCCTCTGCCAAAAAAAAAAAAAAAAAAAAAAAAGCCCAGCTCTGGAGCCTGACTGCCCAGGTACAAAGCATGGCTCCCTCACTCCCTGTGGGGGAGACGGGGACAAGTACTTACTCTATGAACCTCTGTTTCCTCCTCTATAAAGCCAGAAAAATGATAGTACCTCTCTCAAAGGATTGTTGTGAGGGCTTTAATGGCACAGAAAGCACTCTGCACAGGGCCTGGCACGTTGTAGGTACGGGTTAAGCATCCCTAATCCAAACATCCCCAGTCCCAAATGCTCCAAAATCCAAAACTTTATCAGAGTTAACATGTAGCCACAAGTGGGAAATTCCACTCACGAAACTCTGTTTCACATACAAAGCTATTAAAAATACTATATAGAATTACCTTCAGTCTGTGTATAAAGTGTAAATGAAACAAAAAAAATTTGTGGCCCACTTGAGTACCATCTCCGAGTTATCTCATTATGTATGTGCAAATATTCCAAAATCTGAAAAAAAAAATTTTATTTTGAACTCTGAACAATTCTGGTCCCTGGTGTTTCAGATGAAGGACTCTCAGCCCGCATTCTTCATTTGTTAGTAATTTCTCTCTAACCATTTTGTTTTAAAAAGTAGGCATTAGCTATGGAATTGTGAGAAAAGCACCATAAAGGGAATTGGAAAGTTGCATCTTCCGTCCCGACTCTGTTTCGACGCAGGCCTCAGCCTGCTCGGGCTGCTGTCTCCTTGTCTGTAAAACGGGGATGGTGAGGCCCACTGCTGGGGGCAGCAGGGCCTCTGAGGGGGTGGCAGGGGTGGGAGACTGTTCCCAGCAGCCAGAGGGTCAGAGGCCACAGGGGGCAATCCTGAACAAGGCCTCTCTCTGTGCTGAGGGGGGAGACCCAGGGCCTTGGCACGGGTCATGGAAGGCAGGGCCAGAATGCTGGGCCAGGCTGAGGCCGCCACTAACCATGCGGGTCCCTGGTCCCAGAGTCCTCGGAAAGGGAACTGGCAACAACTCTTCTGGAGAGAGGAGCCACTTCTTTAGAACATTTGTTCTTTCATTCAGCTATTTTTTTTTTTTGTATTTTTTAAAAGTTATTAAGTTATTTTTATTCTAATTTGTTATACATGTTTGCAGAGTGCAATTCATTTCATATTACATATAAAGAGCACAATTTTTTCAAGTTGCTGGTTGTATTTTTTAAATATTTATTTTTTAGTTGTAGTGGAGACACAATACCTTTATTTGTTTTATTTATCTGTACATGGTGCTGAGGATTGAACCCAGGGCCTTGCATGTGCTAGACAAGCGCTCTACCGCTGAGCCACAACCCCAGCCTTTCATTCAGCTATTCTTGAGCACCTACTGTGTGCCAGGCACTCAGGCAGATGCTGGGGTACAACGCAGCACCTGCCCTTAAGGGTGTAGATGTCCATGAGAAAGGGCAGCATGTTGTCTGGGGCCCTGAGAGTGCAGAGGAAGGCCCTGCCTTTCTGTCAAGATAGGTGGCCAGGAGCTGGTGACACCATGGACAACGTGGACAACGGGTGGGAGGGAGTGATGGCCGGTGAATGACAGCTGGGAGGCTGGAGATGTCCCATGCTGGGGAACTGCTTGCCCCAAGACGGTGGAGAGTGTAGGGGTGAGGTGTGGCGCTCAATAGGGACATCTGGCTGGAGCGTAGGGTGAGGGGCAGGAGCTGGCATCCTGGGCTGCTTGGCGCTTGGCCTTGTTATCCAGGAAGGGGCTTGAAGAAAGCCCCACTTCGAGAGCACTGGAAATGGAGGCCCACAGACCTGGAGGACTCACCTGGCCTCCCTGCCTCCCACTCATCCCACTGCCTTCCTGGAGCGCCCAAAGGCCCGAAGGCCAGCTCCTCCAGCCCTAGCTGCCCTGGCAGGGGGAGGCAGGAGAGGCCCCTGAGGAGGGGTGGGGGCTGGAGGTCGCTCCCTCCCCTGGGACTCACCTGGGCGTTTGTGTTTCAGACCATCAGAAGCTGGAACGTGAGGCCCGCATCTGCCGCCTGCTGAAGCACCCCAACATCGGTAAGCCGGGCGCCGGGTGCCCTCGGGGCGGTGGCGGCCACGTGGGGAACAGCTGCTCTCCTCGTAAGGGGTGTCCCTGATGGTCCCACCTCCCCCGGAGACCAGCCTGCTCAGGGGAGGTGAAGAAAGCCCCTTCCTCCGTCCCATGCTGCCTGCAGCCTCCTTGGAAAAGCTGCTTCAGGAAAGAGGTGGAAACGGGGCCGTGGGGGCACTCGGCCTTGACCTGCGCCCACTCCTCAGACCCGCCCCTGCCAAGTCCTTGGAGGCCTGTTACCACCTGCCTGCGAGAGGCTGTGCCCAGGGAGGGCCAGAGGGCCCCAGGGCAGCCCCACTGAGTCCCCAGCTGCACAGCTGGGTGGAGCTGGGGTGGAGCTGGGTGGAGCCTGGGTGGAGCTGGGTGAGCCTGGGTGGAGACTAGGTGGAGCTGGGGTGGAGCTGGGTGGAGCCTGGGTGGAGCTGGGGTGGAGCTGGCAGAGCTGGGTGGAGCTGGGCGGAGCTGGGGTGGAGCCTGGGTGGAGCTGGGGTGGAGCTGGGTGGAGACTAGGTGGAGCTGGGTGGAGACTAGGTGGAGCTGGGGTGGAGCTGGGGTGGAGCTGGGTGGAGACTAGGTGGAGCTGGGTGGAGACTAGGTGGAGCTGGGGTGGAGCTGGTGGAGCCTGGGTGGAGCTGGGGTGGAGCTGGGCAGAGCTGGGGTGGAGCTGGGCGGAGCTGGGGTGGAGCCTGGGTGGAGCTGGGGTGGAGCTGGGTGGAGACTAGGTGGAGCTGGGTGGAGACTAGGTGGAGCTGGGGTGGAGCTGGGGTGGAGCTGGGTGGAGCCTGGGTGGAGCTGGGGTGGAGCTGGCAGAGCTGGGTGGAGCCTGGGTGGAGCTGGGGTGAGCTGGGAGAGCTGGGGTGGAGCTGGGCGGAGCTGGGGTGGAGCCTGGGTGGAGCTGGGGTGGAGCTGGGTGGAGCCTGGGTGGAGCTGGGGTGGAGCTGGGGTGGAGCTGGGTGGAGCTGGGTGGAGACTGGTGGAGCTGGGGTGGAGCTGGGTGGAGCTGGGTGGAGCTGGGTGGAGCTGGGTGGAGCCTGGGTGGAGCTGGGGTGGAGCTGGGTGGAGCTGGGGTGGACGCTGCCCAGTCGGGTTCCGGTGGGGAGGGGAGGAGCGCGGCTCTCCGCCTAGTTCATCAGGGATCACTGTGTGACCTTGGGCAGGAGCCTACCCTTCCTGAGCCCCTTTCCCCATCTTCATGGGGAGAGGGCTGTGTGGATCAGGGCTTGGCCTTCTCTAGCCACCTGGGCACTTTGTGAAAAGTGCTTCTGACTCACCGTCTGGGGTGGGGCCTGGGGCTTTGCAGTCCCCACAGCCCGCAGAGATGCCAGGCTGCTGAAGGAGAGCATGTGGCTCCCTGGGGACCGCTCCACCTCCGACTGTGCCACGCCTGTCTCGGGAGGGAAGTGTCTCTCCGTGTCCCGGGCCCTAGGGGTTAACTCTCTTGCCAGGGAAAGGCTCCTGCTCTGCAGGCCTAGGAGGCCCCGCCCCCACCGCACAGCAGCAGCCGAGGCCAGGGCCGGCAGAGAGGAGGCGCAGGTGCTGGCCTCAGGGAGGGACCCTGCGCAGACCCTGGCCCAATCTGCTAGCTTCCCCCTGGGTGGCCTTGGGCAGTGCCCACCGCTCAGGGACTCAGGGCCTTGCACCCCATCACGCTGATGGAGTGGGTTTGAACCATCTCCATCTCTGATGATAAACCTTGCAATTCTTACAAAGGCTGTCAGCTCAGGAGGAAGGCGGTGGGGAGAGAGGGAGGGAGGGATGGGGGGGGGGAGAGACAGGGAAGGAGAGAGGGGGGAGGGAGAGGGAGACAGAGGGAGAGAGAAGCTGTATAACTGCAGCTGTCTCAGGTCAATGCTGCCTCCAATGTGCGCCCCTCCCATTCCCAACCATAATGGGGAGCAGTGAGTTATGGGCTCTGGGGTAGACAGACTGAAGCTCAAATCCTGGGTTTGCTGCTCAATTGCTGTGTTACTCTGGGCATATTTCTTAACCACTCTGAAGCTCAGTTTTATCCAGAGAATGGAAATGATACCTGCCCTCATAGATGTGATAGTTAAATAGAGGACAATGCAATGACAGACCTGAGGCAAGTGCTTTGTGATTGCTAAGCTGCCCTTCCCAGTCCTCGCTTTCTTGAAGAACAATCTTATCTTATTAGAAGATACCCTCTTGCCTGAAACTTCATAAGCTTATCATTTCTCAGAGCCATTAAAATCGTAAGTCATAGACAGAGACACCATGTAACATGCTGATTCAGAGTGGTTTGGGGTTCAGACGATTTCAGCTCTTCTGTTTACTAGATGTTTGAGATTGGAGGGATGTGAACCTCTCTGAACCTCAGTATCCTCCTCTGTGAAGTTGAAATAATCATGGCACCCAGCTTCCAGGACTGTTGGGTGGGTTAAAGGAGACAGTGCACTTGGCCCAAAGCTACACTCAGAAGTGAGAGCTGTCATCTTCATGGCTGTCGTCAAGGGCGCCTGAGGACATACCACAAGTCAAGGCCTCTACTAGGCCCTGAGGATGTGTGGGAGAAATGGGGATAGGGTGGGCACGGGTGGGCATGGCTGGTACCCAGGGCTCTGGAGGGCGGAGCTGAACCTCCAGGCAGGAAAACCTCGGAGGAGTCTTGAGCCATGGCCAGGGCTGGAAGGGCCTGGGAGGAGCCCCCGATATCCGCCCAGCAGCTCCTTCCAAGTAGGCTGCACACTCCCCAAAGTGCAAGGAGATGCAGATGTGAGTGCAGGATCCGGGAGGCCAGCCTGTGCCCAGAGGAACCAGCCTGCATCTTTCCCAGCCTGCGTGGCAAATCCAGACAAGGGCACTGGGCACTGTCTGCATGTGGCCACTGCTCAGCCCCAAGGGGACCAGGCGAGGGAGGGGCCTGGCTCAGCACAGGTTGGTCCAGCTGGGGGGAGCAGTCTCCTGCTCTCTGTACCATCACCACCCAGAAGGCCACCCCAGGGCTCAGGGAACTCGGCCTGTGCCAGGGACAGCCTGAGAGCTTGGTAGGTGATTTGGGTTGGGAAAGAGAAGTGTCAGTGGTAAAGATGGCTCTGCCTTCACTTATTGAGCTCTTCCTAGCATTGAGTGCTATGCTAAGTACTCTACAAGAACCATCATCTTAGCACCCGGAGCAGGCCGACTTGCTTAGCACTGCCACTAGAAACCTCAGAAGGCTAAGTCATCTGCCCAAAGACACATGGCTTGTGAGACGTGGGCCTAGGAGGGGAACTCAGTAAGCCTGGCAGAGTCCACGTTCCCAGTCCTTCCACTGAGCTGCCCAAGTGGGCATCTGGGTGTCGTGATGGGGACACAGGGAAAAGAGCAAGTCCCGCCCTTCAACTTCAGGGCGAAAATCACACCCACTGGAAACATCACAGGAATGTCAGGGTTTCATAACTCTGGCTGCACAACTGAAAACTAGGTTACACATTTGTTCTGTGACAATATTTAAAAGTCAAATGACAGCATAACAATGGCCCAGTCACTCCACCAGGAGGCAGGGCTACTATTGTAGCCTGCTGTCCTTGAAGCCTGCCTTTCCTCTCTGACTGGCGGGTTCCTCAGGGCAGCCTCCATGATGGGAGGGGAGGCTGTGTGTGAACACAACACCGAGAGAAGTCCTGTCCCTAGGGCTCTGAGGGGGTGATTCCACTTTCTTTTAGGGACTGAGGCAGACTCCAGTACTGTTGTGCAGGTGGTGCACTGCCCAAGTGGGAGCTGACATCTAGGCTGTGTGCCCCTGCCTGGTGACTCAGAGGGACAGCATTTTATAATAGCGCAAAGTCATCGCAGAGCAGGAGTCTGCTCCACAGAAAATTCCCCCCACCTTCTGTTTGTTTTCCTGAGCCCTGAGGGTGGGTCTGGGACCCCAGTCTTTTGGGGTCTCCTTCCAAAGGTGTTGACCTGGTTCTGAAGCCCTTCCTGAGATGGTTCTGGTGGCAGCGTGGCTTCTCACACTCAGGAAAGGGACATGATGACCACCTCCTTCTGAAGTAGGCAGGAAGGACCCATTTGAAGGAAGAAAAGGGTCTTTTACAAACTTCCCCCAGACACACTCATAATCCACACTTATTGCAGATAAACAGGATGACAAAGGCTTTCTGAAGTATCTCCTGTAACTGTCCACCTAGAGCTGCGGTCGGGTGCCGTGGGCTTGCATTTGACGTGTGGCGTCTGGGTCTCCTCAGTCACACTTGTGCATGTCATCTCGGGTCAGGCCTCCTAGAAGCAGGGCCCGAGACAGGGACGTGGGGACGCTGCAAGCAGCTGGCCCTGCTGGCAGTCGGGCTGGAGGCCGTAAGGTAGGATTGCTGGCTTCCATCAATCAAATGTACAGCTAAGTACACATACGAATTTTAAAAGTTAAGCCTGCATTTATTTTAAAAAATGCACTAAAAATTTAGACAGATTAATAGAGGGATAGTTAGAAATGTAGTAAAGTAAGTATAGGAAAACAGGGATTGGAGAGTTGGGTATAGGGATTTTCATGTAACTGTATGTGTGGATCTTTAAAATAATAAGATGTTGTAAATTAAATCAGGATTATCCTGTGTACATCTTGAGATTTTTTTTTTCTTTTTTGCTTTAAATATATTTAAAACATTTTGGTTGTTGTGTATCAGTAGTTATCCTTATTTGAGAATGTCTTAAAATTTTAGCCTGGCATGGTGGCTTATGCCTGTAATCCCAGTGGCTGTGGAGAATGAGGCAGGAAGATTGCAAGTTCAAGGTCAACCTCAGCAATTTAGGGAGACTGTCTCAAAAAATAAAAAGGGCTGGGGACATAACTCAGTGACAGAGGGCCCCTGGGGTTTATCCCCATTCCTACAAAAAGAAAAAAGTCTTACAACTTTAATCTAAATCTGTGTCCTGGTCGTTCTCCATCTCTGGTGCCCGTTCCCACCCCCTGTAGACACCCACCTGGGACTCTATCAAGCCTGCTTTCAAGTCCACTTTCTAAACTTTATGTGCAACTGTGAAAACCACAGCAATCAGGAGGCTCAGTGTTGAGGCAGAGATACAGGCACATGGCAAAAATTCAGTGGCACTAGGATTTACAGTGAAAAGTGAGTCTCCCCATGACCTGCTCCGACTCCCCTCCCCGAAGGCAGCCCCGTGCCCACTTCTCTGCATTCTTCCAGAGGAACTTATGTCACACAGAAGCTTAAGCACCTCCTTTGTTTGTTTGTTTGTTTATTTATTTATTCATTTCATTCTTTTTAGTTATACACGACAGTAGAATGTGTTTTCACATATCATACATACATGAAGTGTAAATTCCCATTCTTGTGGTTGTACGTGATGTGGAGTTACACTGGTAGTGTATTCAAATATGAACATAAGAAAGTTATGTCCCATTTATTCTACTGTCTTTTCCATTCCCATCCCTTTCACTTCCAAATCATTCCCTCCTGTCCAATCCAATGAATCTCCCCCCATTTTTGTGAATCAGCATCTGCATATCAGAGAGAACATTTGGCCTTTGTTTTTTTGGGGGGATTGGCCTATTTCATTTAACACGATATTCTCCAGTTCCATCCATTTACTGGCAAATGTCATAATATCATTTTTCTTTAAGGCTGAGTAATATCCCATTGTGTGTGTGTGTGTGTGTGTGTGTGTGTGTGTATATATATATATAAAATCTCACATTTTCTTTATCCATTCATTTGTTGAAGGGCACCTAGATTGGTTCCATAGTTTGGCTATTGTGAATTGAGTGATTTAACTGAGTCAAATGATGGTTCCATTCCAAGTTTTCTAGGAATCTCCATACTGCTTTCTATAGTGGTTGCACCAATTTGTAGTCACACCAGCAATGTATGAGTGTACCTTTTTTTCCCACATCCTCACCAACATTTATTGTTACTTGTGTTCTTGATAATTGTCATTCTGACTGTAATGAGATGAAATCTCAGTGTAGTTTTTTTTTAAAAAATTTTAAATATGTTCTAATTAGTTATACATGACAGTAGAATGTACTTTGATGCACCATAATTAATGGAGTATAATTTCTCATTCTTATGATGTAGAATCACACCAGTAGTGTATTTACATATGTACATAGGGTTATAATGTCTGATTCATTCTACTACCATTTCTACTCCCATACCTCTCCCCTCCTTTCACTCTCCTTTACCTAATCTATAATAACTCTAGTCTTCCCTAGCTCTGCTCCCCCAGCCCCACATTGTGAATTAGCATCCACATATCAGAGAAAACATTCAGCTTTTGGTTTTGGGGATTAGCTTATTTCTCTTAGCATGATATTCTCCAGTTCCATCCATTTACTGGCAAATGCCATATTTTATTCTTCTTTAAGACTGAGTAATATTCCATCATATATATATGTATGTGTGTGTGTATATATATATATATATATATTTACACACATGTATATATATCCACCACACTTTTTCAGTGTAGTTTTAATTTGCATTTCTCTAATTGCTAGAGATGTTGAACAGTTTTCCACATTCTTTTTTTTTTTTTTTTTTTTGATACCAGGGATTGAACTTAGGGGCACTCGACCACTGGGCTACATCCCCAGCCCTTTTTTGTATTTTATTAGAGACAGGGTCTCACCGAGTTGCTAAGTGCCTCGCCATTGCTGAGGCTGGCTTTGAACTTGTGATCCTCCTGCCTTACCCTCCCAAGTGCTGGGATTGCGTGCGCCACCGCACCCGGAAATTCACATATTTTTTTGACCATTCCTGTTTCATCTTCTGTGGAGTGCATGTTCAGTTCCTTTGTCCATTTATTGATTGGGTTATGTGTTTTTTGCACACCTCCTTTTAAAAAAAGAACTATACATACTGTTTTGCACTTTGCTTTTTCATCAAACAGTACAATCTGGAGATGATTCCAAGCCAAGGGATATAGAACTGCCACATTAACAGCAGTGTGATTTTCCATTGTGTGGATGAAGCATGATTCTTGGAGCCCCGCCCCCCCACGTTCATTTTAGGTTGTGGTACAGGGAAGGTTGAGTGCCCTGTCCCGTGAGAAGTTGCTTTTGGCCTAAGGCTGCAGCCCCCAGAGGCATCCCCAGGCTCTACCTTCCTTTCAGAAGCCCAAGGGTAATCTGGGGAGCTCTGGATTCCTGGGAGTTTGGCATGAAGAGGTGACAGCTCCTCAGCAGGCAACTCAGGCTCCTGTCCCTCCTGCCATAATATTGGCTATATGAGGGCTGAGGGGGATGTGGAGGGTGGGGGCAGCGTGTCCAGGTGTAACCAACTGCCTTGGCATCTCCCACAGTCCGGCTCCATGACAGCATCTCCGAGGAGGGACACCATTACCTGATCTTCGACCTGTGAGTCTGGACCCACCTGGGGTGTGGCATGGGTGTGGGGGTGCCTGGTCAGGTCCCAACGCTACCTGGCTGGGCAGAATTCCCTCTTCTGGTCTAGAGTTTCCCCAGATGTGGTAGGTCTGCTTTTCCAAGCCATGAAATCTGACCTTCCTAGTTAAACTGCCAAACACCTTTAACTGTGATTATTTATTTATTTATTTACTTGGGTACCAGGGATTGAACTTAGGGGCACTCAGCCACTGAGCCCCAGCCCCAGCCCTATTTTGCGTTTTATTTAGAGACAGGACCTCACTGAGTTGCTTAGCGCCTCACCCTTGCTGAGGCTGGCTTTGACCTCATGATCCTCCTGCCTCAGCCTCCTGAGCTGCTGGGATTACAGGCGTGCGCCACTGCGCCGGGCCATATCTTTATTTTTCTCTTCTATTCGTGGCCAGTGATGCTGGTTTACCACTCCTAGGTGTGATATCAAGTTTCCTTTGGGATGGGTTTGATTTGTCAAAGCAGGCATGCGATGGCAGTCTTCGTAGTGGGGGGGGGGGGGGGGGGGGGCGTGGGGGAATCAGCAGTGACTCTGGTCTCTGTGAAACCACCTTGGGGTGTTGGGTGGGGCCTGTGTGTTGGGGGCAGGGACATGGGAAACCTCTCGATATTCCTGGGAACACTAATCTACTCTAAAAAAAGGTCTATGAAACAATAAGAAAAGCAAAAAGAACAAACCGAGCACACCAACAGCGGTTGGGCTCCTGGCGAACCGCGAGAGTCCTGGGCGCCCGCCCCGCCAGCCAGGACCCTGCCCAGGGCTGGGGCTGAGGGGAGGGGAGGGTGTGCAGGGTGGCGCCCAGGGCCCCAGGTCCCTCTTTTTTGGGCTGAGGTTCTGAGGTCCCCGGGCCCCATCCCTAGCTTCTGGGAGACCCCTCTAGGCGGGGGGGTGGCGCCTGGGGCTTCTGTGGGAGGGTGACTGCGTGCCTGTCCCCCAGGGTCACTGGCGGGGAGCTGTTTGAAGACATCGTGGCCCGGGAGTATTACAGTGAGGCCGACGCCAGGTAAGCGCAGGGCAGCCCTGCCCGCTGCCGGCTTCGCGAGGAGCCTGACCTTGGCCTGACCCTTCCTCTCTCTCCCCAGTCACTGTATCCAGCAGATCCTGGAGGCCGTGCTGCACTGCCACCAGATGGGGGTGGTGCACCGGGACCTGAAGGTGAGCGCCCGCGGTGGGTGTGGCTAACCGGGTCTGCCCGCCCCCGGGGCCCCTCTGCCCTTCCCTCCCCCCACGGAGCTGGGTGTTGCTGGAATCCCTTTTATTTTCCGGTTGTGTGGGTGGGGACTATCCTCCCCACCCCTCCCGGTCGGCTGAGGGAACTGAGCTCAGGAAGGCAGAGCACCTGGGTTTGGGCCCCTAGTCTCCAGACTCCCAGCCCCAGGTGCTCTGAGCCCGCCCACACGGTGCAGGTAGACCACAGGGGCCCTGCTAGGGTGCAGGGCGAGGCAGAGTCCAGATCCCCACCAGGCCACAGGTGTTGGAGCTGCTTGGTCTTGACTGTCTTCACCTCCGCCTCCTTACTGCTCTGGTTGGCTGGATGTTGACTGAGATAGCTCAGTGACCAGGACACCTGTTACTCTTGTCTCAGGCAAGCAGAGGAGTAAAACAGGACTTGGGACCTCTGAGTACCCCGCTTTCCACCTGAAGAGGTGGACAGGACTAAGCAGCCTAGGCTGATGTGGCCGCTCAGCCTTGCCTTGTCCTCCTGGACGTGGTGTCCCTCCTCTGCTGGGCCTCATGGCAACAGGGGCTGGGAGCACAGAGCATCCTGGTTTTGCAAAATAGGTCATTAAGGTTGAAAGAGTCCAAGGGAGTTCCCCAAGGGCATGGATTTCAGTTGTGCTTGAGCAAGGACCCGAGCCCAGGCCTTCTAACCCCAGGTCCTATAACCTAGAGTCCAATGCCCAAAGGCCACTTCATCCAGCCCCTACTTCTGCAGCAGCCCCTTCTAGGGTGGCCCTCCTGGGGTATCCATGGAGCTTCTGCTTATGTGGCCTTCAGTAACAATGAACTCACTCCCTGTGGGGCTGCCCCTAGCTGTCCCTTGCTCTTTCCTATTGTGGGGGCTCTGCCCTGAACCCCAGTTTGGAACTACACAGAGATCAGGAGAGACCTGATCGGGTTTGTGGTAACCCCTAGGTATTTGCAGGGGGTGGGGGGAAGGCTGGGCTCCCCTTTCCTACCCACGTGTGAGTTCCAGGCCCTCCTCACCCTGGATACCTGCCCAGGTGCTCCATTTCTTCCAGGCCCCTCTTTGGGACACTGCTCTGATAAGCAACCCTGCCCACCTCTAACATCTTTGGCAGTCAGTGGCTTCTGATCTGTGCCCCGGGTGAGGTCCTCAGGTTTGATCCAAGAGGGTCTCGGCCAGAGGCAGGGCGGCTCTCCCCCAAGGCCTGTTCCCATTATAGCTCCAGCCCCTGCTCCGGTGGAGGAAGGAAAGAGGAGAGGCTGCCCAAATTTAGGCCACTCTGGATGCACTAATTAGTGGCACATTCATCAAATCAGGGCAGGACGGCCACTGAGACCCAGGGCACATCGGAAGCGCAGTCCCTAGAGGACACAGGCAGCCTCAAGGAGCCAGGCAGAGGGGGCTGTGTTTGTGTGGGTCCAGGCTGGCTTGGATAGGGAAAGGTTGGAGGTGGGACCCCGTGGAAACCTCGCTGCGGAAAGGGTCAGAGGAAGAGTGGAAGCCAATTTTCTCCAGAGACTCTGGGCCCCTCCCCAAGCAGCCAAGCTCAAGCGCTGGTGGTAGGCCCAGGCCTCCGCTAGGTGCTCCCATGAACTGTCTGGGTTAATCCAGACACCACCCCATTGGGGAGGCCTTGCCTCCATTTCCCTGAGAAAAAGCTAAACTCAGAGAAATGAAATTATCTGGTGAAGTTCTACAGCATAGAAGTGGCCATACTGGGACCCGAAGACGGGATGACCCAAGAGTGGAGGGGCTCTTAGTCCCTCTTTGTCCTGAGTCCTAAGGTGGAGGGGGACCAGCAGGAAGTGGAAAAATTCTGAGGGTCTGAGCCAGTGGCCTCCAAGCTCAAGGGCAGCAGCCTCAGGGACCCAGAAGCCAGATGTGGGGCCTCCCCCAGGTCAGTTGTGCTCCTGAGCCCACGCTCCACCATCTCTCAACCTATAGTGATGAAGATGGAGTCAATCTTTGGAGTCTGACTCCCCCACTTAGCAGCTGTGTGATCTTGCTTAACCTTTCTGAGCCTTGGTTTCCTTATCTTTACACATATGATAAATATTTATATAAATATTATAAATATAAATAAGAGACAATGCAGGTGACACCTGATGGCTCCTTCTTTACATGGAGTAATCATGGGGTGGGAGAGTTTCTTTGAAGGAGGATCATGAAAGTGAGCTGGACGGAGGGAAGAGAACAGGCTTTCAAGGCTTGAAGGCAGAGCAAAGCAGGCAAGGGAAACAGGAAGTGCAAAGGCCCTGAGGTGGAAGGTCACAGGACTGTTTCAAGGGATGTAAGGTCACTAGCGGAAAGCAGAGATAATGGCACCTGACCCAAGGGGTTGTTGGATGGTGGGTGAGAGGATGCCCTTGGAACATAGTGGCTGGTACACAGTAGGGCCCATAAATCCTGCTGCATTTTTCTTGTTGTGGTGGTGGCTGTACCACCCTCATCCTGCCCCCACCCTCCCTCAACCCAGCTCCAGACTTGGGGTGGCTGGTGGAGAAGGGTCTTCCTGTTGTTGAAGATGGGGAAATTGGGAATATCTCTCTCTCTGGGTCCTGGGGCCGGGCCCCTGGGCTGTGTGGCAGCTCTTCCTAGAAGCCCTGACTCCAAGGTGCCTTCTGAATCTGCTGTCTCTCGCCCTCTCCTCCCCCTTTTCTTCCTGGTCCTGGGAAGCCGGAGAACCTGTTGCTGGCCTCCAAGCTCAAGGGCGCTGCGGTGAAGCTGGCTGACTTTGGCCTGGCCATAGAGGTGGAGGGGGAGCAGCAGGCATGGTTTGGTGAGTGGGGCAGGAGTGGCAGGGGTGTTGGGGGCCAGCCATTGTGTTGACACATGGGCTTCTGGGAACCCTCTGCCTGAGCAGGGGTGAACTGGAGAAGGCCACCAAGCCAGCCAGGACCCAGGGAGCACAGTCTACCCTACCCAGCCTCCAGCCAGTGAGTGGGTGGTACCCACCCTGTCTCCCTGGGGCCAGGTGCAGGAGCAGGGCCATCACTAAAATGATAACACGGCTTCTTCAGGTGAGCCACACAGTCACTGTCAGCAGGGGCCTCTGTGGGCGACCTAAGCCTGGCTGCTGGAGATCAGTATCCTGACACTGCAGATGAGGAGACTGGCTAAGAAACTTGGAAAAGGTCAAGGGAGCTTAAGAGGGGTGGAGTTAGGACTTAAGCTCAGGTGGCCCAGCACACTCTGGGATTTTGGTATAATTCAAAATCTGGTTATACTTTTTAGTGAGCAATAATGATCAGTGGTTAAGGACCAGAGCTCTGGGTTAAAGTCCTGACTCTGCTACTTATGATGTATGTGACTTTAGGAGAGTCATTTCACCTCTCGGAGACTTTGTTTTCTCATCTGTAAAATGGGGATAATAATAGTATATTCCTCAAGGTCTGTGTGAGGATTAACTAAGACCAGGCTTGTAAAGTGCCCCACCCAAGTTCAGCACGCACACCCAGTAACCGGCAACTGTTCTTATGATTACTTGCTAAAATACTTTGAGTGTCTTTTATTTTGCTTGATCTTCCCCAAAACACTGGGAGGTATTTTAAATAGGAATCCCTAATCCTTCCTTCATTTGACATAGGAGGAAGCTGAGGCTCTAAGGTAAAGAAACCAGGTGAGGAAATTAGGGGCAAAGCTGGGGTTGGGGACAGGCCTCTGGTTTCTCATGACCAGCTCTGACAGGCATTGGGGAGTGGGGGATGGGGAAGTTAGCTCTCAGTGCAGAGCTGGTATGGCAGGAGCGGAAGACCACGAATAGTTGCTTGGTACTGGGGGTGGGAGGGCTGTTCTGGGAAATTTATGACCCTGATCAGGACCCAGCGGGAAGGAGCTCTGTGATTGATTACTGCTGTCTGCCACAGGCTTTGCCGTGGGGAGTAGTGGCCGGTGTGCTAGGTACCTGCCTACCCTGGCCTAGAGACTTTGCTGTCTTACTGAGCCTGCCAGGGTTGCACGGTGTAACCCCAAGCTCTGGGGGCCAGGGGCTGTTTGTTCCAGCTCTAGACCCTCATCTCCTCTCCCTGCAGGATCTGGCTCCAGCTTACTCACATGCCAATCTCTGTGTGTCTGTCTGCCTGTCTGTGTGTCTGGGGAGCAGGGTTTGCAGGGACACCTGGATACCTCTCCCCAGAAGTGCTGCGGAAGGACCCATATGGGAAGCCTGTGGACCTGTGGGCCTGCGGTGAGTCTATCCAAAGGCATGCTCCTCCCCTGGGCCACCCAGGCCCTGGGTCCCCGCTCTCCTTTCCATCACCCAGCCTTCAGGGGGTTGACGGTTCTCCTGGTCTTCTCCCCAGGGGTCATCCTGTACATCCTGCTGGTTGGATACCCCCCATTCTGGGATGAGGACCAGCACCGCCTATACCAGCAGATCAAAGCCGGTGCCTATGATGTGAGTGTCGCTCCTCTCCCCAGCCACCCTGCCCCTGTCATCCTCTGGTCCCCTTCTAGTGAAAGCCAGCACCCAAGAAGCTTAGAGGTCTGAGGAAGGACACCTTCCTCCTGCCTTTCCAGCCCAGTTAGGTTCCTGCTACTGTCTAGAGCTGGGGCAAGGGATGAAGTCCAGGGAGCCTGAAGATTGGCAGGGCCAGGCAGCGCATGTGGTGCCTAATGATTAGGGGCTCAAAGTGATAAGCTCTGTCCTGCGGGGCCCCAGAGGGCAGAAGCAGTGCCAGAGCAGGGAGAGGGGCAGGCCCTGAGCTGTTTTTTTTTTTTTTTTTTCTCTCTCTTTTTCTTACATGTACAAATAATCATAACAGCTAACATGTCCGTAGCACTCTCCTGATTGTCTCATGTACATGGTGACATTAGATCTTCACACCAGCGTATGACATAGACACTCTTATCATCCTCACTTTACAGACAGGGAAACCTCTGGCCCTAGCATCCATGCTCTAGCTACTGAGCCACACTGCTTTTCCCTAAGGCTGGTGTCCATCAAGCCACATGCCATGAGTTCTGTGACAGTCAAGCCTCAGCATCCCCATGACAGGCCCAGGTCTGTGGGAGACAGAGGCCTGTGGGGGTCCAGGTCTCTGGTTCTTCCATCTGGACCATGACCACTGTCTGCCCTTCTCTAGGGTGGGCATGGCCTCAGGATGACAGGGGGAAGTCTCCTTTCCCTGTGGCCCTGCTTCTATCTGTCCTGGCTCCCGAGGCTCTGACCCGCCCCTGGTCCCGGGGAGGCCCGACTCCTGGTCATGGGTGCCGAGTGGATGACATTAGCACCCCTGCCTGCTCCCCTGCCAGTCAGGGGCTGGGGGATCGCAGGGGTGGCCTGGGGCAGGCTGGGCAAACCTGGCCTCTCTGCCCCTTCCAGTTCCCGTCACCAGAGTGGGACACCGTCACCCCAGAAGCCAAGGATCTGATCAATAAGATGCTGACCATCAACCCGTCCAAACGCATCACAGCCGCGGAGGCCCTCAAGCACCCCTGGATCTCGGTGAGCTTCCCACAGCAGGGATGGTCTCCAGAGTCCCTCTAGACTGCAAGGTCCAGGTCCCTGTGGTGTCTTGGCCCTACTCCTGGCCAGGGCTGATAGGGCTTAATCAGAGAGACTGATCCTCCGGGGATGCTCAGGGTAATATGGAATTGAGGTATGTCCCGTGTTGGCCCATGACCAGGAGTGCCATTGGAACTGACTGTCTGATGCCAGCATCCTAGGCACTCTGCACCACCCACTGGAACAGAGACTCATTTTCCCAAGAAGCCACTACACCTTTGCTAAGATGCCTGCTGTGGACCTTGGGCAGGCTGTCTCCCAGCATGCCTCACTCCAGGCCTCTCTTTTCTTTTCCCCCAGCACCGGTCTACTGTGGCTTCCTGCATGCACAGACAGGAGACCGTGGACTGCCTGAAGAAGTTCAATGCCAGGAGGAAACTGAAGGTAACGGGTCCTTACCTTCCATATCCCCCAGGCTCACTAGTTCTTTCCTTCATTGATTCCACAAGCATTTATTGAACACCTACTGCATGCTAGACAACAGGCTGGGCTTTGGGGAGTGAGCAGTGAATTAGACCCCATCCTCACCCTGATTGAGCTCGTGGTCTGGTGGAGAGGACAGACAAGTGACCAGGACATTGCGGGGCCATGGTGAGTGCTGTGCTGGGGCTGTGGGAGGACATAGTGGGGCAATGGCATTCCCAGGTCTGGGAAGGTTCTAGAAGGGATCCCAGGAGGCCTTCCTGGAGCCAGTGGCATCTAAGCTGAGACCCTGAGGATAAGCAGGTGTTAGCACAGTGTAGAGTCAGAAAGGGAAGGTGTCCAGACACTGAATGGCTCGTGCTGGCAGGGCAAGCCTGACCTCCTAGAGGACCAGAGGTGGTTGTGAGTGGCTGGAGAGGGCTTTGGGGACAAGAGGTGACTGGGCAGGAGACCACTGTGGGGTAAGAGCCCGCAGCACTGAAGAAGAATGACTGGTGGCCAGCATGATGCCAGGAGAATCGGGTCCCACCCCACCGCACAGAGAGGGCTGTGTCACCGAGGAAGTCTCAAAATGGGAATCCGGATTCTTAACGTCAGAGATTTTCAGACTCAAAAAGCCTCTGAGTCAGGTTTGAGTCAAACAGCAGGAGGACCAGGGGGTGATCCCCCAACACTTTGCCAATAGAGAGGGCTTCTCCACAGGAAGATCTCCAGGCTTCTGAGTCGGGGCCACAAAGGAATGAACTAGCCCCTGAGCAAGATGGTCTCAGCCCAGAAGAGGGATGCAAGGTTTCCTGTCATGACCCAGGCAGGAAACTTTAGGAGTGGCCTTTAGGAGTCCCCGCCAGTAGGTGTCCTCAAGTCCATCAGCTTTGGCCAGCCTGTGGGTCCTATTAATATCTGCGCCTGGGATGGCCCTGTCCCAAGAGCTGTGCCAGTCAAAGCCGACTGCCCCAGGGAGGGTGGGGGAAGGGCTTGGGCTGCAGGGTGG
Source organism: Tamias sibiricus (assembly GCA_025594165.1). Classification (NCBI taxonomy): domain Eukaryota; kingdom Metazoa; phylum Chordata; class Mammalia; order Rodentia; family Sciuridae; genus Tamias; species Tamias sibiricus. Next base: position 61,189,731 of record CM046662.1, read on the forward strand.
GGTGGGGGACAGATGGAGGCACAGGGCCAGAGGCTTTGGCTCTGTCCCTGAAGAGAGCACCTGCTTGTCCTTCCCCACACCCCTCCCATCTCTGTCTCCCTCCTGCCCTCCCCTCCGGCCTCCTTCCCCTGCCCCTACTCTTATCTGTTGCAGGGAGCCATCCTTACCACAATGCTGGCCACCAGGAACTTCTCTGGTAGGTGGTGGGGCCGGAGTCACCAGTATGTCCTGCCCTGGTCTGCTGGGAGCATGGTCTTGTTGGATATTTGGGTGTCTTCAGAGTGGGGGCTGCAGAGTGTTTGTTGACTGGGATTTATTTAGCTCACCTGCCACAAACCTGTACCCCAAAAGGAAAGGAGGAAGGTCAAAGGTGAGCGAGTCCAGGCCTGGTGAGAGGTAAATCTTGCTCTTCTGCCCCACAGTGCACTGGGATTCCTAGAGGGGGAATCTCCTGGAGTGTGGAGGGTTCAGGTCCAGGAGGGAGGGAGCCGGACAGAGAGCAGCAGTACTGCCCAGCCTGTGCTGGAGCCCCGTGCTAAGCAGTCCCCTCACTTCTGCTCAGGTAGCCTTCATGACAGGGAAGCAGGGGGCTGTTGCCATCCCCCTTTTCCTGATGAGGAAGCAGAGGTCAAGGGGTGAGCTCTGACTCCAGGTCAAAGGTTAGAGAGAGGCAGAGCCCGCCTCACAGGTATGAGCAGCCCAGAGCAAGTACCCTTAACCAGGCTGGGTCACCAGGGAGACCAGGGCCAGAGTTTCCCTGGCCCCTGTCCGGAGCCGGGCTGGTTAAGGCAGGGAGTGCCCAACTACCTGGGCACATGGCCCCAAAGAGAGAAGGGGAAGGGATTGTTGTCAGGGCTTAGCAAATAGCTCCTCTTGCCATGTGGGCCAGCTCCAGGCCAGTGCTGCCAGAGGCCTGTCTCTGGGGAGCCCTGGGCGCTGACGGGGCAGCAGAGCAGATATAGATGGCAGATATGGCAAAGCTCACCTGAGGGGCCCTCAGCCTGGTGCTGGGGCCAGCACAGACAGCTGCCATGGATGCGTGCCCACGCCGCAGCCAGGGGTGAGTGCTGAGCAGGGTGCAGGCCTGGCTTCCCTCAGAGGGTCCACCTGCCCATGGCCAGCTGGGATGAGCAAGGCCCAGAGCTGGGAGCATTCCAGAACTTCAGACTTGGGCTTTCCCCACACTGAGCTGCCATCCTACCCTTTCCCCGGACAAGGATCCTGTAGTTCCTTATACTGAAAGATGAGCTACCTAGTCAGAGTCTTTTTTTAACACCTGAAGCACCCTGGAGAACTCTGGTCCAGAGCCCAGAAAATGGTGGCCTGTGGATTGGTTCCAGTATCTAGATATGCTTCATGGAACTAAAGATGTTTAAGAAATTATTCTGGGATGGGTTGCGAGCTCTTAAAAGTCAGGAGATTGGTCAAACACAGTGGCACGCACCTGTAGTCCCCGTTACTCAGGAGGCTGAGGCAGGAGGATCCCTTCAGGCCGGGAGTTCTGGGTTGTCGTGTGGTCTGTCCATTGGGTGTGCTCACTAAGTTTGGCATTAGTATGGTGACTTCCTGGGAGTAGGAGACCACCAGGTTGCCTGAGGAGGGGTGAATCAGTCAGGTTGGAAATGGAGCAGGTCAAACGTAAGGAGATTTTGTAGAAAAAAACTCAAATTTCTGTGATCTCTTGAAAGTCTGTCTGGCCTTGTCTGTGACAGTGGGCTGGAGCTGAGAGGGGCCACCCTTCTTGAGGCGTGTGGAACCAGCCCCCTCCAGTGCTGCTGTCCATCCTGGTCCAACTCACAAAAGTCCGAGGATGACAGACAGCCATTCCTCTCAGAAACCCAGAGGTGCCCTCTTTTCCCTTGATTTGCAAGTGGGTGGCTGGATGACAGCCTTAAGGGGCCATAGGTGGCAATGTGGGGGACTGGAACGCTGGGCCAGCTGCGAGAGCCCCTGGAGCGGGGAGGCGCTATACCACCACCACCCCTTCCCAGCTCACGTTCCTGAGACTCTGAGACTGCCTGGAGAAGGATTTATCATGGCTGCCATTTACGGAGCACCAGCTACACGCGGGCTGAGTGCTGTGTGCAGCACTTCACAGATCTCATTTAGGGCACTTGTTTAAGGTCTGAAGCAGCCGGATGCCAGGTGGGGCAGGGCTGGGTGTTTATGCCATTTCCTGGCTGATGCCCACTCCCAGGGCTCCAGGGAGGAAGTGAAGAGGGAGGGAGAGGGAAGGAGCCCGGCGCTGTTCCTCTGCTACTACCTGCCACCAGTGGCCAGCCTCCAGTGGGGACCCAGAGTCTGACGCTGGGGAGGCCTATGCTGCCTGCAGGGAAAATCAGGGAAGGGCTGCTCTGGCCAGGGTGGGCCCCGGGGGGCGGGGGGGGGGGCATCTGCTTCTTGTCACTGGCAAAAACGCAGCCTGCAGCTGTCCTGAGTGAGTAGGCAGGCTGACACATGACCTCTGCAGCCGCATGGGGCTAAAATTAGAGAGGGCGGCGGGGAGGGGGGAGCATCCAGCCCCCAGGCCAGGCAGCAGGCCTCCGGGTTGGCCACCGACAGCACAGTGGTGACCGGGATCCAGAGGGAATCCCCAGGCTGAGACAGCAACCCCACAGTCCCCGAGAGCATTGGACACCTCCCTGGACCCATGAAGCCAGAGGGTTACACTTGAGATCGCTGAGGACGGAGGAGCCCAGGCCCACCCAGTGGACCACTGAGAGCGAGGGCTGCTGAAGAGGGAGGAGGAGGAGGAGGAGGAGGAGGAGGAGGAGGAGGAGGAGGAGGAGGAAGCCTCTCCCTGGGCTGCTGAGCCGGCCCTGTTCCAGCACCATCGCCCCCCGGCTGCTCTCCGGCTGCCTGTGGATGCTGCTCTTCCTCACCCTGTGGGCCCTGGTGCCCTGCTTGGTGTTGCTAACCCTCTACTTTTTCTCCTCCGCAGGAGGGAAGAGTGGAGGAAACAAGAAGAACGATGGTGTGAAGGTAAGCCCCCCGGAGCCTGGCAGGGCCTGTCTCTGGCACTTTCTGCCGACAGGGATGGGTTTTGAGGCCTGGGGCAAGACTAGGGCATTGCCCATGTGCTCTGGGCAGACACAGGCTATGTCTGTGGCCGGGCTGTCCCCAGACCCAGCGACCTGGGTTGTGGCATCATCCTCTCACAGTGCTTGTGGGGAGGGCAGGTGGGGGAGGGGAGATGGCGGAGGGCGGGAGAGATAGGCAGCCTGGGGTTGGATGAGCACAGAACAGGGAAAGCTCAGGTTCCTGGGGGTTCTCCAGGGCTGAAGAGCTATAAGCAAGGGGGTGAAAGGAGGGACAGAAATGGTTATGAGGGATGACCTTCTCCTGCCCCAGTGTGGGTGGGCTGGGCTGGGCCCCCAACCTGTTGCACTTGCTAGGCCGACCCAGAAAACCCGTGGGGAACGCAGCCATTCCTCTAGGCTTTGGGATCCAGAGGTCCCCCTTCCCTGCCAAGGCCGGCTGCTCCAGTGCCGAGAATCCCCTCCTTTGCCCACCAGGCCTGTCCCCTGTCCCCACCTGATGCCCGAGCTTCCTCCCTCCACACCCCGCTGGCCCCTCCTTCCCACCTCTTCTCTCTTTTCCCTCTGCTTTCTGGGGCCTGGTCCCCCTGCTCTCTCAGCTCCCTCCTCCCCTGCCACCCTCTCGCCTTGCGGGTTCTCCTCTCTTGAGACCTTGCCTCCTCTGGGCAAAGCGCCCCACCTGGCTAGGGGCCCAGGACACTAGAAGGTGAGATGCTGTAAGAACACTGTCACCCAGGTGTGCTGGTGGCTTCACGGCTTCGTCACGGTCTCAGGCCACCCACTAGCTTTGGTCTGCCAGAGATTGCATGGGGGTGGGCCTGGCTGGATGTCCAAGGCCAGGATCGAGCCTCCTTTCTGTCCCTTGCTTTCTCCCACTTGAGTTTCCCCGAGGGACGATGGCTGGGTGGGGATTTGGTGGTCATTTCCAAGATTTCAGTTCTCAAAAACAGACAAGAAAGAAGCAAAACCCCATCTCATCCTTCTCCCTTCTCTTCCTGGGTGCTTGAGGGACACAGTCATGTGCCACATAATGACATTTCAGTCAATGGCAGATGGCATGTACAACGATGGTCCCAGGTGATTCCAACGGAGCTGAGGAATTCCTATGTCTAGTATTTTTACTGTCCCTTTTCTATGTTTAGATACATAGACATCACTGTGCTCGGACTGCCTGCAGCCCTGAGTGCAGTACCACGCTGTCCAGGTTTGCAGCCCACGAACAGCAGGCTATGCTGTGTAACCTAGGCGTGCAGTAGCTACGCCACCTATACCTCTCTTGATGTTCACATAATGACAAAATCACCTCGTGACGCGTTTCTCAGAATGTGTCCCTGTGATGCTTGGCTGTACCTAGCTGGTTGGTTATTAGTCAAAGTCTGTGGTTTCACATTGAACCACAGGCTCTGGGGATGCCCCTCTGGCTGCAGATGGGCTGGCTGGCATGAGGAAGGGGGAAGTCCCATTCACAAGATTCCCACACTCCCTTCCACCAGACAGCTCCTAGTGCTCAAGAGACCGGGGTGGGTTCACCAGCAGCGAGACCTTGGCTGGTTATTTAAACTCCTTGAGCCTGAGTTTCCTCTTTCATGCTATGAGGCTGAAAGGATTCCCACCTCCTAGGGTAGTCGCGAGGCTTAGCTGGGATAATGTGCATTGAGAGCTTAGCACCGTGCTAGTGTGGGATACAGTACGTGCTCACGGGATGCAGGTCAGGGTTCTTATTTCTATTTTATATGTTAGACTTTTGTGTGAAATTTCCATTGAAAGCAAAGTTTGTTCAAGAAAATATTTGGAAACCACAGATTAAAAACCAACCCAGTTTATCAAGTTAACTCGCACTTGTCCAAATCCTGTGCGGACTCTGGTGTTAGGTTTGGGCTAGCCTAACGCCTTTGGAGTCATCCCAGAGCCAACACTTCCTAATTCAAAAGGGTAACAGAGGGATGTGCAGCATGGAACTGCCAGGCTTGGAGCAGCTGGAGAGACCTCTCTGCCCAGTGGGTAGATGCTGAGCTGGGGGTGCAGGCTCTGGGGAAGGCCGTCTTCCTGGCCCCCGTTTGCAGTATGTGGAGGCAGAGGGCACAAGTGCTGGCGTGCTGTGGCCCAGGTCAATGGAGGAAGAGGCGGCAGAGAGAGAAAGGCCGCCTGGTCTACCAAGATGCTCTTGAATATGGCCCTGACAAAGGCTGATGAAGAGCCCTGGGCATGGGGTCAGGAGGGGCCTCCCTTAGATACGGGGAAAGAAACTTTAAGTTCAGCGTCTCTCTAGCAAGGCCAGGAGGCAAAGGCTGGTGGAGGGCGGTGGGCAGGAGAGGCTTGCTGGTCATCACAGAGCTGTCCAGTGGGCTCCATTGAAGAGCGCAACTGCTTCCTAGGGTGCTTGGCAGCCCCAGAGTGCCTTCTCAGGGTGGCCTGGGTATAGGTGAAGAGAAACTCAAAGGCCATCCCTGGACAAACCATCTCATTGTAGCTTGGTCTGGGAGCTTGGATGGAGGAGGGAGGAAGTCCGTCTGGGAGATGATAGTAACTCGGAGGCCTGAACCGGCATTTGGGGACCAGCCTGCCATGTCGGTCCCCAGAGGAGGGGGGGGGTAGTGGGGTCGGGGAAAGATTCTAGCCATGTTTTCCTCAAGCCGAGAAGCCACGGTGAGTCTGGGCCTCACTGCTCCCTCCCTCTGAGGACCACGGTCCTGGGTCTGTTGTCTGTACAAGGGGAGCATCGTGGTTGTTTGCAAGGGTTGGTGAGGAAGTCACCCCAGGGAGGCCTGGTGGAGACACACCATGACCCCCACGCGTTCAGCCAAAGGGGGAATGTCCATGCTCTTCCTGACACCCGGTCCTTAGAGACCCGCTGCCATTTCGTCTGGGGCTTCACGGGGAAACAGTGATTGCTTCCAGTGCTGGAGGGGTGCTCCTCAGCTGGAGTTCAGAGACGACTGTACTTCATGGGCCTTGAAGGGCTGTTCAAGGCTGATGTCGATCACATTCGATTTCCACCTGCTTGCCGAGCTTAGAACCTCCCTTCTTGTGTGGTTCTAAGACAGGTGACTCTGCGTTCAGTGAAAGCCCTTTCCACTCACACTCTAAAGCGCCGGTCAGTGTGGGTTGTTGGTGGCGTCCTTATTTGGTGACTTAGGGAAATCGAGCCTTTCTCCTAGAAGCAGTGCCTGCCCTGCCACCCGTAGGCCTCAGCTTCTACCAGGAGGGGCCCACTGCTCCTACCCCTCACCCCACTCACTGCCCCTGTTGGTGTCCCATCCGTGCCGTCGTGACCTTTCTCCCCATGTCCCATCCTGTCACTGTGCGTCCGAATCTGATGCAGTCTTTGCTCTGTGTTACCTACTCGTGTCCCGCCTGGAACCTCCTGGCCCCTGCGAGGCTCCTCAGGTTTCTGCTGACAGCTGAGCTGTGTGGGCCTGTCCCCCTCCCCACACACTGAGCCTGGCTTGGCTCCAGCCATGGCGGGAGGCCAACACCAGGAGAAAAAGAAAGGAGAAGAGAGGCGAGCCAGGCAGGAGAGGGTCTGCTGTAGGTGGCTGGCCATGAAGCCACACTGTCCCGCCCAGTGGGGAAGAAGCAGTGTGAGGATGTGGTCACAGAGATGCCCGTGAGTGATCCCTGCTACATCTGTGGAGCCCTGGTTGGAGGGCACAGGAGAAATTCTGGCACTAAGAAAGTCACTGGATTATGGAATTAGAAAGCCCGAGATTAGACTTGAGACCTTAAGAAATATCAGGAGCCCCCCCTCCATGGTGAAGGCCGACGGTGGTGGCACCTCAAGTGTCTCTGCTCCACCTCACAGGGCAGCAGGATGAGGGGCCTCCTGGCCTCTCAGGTGTAAGAACATCCAGGACAGGATGAGCCTTTGAAGCGGCCAGGCTGTGGAGACCTAGAACCCCCGGGCAGAGCACAGAGCCCTGCACTCAGGCCTTCTGTGTCAGTGGTTTGCTGAAAGAGCCTGGTCAGGCCACCGCCCCTCTCTGGGCCTCAGTGTCTCATCTGCCAACGCAAGTGTCAGTCTCGACCTGCACTTTCTGTAAGTGCGAGCCCAAGACTCCTGGCTCCGAGAGCCAAGGGAAGGAGAAGGGGATCCGCATCTGAACGCCCGCTTCCCTTGGCACCGCAGCCAGCACAGGGGATGCTACCAAGTGCAAGGACAGGCCAACTGGCAAGGCCACAGGACGCCAGCTCTAGACTCAGCCTCACTTCTGGCTGTGTCTCAGTTTCTCCCTCAACGTAAAGGAGCCGAATGGGAGAGTGGCTGGGAAGCTGTGAGTGCTCGAGGCCCTTTAGGGGACTGGCCCCCTTGCCTGGCCCTGGTGTTCCCTGGGGATATTTCTGGAAATAGAGATGACTAGTTCCCACTCCAGTCTAGTTATCAGGCTCCTCGAAGGGGACCTCGTTCTGTACATTTTTGGTGAGTTTCCTTTTCCTGGGGCTGGGAAGGCAGCTCAGTGGTAGAGTGCTTGCCTCACATGTGCAAGGCTTTGGGTTTGATCCCTAGCACTGCACAAGAAGGAAGGGAAAAAAGAGGCACATTTCCTGAGTGACAGCGAGACTCAGCTGGGGGTGGGGTCCCCTTAGCAGAGATGTGGGAGCCTATGGGGAGGCACTCAGCCTCATCTCCCTTTTGTCCTTCAAGAGCACTGGACTCTGAAGGCCTTGGGCAATTGGCAGCCAAAGCCAGGACTAGCTTTCTCCATCAGAGTGAGGTGTAGTGGGCAGCCCTGGTCCAAGGGAGGCTTGGCCTTGAGCTTGGTTGTTATCTTGGTAGACCCAGGCAGCTGTACTTGAGGACCCAGGATTTCAGACTGCCAGGCCAGCTGCTGCTGGTGGCCCTGATTCCTTTCCCCAATGCCAGGCCAGCAAAGGACCACAGAGGATGACCCTGAGGCCCATCCTCCTCCAAACATCCCTTGTCGTTTCTCTGCTCCCTGCCGTTTTCACGCTGTGTCTTTTCCTGTCCCATCTCTTCTCCTTGTTTTTCCAGAAAAGAAAGTCCAGTTCCAGCGTTCAGTTAATGGTGAGTGTCTGCCGTCTCCTCCACGCCGGTAAATGCTGGGCCTCGGACCCTTCCTCCCTTGCTCCTGCCTCCCTCCTGCAGGCTGCACGGGAACCCGGGGCGGGGAGAGGGTGCTCAGGGCGTGCTTGGTATGTGGGCCTTGTGTGACAACGTGTGTGTTGTGTGTGTGTGTGTGTGTGTGTGTGTTGTTTGCGTGTTTCTGTTGACACCTCCAACTCCACAGCCCAGGCCAGCAGGCTGACAGCAGACCTGAGACCTTCTCAGGTGTGAAGGTGGATTTGAGCACAATCCCACGTCCAGCCCTTGGCTCTGGCTTCTCCCTACCCCTCTGCTCTAGAACTCATCTCAGGGCTTGGTTTGTGCCAGTCGCGGCCAGGGTGGGGCTCTGTTTGGCCAAAGTAGTAGGTGCCATGGAAGTCCCCTGGAGCTTGTAAGGCTGCTCAGGCAGAGGAGCCACCGGCCCCGCCTCTGTCTAGGGCTGCAGGTGGCCCACGTCCCTCTTCTGCTGGTTCCATGGCTGTCTCACGCAGTTGTGTGGTTTTTTCTCCCCTCTGAAAAGCCCACCCTCTCTCACACTGGGCCTCCCTCTATCTGTCTTCCTCTCCTGCCAGTGTGTGTATTCCTTCCCCATTCTGTGGCCGCCATGGTGTCTCTCTGCTCCTCTGCAACCCACCCTTTGCCCCCTTGAGCAGAAAGGACCCAGGAATCCCCTCCAGCCCTTCCAGACAGGCCAGGGATCTCCTTGCAGTATCCCTCCATCTGGGCCCTGCCCCGGCCACCTGCAGAGTGGGGCCCTCCATCTGGGCCCTGCCCCGGCCACCTGCAGAGTGGGGCCCTCCCTCCTCAGGCTGGGGAGTCTGGCAGGGTTTCAGGCAGCATCTGGATGGCGGAGCCGTGGGACTTCAGACGCGGTCTGCATCGGCGGGCAGCTGGGGCAGCCCCGGGCTGGCCACACCTGTGCTGCTCACCAGACAGGCCTCACCACCTCCCTCATTCTCTTTGGCAGGAATCTTCAGAGAGCACCAACACCACCATTGAAGATGAAGACACCAAAGGTAGGGGACGGTCTTGCCTCTGGCATCTGGCCCCAGATTCCCTGGTGCTTTCTGGGCAGACCGCTTCACCCCAGAAGGGCCCGTGCCAGCCTGTGTCCTGTGCCTGGGCAGAGCCTTGCCCGGGCTCCTGGGGCACACACCGTGGGGCACGACTTCCCCGTGTGGGGTACCAGACCACTGGAAGGGCACGGATGGTCTCTTCTTATTTTAGGGTTATAGATTTTACTTTAATACATATCAGAGAAAAAATTAATCACAAATCCAAGTCGTGAACATGTACTAGTGGTATAAATTTTCCTTCCGAAATAAGTGTTTCTGGGAGTTTCTTTTTTAAAGTGAATTGAAATTTAAAGCACAAAGTAATAGTAAAGAAAGGAGGAGGAAAAATCTAGAATATTGAGTCTGTTGGAGCATGGAAAACCAAGACCAACCATAAATGCAAAGGCTACGTAGCTAAAGGCTAACGGTCTATAAAAGCTCTCAAATGAATGAGGGGGCGCGGATTATCTGCAATCAGGTGGTAAAAGAGGAGATTGCAAGAATAGCATGCACAGCTGTGATTTTCAGATACTTGCGAAGTCTTGTGCCTGTTTCTGGGACTTTTTCTGGTCTAACATGCTGGGGCTTCACCACAACCCTACGAGGCAGTGCCCTGTGACAGACCCTGTTCTCCAGCTGAAGAAAGGACAGAGCCTGGGTAAACTGGCCCCCAAACCAATTTACCAGTGGGATTGGGAGTTGAACCAGGCCGTCTGGTCACAGGGTAGCAAGCATTCTGGGAGGCCGGTTTCTGCACAGGGGACACCAAGTCCCTGATGTGCTGACAATGTCCTGCTGCTCCGCCTGCGCTGGGCACTCAGCCCTCCTCATTTCCCAGGACAGAGAGCATGTTGGGCTCAGAGCTTTGTCCATTCCAGCAGGTGCCAGAGACACCTGGGGAGTCTGTGAAAATACACAGAAAGGCCGTCCATACGGAGGGAACTCAGCTGTGTCTGTTGAGACATTTTCCAGGAGTTTTGATATTTTGCTTTGAAAAGAACACAGTGACGGGAAGGAGAATTTTTTTTTGTGTCATGCTTTTTTCTGCACAAATGTGATTCAGGCTTTTGGGCAGCTTTGACACGCCACACACCGTGACTGTTCCTGACTTCCGCCAGGAGCCTGGAAGATGGGCCCAGCCTGTGGGTGTCTCTTTCTGGTCAATTCCACCTTGGGGATCACAGCCTGGCGCTAGCGAACCCGTCTTCTATGGCAGCACCAGGGACAGCCCTTACAGATGCCTTCTCTTGAAAGATTGCCCACTAGGGTCAAGTCAGGGTGCTGGGTACCCCAGGGGCAAACTTCTAACCACATCCCCTGTGGATTCTGATTGTGTAGTTCTGTAGTAGCCCAAATCATGGGGCTTCTAAGATACTCTCTTTCCCAGTGGTGAGAGATGGGCTCTGGGATTCTGAGACAACTGCATGTGGCCTTATAATCCTGGACTCAGGGCAGAGAGGGACAGCGGAGGTGGCCTGGCTCTGTACTTCTCTGCTAGAGTCCATTGGCTGGATGACTTTGGATAACTTACTCAACCTCTCTGAGACCCAGTTTCCTTAATACTAAAGAGGTGATGATAGTAGTACCAGCCTCAGACATCACTATGTAGGTGAAATGAGAAACTGCATATAAAGTACATCTACCAGCCAGGTGTGGTAATGCACTCCTGTGATCTTAGTAGCTCCAGAGGCTGAGGCAAGAGGATTGCGAGTTCAAGGCCACCCACAGCAACTTAGACTCTGTCCAAAATAAATAATAAAAAGGGCTGGGCATATAACTCAGGGTAGAGTGCCCCTGGGTTCAACCCTTAGTACTGTAAGAAAATTAGTAATAATAAATAAAAATAAAAGTATATTCACAGCATTTAGCATGTGGTAAGTTTTTTTTTTTTTTTTTTAAATCTTAATTTCTTTTTTTTCAAACTGGAGTTCATGATTAAGTGACAGGAAGTCACATGACATTTTCTTAGAGCATTAATTTCGATCAAAGATTATTAAGAGTTTGTTTTATTAAGAAATTGTTTACACATTAAACAGAGAAGTATTTAGAATAGAATGCAAACTGCATGTTCACAATTGTGTAAAATGGGACCATCAGCGACTTTTTCCACCCGAGACAACGGCTTCCGGCAAAGTCCCTGAGGCCCCACGTTTGCTGGGGCCTCTTCCTTACAGGGATCAGGAGAGGGCACTTTGTCTTGAATTTTAGTTCACCTCCACTTCTCTTCTCAGGAGTGTGAGTCCCAGAGAGGAGGAAGGGCATGCATGCGTCATTAACTGCAGACCGGGGACCCCGTCTCCTGCCTCAGTTTCCCCACATGTAGAAGAGCCCGGGAGGCCATGTCTGCTGGCCAAGCTGCTCCTCATGAGGGAGGAGGGAAGAGGCCTCCTGCTTCCCCCAGCCTCCCCAGGCTCCGAGAAAGTACCCAGAGAACTATTTTCTGGTGTTAACTTGTTAAGCCCTCTTACTAAGTGAGAATAGCAGCTGGTGGGGTGGACTCCGAACTAACATTAAAGTTAATTAGAAATGTCATCCTCCCTGGAGCAAGTTCCCCCGAGGAAAGGAAGGGACATGAATATTTCAGAGCCCTCTGGCTTCATGCACAGGTCTCTCACCTTCTGCACTGCACTGGGCTCTCTCAGCCCTCCTCCCCATTTCCCTTCCTCCTCCTGATCAGCTCCATGCAAAATTAATTTTCTCTCCAATCTGGAGAACTGCCTCAGAATCTGGGCAGAGAGGATCTGGGAACCACCAGTCAGGAATGCTGGGCCCATCACCCAGCCTCAGTGTGCCGTGTGATCGTAAGGGGGCGCCTCAACTTCTCTGGGGCCTCAGCTTTTCCACCTATAGGGAAGCCCTCCCAGACTGGATCGTCCCCGTGAGCACCCGGCAGAGGAGAAAGGCCCGATGTCACTACTGAGCATCTGCTGGATGAATTTCTTGCATAGCAATGGGGTTTCTGAGGGCACAGAAAGAGCCCAGAACGGAGTGGATTTCCAGTGGAAGAAGTACAAGGACTCCAGATCTTCTATCCCAGAGAACAAAGCTGGGAACTTCTGCCCACTGGGCTTCCACTGTTGGCAAAATGGGTGTGCCGGGTGGCAGGAGGCACAGCCTCGAGCACTGTCACAGGTCCAGAACGCGGGGAGGGGATAGAGAGCTGATACCCTGCGTTATCTGGGCCACCCTCAGAGAGCCGTCCAGACAGCTCAAGGACCCCTGAAGAGTGCTTGGCCAGCTTGAGGCAGGACCTGGAGACCATACTCTGAATGCTCTGAATCCAGAGAAGAGAAAACTGGGTGGCAGGAGACTCAGACAGGCCCTGGGTGGGAAGGTGCTCACTCCAGAAGGAAGAAAGAAGACCAGAACCCTACCTAGGGGCTTTCAGGGACACCGGTGTCAATGTGGAAGAAGAAGGAAGGGACCCATTGCAGGTCACAAGCCACGAGGATCAACCAAGACTGAGCCCTCCTGTCAGGCCTCTGGGAAGCCTCCCCGCCCCAGGTAGAGACACAAGGCTCTGCTTCCAAGATCTCCACGTGACGAGAATCGCAGCTATCTGTGATGGAGTGCCATTTGCTGTCCTGGATGCTCGACCCAGTGCATCCTTGTTTACACGAGTGGGTTGATGTTAGGGTCTTGGAATAGCAGCTGGCTCTCAGGGTTAGCTCTCTCTCTTAACTCAGTCCTCAAGACCACTCTTTAAGGTAGGTACCATGAGTATCTCCATTATGCACATGAGGAAACTGAGGCCCGGGACAGCCCTTGCACAAGGGCACACTGCTGTTAAGTGGCAGAACCAGAAGAGAACCCTCGGCAGTCTGGCTCCAGATTCCATGCCCTGGACCACTTTGCTGAACTCCCTGCAATGGCAGTGACAAGAAGCCCACAGGAGGTAGGACAATACGTCGAGGCTCATGGGATGACAAGCTGGAGGGCTCTCAAAGTTCATGCAGAGAAGGCAAGCGTGGTGGCCTGGGTCCCACATCCCATCAGAAGCCCGTGGGTCTGCTCTGTGTTGTCACCTCTGACTCCATGTGGGAGTGGCTGGACTAAGGGGCTTCCTGGCAGGGCTGGGCTCTTCTCATCTTCCATCTCCTGCTTTCATGAAGGCAGGCAGGGCTGGCCAGGAGACCAGGAGACGCAGGCAGGCAGGTGACTTGTGCGATTCCAGGGGACGGGGCAAAGGTAGCTGCAGACCCTGGTTTGGAGCCATCCATTGGTTCATTCATTCACTCTGCACCGAGTGCTGCCTCGGCCCATCCCAAGCACGGTCCCAGAGAGATGGGGAGAACCCACACAACCAGCTCAAGGTCAGGGTCTCAAGATGGGCTCATTTCCAGCCAGGTGATGCTAACTAGAGCCAGGAGCAGAAGAATCATTTGTTGGTGACGGACATTGGACCATGACGGCTCTCTCTGTCTAGCACCCACCACAGGCCAAGGGGAGCTCTGGGCTCAGGTGTGGGGGAGATGCTGTGCTTTGCAGACTCTTGTAGGGGTCCCAGCCCTACCAGAGGCAGCCGTTCAGCTCCTCTCACCTCTGGCTTGCTCGGCCCTGATGTGGGAGGGAGCTGTGCTGCGAGGCTCGAGACTCTGTAGGGCAAACCCGCGGCTCAAGGCTGGTCTCTTCCTTCATTCCCTCAGTATCAAAGGCTGAGGGGGTGAGGCCTATTCTAGGCTCCAGGGAAGCCACAGCACAGCCCCGGTGAGCTCATGTTGAATTGAGAGACAGGAAATCCTGTGGGCCAAGCACGGTGAGGTGGAGCATCAGGATAGTGAGTAGGTTGGGGCACCTGGGGCTGCAAGCCAGGCTTGGCACCTGCTGTGTTCTGAGTCTTGGGCGAGTCACAGCCCCTCACAGCCTCAGTTTCCCCAGCCTGGAGGAACAAGGGTTCTGTATCCCCTAGGGCTCAGGTGAGCTCTGGGCGTGGGCAGCTGGGGAGTAGGGGCAGGCCAGGGCCTCTGCCAGGCTTGGTCTTCCTGTTAGCTTCCAGACTGCAAATGCTGAGGCCAGGCCTGAGCCTGCTGTCCAGGCAATGTGCTCACCTACTTCACCTGGGGCTGCTCCAGTGGCCAACAAGTGGCCAGGCATGAGGCCAAGCCTGGGGGAGGAGGGAGGCAGGGCCTGTCTGGGAATCTGAGGGAGGCTTCTGCCAGGCTCTGCTGGGAGCCAGGATGCCTGGCTTCAAACTCCTTCATCACTGAGGCTTGTCACCTCATGTGTGACATGGGGACATGCCAGCCTTGCCTGCCTCCCAGAGTGTTTGTGAGGAGCAGAGGAGGCAGCCCCTTGGCCTAGGGGAGGACGGGGTCTTGCAGAAAATGGCAGTGCTGACAACGTGTACCTACTATGTGTCAGGCTTTTGGACAAGTGCTGCCTGGTCATCACATCGTCCCACCCACATAACATCACAACCCTGGGAGGAGGACACTATCATCTCCACTTGGCAGACCAGTAAACCATCTTGTGGCCCACAGTTGCACTGTTTATAAGGACCTGGGCTTCATGCAGTTCAATAAGGTCTGCCTGGGACCAAGGCCCAGCTGATTTCCATTATGTGTTTGGCTCTGAATGAATGAAGGGCGATAATGTCCTCCATTTTACAGATGGGGAAACCGAGGCTCAGAACATCACACATCTAATAAGAAAACTGACATCTAACTCTCCACTAGAAAAATGAGCTGTTCATGGTGTTTCAGTGGCAAAGAGGAGAGAGCGACTGGGATCATCAATGCTAGAAAGTTCTCGACAGCTCAGTTTCTGAATCCTATGGGATTGAGCCAAAATCTCACTCAGACACAGGCATGGGTGAACCCTGAGGCTGTCCTTGGTGGCCTCAGATTTGGCCATGATTTGAATGGCCAAGGTAGAAAGGAAGCATATTTTGGAGTCAAGACCTGGGTTCAAACCGGGTCTATGGAAGGTCCACCGTGCTTTTTGGAGGCAAAGGCTTCCAGCCAAGACACCTCTGCCTTATGCAGTTGAGAGAACTTTCACCTCTCTTCACCCTTCTGGGCCTCAGTTTCTTCTTTGAAATGGGGAGAATGCTATCTACCTTGCAGGGACAATGCAAGGATAAATGAGATGATCTCTGTGAGGCCTCAGGTCCCAGCACAGGGTTTGCCTGGCACATAAGGACTCAGGAAACTGTAGCTGGTGTTTCATTACTATCATCATCATTATTATTTCTGTGTCCCTTCCTGCCTTACAGTGCGGAAACAGGAAATTATAAAAGTGACAGAGCAGCTGATTGAAGCCATAAGCAATGGAGATTTTGAGTCCTACACGTGAGTCAGTTGGGCTCATTCTGCATGTCCTGCCTGGATCGTGGTTCAGGGGGTGCCAATGGCTAACTCTGGGGGTCCCTGTTGCAGGCGCTCATTCGCTCACTTTGCATGTGCTGTGAATGAGACTGAGTCGAGTTTCTGTTCTGCACTCAGACTTGATGCTTCAACTTGAGCTTTCTGCTCACAACACCGCTCTCTATCTTAGTCCTCCGTCCCCTGCTCCCTTCTTCATCTTGCTCTCAGAGGAACCCCATCAAAGCTCCTTTGCTTCCCCAAGGAAAGAGAGGGTGTCTCCACTCCAGTATGGGAAGGAGGGGAAGGAGGTGGGCCCCTCCTCAGTCCTGCCGCTCTGGCTCCTGTCCTGCACCTCCTCAGGTCTCTGACCTTGGCTGGGCTGGAGCAGGCAGGGACCCATAGGGTGTGTACCTTCAGTGAGCAGGGATGAGCAAAAGTACCTCAAAACAGAACCTTGAATTAAGGTTCTGGGGAATAAGGCACCATGCACACAAATAGCATCAGATGAAGCAGGTAGTCTGTGACATACCAGTCCTTGCTGGCCTTTGCCAAGAGCATGGGCTGGGCTGGGGCGCCCCCTGGTGGTCCTTCATGATTTGGCCCAGAAGCAGACTCTCGACTGTCCCTAGAGAGCAAAAATTTTGGACTTAGGCCTTAGCATTTTGGCCAGTGCTGATAAGGCCTGGGTCTGGTGACCCCACACATGCCTTCTGGTAGAGAAAGCCTGCCAGCTGAGGCACGGCGACCTTGCCTGTTGGGTTAAGGTGAGTTGGGAATAACCTGGCACAATCGACAGGTTTGCACCTTCGACAGTCTGTTCCTGGTGTCCATTGTGCCCAAGAGCCAAAGTGTGCCTCCCAAAACCTCAGCAGCCAGGATGGCTCTACTGTGGGGGGTTTTCTGCAGCAGTGGGTGGAAAACTCCTAGAAATTCACTGATTTTCTCTGGAGGAACAAGGCGCTTGAGAGGTGCATGTTGAAACTGAAACTGGCATGTCCTGTACATATGTGTGTATGCACTTGTACACATATGTGCACATTTGTGACTGTGTGCACAAGGAGTGTGCCCAAGTGTGTAGTCATGAGTGTGTCTGGGTGTTGCATAAAAGCCCAGAAACAGGTTGTTAGGCTGGTCTTGCCGCTGGCCCTAGAAAGAGCTAAATTGGGATATATCATGCCAATTGGGATATATCAGTGACTCTGGAAAGGCACATCCAGAGAGCAAGAGAGTGGGGGGCCCCCATAGTCCCTATGCCCCTCAGTGCCATTTATTGAGACCCCTTCCACCTCTGCGATGTCACTTTGGCATCTGCAGCCTATCCTAGGTTCTGACCCTTGCTTTGACCTCTGGGGCCCCTTGTCTGGGCCCTGGAGTCTGGGTGCTGTGTATTCCTGAATAAGCCCCTGCATCTCCCTTAGCCTCGGTTTCCCCATCTGTACAATGCAGCCTCCGAGTCCTGCCATCCTAAGAGGCAGGGCCACCCAGACACCTCCCCCTCCCAGGGGGGCTTCTTCAGTGGTGTGCTCGGTGTCCCACACACTCAGCCCCCAGCCCCCACCCTTGGAGGGTTCTGAAGCTGGAAGTGTCCCGAGCATCCCGTTTGGTCTGAGCACAGATCCCGTCTCCCTGGCTTAATCTGTCTGGAGAATTTGAGGTCCTGAGTGGGGAAGTGCACTGTATGGGGTCACTTGAGTTTTATGCAGCTCAGGTAATGCTGGGCCTGACATTCTCCTCCAGTGTCCCTAATTCCACCCTGGATTGGGTGTTCCATCCTTCCTGGGGCATTTCTTGTCCCTGGCTTCATTGCTATTGCCACAGGGGTTTTATGTTGTCCAACAAAAGAGTCTATAAATCTGGGGATGAGGGAGACAATGTGTTCCCTTGTCCTGCTGGTTGTCAGGGTCTCCTGGAGGGGGCTGCCAGCTGAACACAGCCTCCTTTTGCTGAAAGCCTCCTCAGCCATGCCCCGTGTCCCTCCCTCCCAGGTGCTCCTCCTCCTCCTCTGACGCCGGTTTCTCATCTTCCAGAAGGGGAACTGAGGCTCAAGTCAGGGCACTTCTGCAAAAAACTACCAAAATGCAGGGCCTTACCTGGCCTGGTGAACAGAGGTCCCTTTTATGTAAAGGAAAAGGTAGCCACCTACCATCACACCCAAGAAGAATAATTAAGGAACGCCCCTTCTGATCCACTGCTTAGGCCAGGGCGCCGTGTGGGGAGCAGAAAGCAGGCTCCTTCTCCTGTCGGCACTCTCCGTCCACAGCACGACCCTGCTCACCTATTAGTGTTGCTCCCGCTTCAAGAGGTTGAGCCATTTGCTTGGGGGTCTCGTGACCCCTCAGTGGCAGAGCCTAGATGGCACCAACCACTCAGCCACGCCCCACGCTGGGCAGTTTGAAAGCCCCTTCCTTTCCAGCGGTCTCACTGATCGCCCTTAAGGGGCTGCCCCTGCAAGGCCGCAGCAAGAAGCTGCCCCAGCCCCTCTTTCCTCTGGCTTCCTCCCCCAGGAAGATGTGCGACCCCGGGATGACAGCCTTCGAACCCGAGGCCCTGGGGAACCTGGTCGAGGGCCTGGACTTCCATCGATTCTATTTTGAAAACCGTGAGCAATCCCTTCTCTCTGGGGTGCCTGTTGTCTGCTCTCGTTCCGTGTCCTGCCGGATGGCACAGCAGGGTGACGGGCAGGGCCCCAGGGGCGGCTCAGGAGCCAGAGAAGAGGAGGATTCCGTGTGGACCAGGGTTGGTACCCTCTTGGTTCCCTCTCCTAACCCTGGCCTATCCACTGCCAGTCCTGTGGCTGAGGATGGAGCAAGGTGGGGTGGGGGGTCCCCAGAAATCAGGGATACTGGTGACAAGCCATCGCAGCGCTCTCCTATCCTTGACCCTGGGAGGGGTCTGGGGAGGGCATTTGTTCCTGTTTTATAGATAAGGGAGCCTTCCCACTGGCTCACGCCGCAAGCCACATCATGATGTCTGAAGCCATCCCAGCTGCCCCGCTGGTCACAAGCTGGCTCCTGGGTTGTGGTGCACATGCCCCCTGTAAGCGGGCTGTGCAGGAAAGGGGGGGACAGCGAGCTCACACTGCTGTGCCCTTGCCTGTTTGTCTAGGTCTCTGTCCTGCATGTCCGTCCTTTCTGGGCCTCTCCTCTGCAGGAGAGACCTTGCCAGCTTTGCAACCAAGGGCTGTCAGGGGGCTGCAGCTGGGCCTGACCTGGGGTGCTTTCTGCCTGTGTCTGTGTCTCACCTAGGCCATGGGTCAGACAGGAACCAAGAAATGGGCATGCAGGTTAGACTCACACAGTTTTAGGATCTGGAGGAAGGACCCCAGAGGTGGTATATTTGGGGTCTCCCAAAGTGAGGTGCATGTAGCACTAGGGCTATGCAACAGGATTTCAGGGCTGTGCAGGCACTACCTGAAACTTTGCTAACACAGTGAGAAAGCTGTTCCTTCTTAAATCTCTTTCAATACTCTGGCTCCAACCTAGGGGAAAGGCTCAGTTGGGTGCTAGCCTATCCTTACTAGCTCTCCAATCTAATGTCCCTTTCTATCAAAGATCAAGCCAGTCCCATGTTCCGATCCCTGGCAGGCAAGAGCCTGGGACAGGGTTACATAACTTTATTTTGTTTTCTCTGGACTTAGTATTAAGATTTTATTCTGTGATACAGATTATTCATTAATGCTTGTGCTCAAAAGTTTTCTTTCAAAATATACATGTAAATTAGTAAGGCAAATCAATCCAGGAACATATCTTCGTGAAATAAGCACAGGTGGCTCTTGTACATGGTAAAAACAGCAAGGTCAATACTTCAGTGACTGAAGATCTTGTCCAACTCTTTGTCATTCAGAGGGGGACTGAGGCCCAAAGAGGGAAATGACTTGTCCAAAGGAACCCAAAGGCAGAACCTAAACCTGATTCACTCTCCTCCCATTGCCAGTGTCACCAGTTCCATCTGCACAGTAGTAGCCTCCAGCTAGGAGGGACACTCTTCCCCGGGGCCTGCACCCTCTCTGACAGAATTTTATAGAGTACAGACTACCAGGGACCCCTCCCAGGAAAAAGCTGTGAAGAATGAAGCTACATCTCCCTTTAATGAATCAGTAGCAGTAGAGATGAAATCCTCATGTGAAAAGAGGTGGCTGGGCCCCATGGGTCCCATCACCCTGCAGCTCACACACAGATCACTGGGCTGCTATCACACCTCTGTCCTCTGGGGGCACTGGTCACCTGGTATAAACTCTCCTGTCCCTACAAAGCAGAGCCAAAGTGGCCAAGGCTTCACTCTGAGGGTGCAGGGATGACCATAGGACCAAACAGAGAGAGGAACCCCTGCAGGCCCTACCTGCCTGTGCGGGGACTTGGCACTGGCCCATGTCTTGAACATCTGGTCACTTCCAAAGCAGGATCCGCAGGAGTAAAAGGCCCAGAGTGGCTGCTCACTCACACCCTCCATGCAGCTAGTTCTTTCTTGTGGAGGGCGTGGCCTCGTTTCCCACCCTATCCACAGGTGGATACCGAGGGCCTTTAATCTAGTCAAGAGACACCATGTCAGCGTGGTGTCCTGGGGACCCCAGTCCTTAACAACAGTGGCAAGACCCATCCCCTGACAATACTAAAACCGTTCGTCCCTTCTGGAATTGTTCTAGATGGTCCTAATTCAGTTCGACCAGGAGCATGACTTCTTTTAGGTTCTACTATAGTTCTTTCAGAAACTGGCCCAGGTTGGGCCAAGTCAGATGGCTTCTCTGGACCTCAGTTTCCATAACTACTAGAGAGATGCATTGAAATAGATGGTTTTGTGTACCTCCTCCCTGCATGCTGTCAGGGACATTTCACGGATGCCTCATTGCATTGTTTAACAGTGCCACCTTTGACCTCTGAGGTTACCCAAGTCAACGACACTAAAGCTCCACCTTCTGTATGTCTGAGAGCCCAGAATTCTAAGCCTGTTATTCTATATGTCTAAGACTCATGGTTTTGGTCACTTATTGAAAACCCTGGTATAGTGTGATCACAATATTAGGGAATGGATGTTATTGGGTGCTTTCTGCAATCCAAAAAAAAAAAAAAAGACTTTTTGCATTTTTCAGGAAATAAGTGGCTCACAAATCTGGCTGCATATCAGAATCTGAGGGTGGGGACAGGGAAGGGAAATTTTTATTAGCTTCTAGAACTGGGGTGTCTAAAGGTGGAACCGGGGAATATACATTTTGAATCAGTTATCCATGTGACTAGGACCTATATTGGGGCTACTCTAAGGGTTCCTCGAAAGGGTGAGAATCAGCCAACTGATTCTCCAACCCACCCCCGGGTCATTGTCTTTCTGTGCTTTTATTTTCTATCTTGATGAAAAAAACAACTCTTCTAGAACCAATATAATAATAATAGCAGCGGTGACCGCACACAGCAGGAGCTAGTTCTGGTCCTTTTATCAGTTCAGTCATGATTACCAGAGCTGCGCAGCCCAAACTCTAGAAAGCTCCATGACCTCACTCCATGACTACCAATCCCCAAAGTTAAAGGTTCTAAGATTCTACAATTCTAATATTCTCCCAGTTTTCAAGATTCTGTGTGTCTACCACAGAGGCAGCCGACAGGCAACCCACAGGTCCTATCTGGACTGTAGATGCTTTCCAGGTGGAGTGTGTAATGTTTTAAATTCAAAGTCTATGCCACTAATGAAAAGTGAAGAGTTTCATAATAAACATCCAGATTTCCAGACCCTCTTGAGACCCCCATCGTGGCAGCATGGGTCCCACCTATTCACATGGTAACCCCAGGGAACTTGGCGTGTGTCCAAGAGACTATGATTGTAAAATCCCACTCCCTCCTGTGCGTCGGAATATCATTGCGCCTGCGCGGGGGTGGGAGGCCTCTGTTACCTAGCAGTTCTGCCTTGACTCCCAGGTACCTGAGCCCTCTCACACAGACTCCCCTTCTGCAAACGAGGCAGGGGAGGGGCCTCCGCTGATAGGGCTCCTGCGAGTTGAGAAAGTGAAGGAAGGGAGGCAGGAGGCCCCCCAGTTGCATCTGCTCTGCCCCTCCCGTCCCTGCCTCCAGTGTGGTCCCGGAACAGCAAGCCCGTGCACACCACCATCCTGAACCCCCACATCCACCTGATGGGGGACGAGTCCGCCTGCATCGCCTACGTCCGCATCACGCAGTACCTGGACGCGGGCGGCATTCCCCGCACCGCCCAGTCAGAGGAGACCGCGTCTGGCACCGCAGGGATGGCAAATGGCAGATTGTCCACTTTCCACAGATCCGGGGCGCCCTCTGTCCTGCCCCAGTAAGAATCCTTCCTTCCTGCTCCCCCCAGGGTGTTCTAAAGGCATGGGCGGGGGTGGCGTGGAGTGGGGACAGTCTCTGAAGCTGGCTGCTGCCTTCTGCCTCTGGAAGGCTGCAGAGCAGGGTGAGAGGACCCCAGGAGGGAGCCACGGGCTGCAGGGTCCAGGGGCCGAGCTGGACCAGAGCCTGGAGGCGGTGGGTGGGCTCCCTCAGGTTCCCTGCCGCTCACCATCTGCACTGTGCCTTGCAGTTGAAGGACCAGGCTGGGGTCACTGCGTTGCTGTGTCGCAGGGGTCCACTCCTTGTTCGTGGAATGTGCTGCTGGTTCTCCCACTTGGATCTTGCTGGAATTCTCCCCATCACCTCGCCCTACCACTGCCACTGTCGACTCTGTACTGCATCAAGAAAACCTGCTGTTCACAAAGCCATCACCATGTCAGAGCAAATGGCCAGGTCTCCCAGCCCCAGTTCTCACCCTCCACTCTCCCTCCACCAGGACGGGGCTTCCTCAGGCCCCGGTGCCCAGGGTGCTGGCCCCAGGGACCCCCAACCTCCACCTGGCTGCTGTTGGCCTAGTCTGGCCTTGGCTGTAGGCAGAAATGCCCCAGCCGTGTGTTCAGGGAAAAGGAGGGGCATGTGCTGGGGTTCCCTCCTCTTCTGGGGTCCCTGGGGAAGGGCAGATGAACACCCCCAAGTCTCCAGAGCCAAACTCCCCTGTGGGAGAGGGTAAGAGAGGAGCAGACGCTAGGAGCCCTCTGCTTCAAAACTGCTTCCTGATCCCCTCCTGGCCTGTGCTGCCCTCAGGGTGGTCTGCAGACCTGACCCCCGAGTGTGGGCAGCCCCACCCCTCAGGTGTCCCCACTTGCTGCCTTCCTCCTTCTGGAAAAGTTCACCTCCGACGCTAACCCATGCCCACCCTCCCATCATCCCTGGAGAATTCCGGCTTCATCCTGTCAGAGAGGGGGGATCTGGTTGTGTTTCAGGGTCAAAAGAAAGCAACGTTTAGGTATCACTTCTACTTGGACCGCATGCCTTTTTATAGCCAAACTTCTGTGTATTTCGTAAATGGATTTCGCGTTAATGGATATTTCTGTAATAACTAGACCTCTCAAATTATTGTGAGAAGGGTTGGGCTGGGAAGAGGGGGGGCGGGAAGAGGGACGAGGGGTAGTTTTTATTCTGTTTTAGATTTATTTTTTCTTTTTGTCATTTCTGAGATGGACCTTGTCACCTGTGGTACTCTGAGGCCAAGGTGGGCTCGGCCCAGGGATCATGGTCTCTCTGCCATTCTGGTCTGAGGTGAGCTGACACTGCTTTCCTCCCAGGATGGTGGGAAGGGGCATCCGGTGCCAGTGTGACTAGGAGACAGCAAGGCAGGGAGGGGGCAGGGAGGTTGGCAGGATGGAAACCTCCAGGCTCTGCTTTGCCACCTCTCCAACTCGGTCCTGCAACTGCGCTTCCCAGGATCTCATCCCATCCATCCGTGCAGCCCTCACACCTCTGGGGGCCCCGGGAACACCTGTCCTCACTGCCTCTCTCCCCTTGGCATCTGTGGCCAAAGCAGAGCCCTGGAAACGTCCTCTCGCCACGCCTCCCCCTGGACCTCGGGCTCCCCTCCTCTCTGCTCGCTGTCCCTCTCTCCCACCCTCTTCCCCTGGGACTGACTCTGGTGTGAGTGCCTTGGCACGTCCGTGAGGATCTACTGTCTGCACCGTTCTCTTTGCATGACTTTATATGCAGTAAGTATGTTAAAAACAAAAATGAAAAGAAGAAAAACAGCAAAATCAATCTACATGTTTTGGACAAAATAATAATCTTAATAATAGAGGTTGTATTCTCAGTGTCCGACTCGGGATTATGTTGCTGCCTCTCTGTGCTTCTGGCCTCTGTGTGGCCGTGTTTTGCCAGCATGAGATACTGTCCCCTCTGGAGGATTTTAGGGGAGGAAGAGCCATATCCCCAGGGTTTTGGAGGAAGCTCTGGGTGTTGGTAGGAGTGGAACTGGTGAGGTCATTTAATCCAGAATTTTCTGTTTTTTCCCCATCACGAGCTGTCTGCTGGGTTCCTTTTTCAGTCCTGCTGCTCAGGGACGGGTGAGACAGGCTGGGCTGCAGGCCAGGAAATTGGCTGCCGAAGCCTCCTTGTTTCCAAGCTGGTCCATCGCTGGCCTCTGCAAGTTCCTCTGCAGAGACCCTGACGCCCAGGCCTCAGGGTGGGCTCTTGGCCTGCCCCAGGCCCAGAGGGCTTCTCAGTACTGCCCAGTGATCCTATCGTCCCAGCAGCAAAACCACCTGTCCCTCTATGAATTGCCAGTTTCCCCCCAGCCATCCCCAGCCAAAGCTGAGGGTGTGTCCTTCACCAGGGGATGCTACGATCACCAAGCAAGTTCTGGTCCCTTCCGCAGCCTCAGTTTCCCCATTGGTTTAAAGGGTAAAGTGTTCCCACTCAGGCTGATGGAGGATCACACAGATGGTGACACAAAGCCCATCTTGCCTGTGAGAACTTCCAGGCTTCCTCCCTGACTGGCCTCTAATTTGCTTCTGGGCCTGGCCAGTCCCCACCCTCTGCCCCGCTGGCCCCTCGTTCCCCTCTTTGGTGACATCTGCTGCTCATCAGCAGTGGCTACGGGGGAAAGAGAAGTGATCGGAGGGTTAGCAGGCTTCAATTCCCAGTTTTGACCAGACTTGCGGTGTGACCTTGGGCCCATCCTTTCCCCTCTCTGCACCTCGGTTTCCCCGCCAGAGGAAACTGAGCTAAAGGACCCCAAGGTCCTGCCTTTCATTGGCTGACACACCTCCTGCCCACGTGTGTCTCTCCAAGTGCTAGAGAAGAGGAGGCAGGTTCCTGCCCCAGGCTGAGATGGCCCCCACTGTGAAGGTGGGTGGGTGACCGCCTGGTGTAGACCTCAAGGCCCCACGGTGACCCTGAGGCAGCAGGTGGGAGAAACTGGCAGAAAAAGCTTCCCAGAGCCCACCCTCACCAGACTCATACTCCTCCCAAACACCCTTTAGATGCAAAAAAAAAAAAAAAAAAAAGAAAGAAAGAAAAAAAAGATCCAAACCCAATCCAAAACCCAGGCTCCAGCATGCAAATCCGTTTACAGGAAAGCACTCTCCTGGGTCTGTGCCCACCATGGCTCGTCCCCCCACCCCGGCCTCCAGTCTCCCTTCGGAGGGAGACACTTTGGGGGATGTGTTTGACAGACTCCCCATGCTGGTTTCTTTGTTATTATTTGTTTCGGGTTCTGTTTTTAGTTATTTCTTTTCTTTTTTTTAAAAAAATATGTGGCTGTGAACTTGAATGACCACTGCTCAAACTTTCTGCTACTGGGGGGTGGGGTGGGCAGGGAGGGAAAGGGGTGTCTGTTTTATTCTTGGTGTTTTCAGTGCAATAAATAGCTACAAACTTCTGTGCACTCCATGTCTCCCTGTCTTGGCCAAGCACCATGCACTAAGAGGTGTTCCTTCTCTCCTGTGGCAAAAGAAAAGTCCCTTCTTTATTCTGTTGGACTGGTTTAGATGACATGCTCAAGGCTGAGTCAATCACTCAGCGTGGTGCACCCCCCACCCCCGCACACACACCCAGAACCAGGCATGGAATCAGTGTCTTCTCAGGTTTTGGGGGCACATTTAACAAGAGCAAGAGGGTGGGTATGGGTTCCCATGAACAACCAAGAGGTAAAGTCTCCCCCAGGGGCCCCTCAGGGAAGGTTTGTCGCCTCCAGGCTCTGGCTTTCTTTGTAGAATGAAGTTGTTTCTGAAATCCTCCTTACCCTCTCTTCCCTCTGCCCAACCTCACAGACTAGCCTCAGGCCTCAAAGCACCTGGCGAACTCTCTGGGGAATGGCATGAGAGGCCTTTTTACCTACAGTTTGTGGGCCAAGCATCTGATGTAGGGGCCTTGGACTGGGGAGCTGGATGCCAGGAGAGGCCCCATTGGCTGCAGGGAGTTCTCTGCACCCAAACTGCTCGCCTGTGGCCAGGCTGAACCCTGGTGGCAGTGCAATGGCATTGTAGCTCCTCAGTCCATGGTAGAGCGGCCAGCCATCTTGGATACTGACAGGAGATTCTTGGTGCTAGTCTCAGGCCGGTTCCCAGCAAACCAGGCGAGTTGGTCATCCTAAGCCATGCCCCACTCCCAGAGGCCTGCATTAAACAGGGCCACGGGGTGTGCCCACTGGAGCCCACGGTTCCCTATAGACTGTGTTCCAGGTTCCTGGGATTCCAGAGTCCCCGCACCAGCTGCTTTCCCTGTCTCTCCTTACTGCTAAAGTGTGGGTGACTGGGGGGAGTGTGGATGGGGAGTGTATTCCTTGCATACATGTGAGGACCTCCAAAGCAAGAGCACAGGCCAAGGCTGAGAAGGGCAAGAGGGACCTGGGGACTTCTCTTCACACCTTGTCCTGGAGCTCACAAACTCCCAGCTCTACTTTCACAGCTGGACTCTCCCCTCTGGGCAGTGCAAAGGGCTTGAGGGCTCAGGCTGCTATTACAGACACCCACCAGCAGGTGGCAGCGCAGGAGCAAGTCAGATGGTCCTCTGCCTCTGTGTGTCTATCACATCTTAGGAGGACCCAGATGACCTCAAGAGACAGATAGCCTTCAACTCTCAAGAAGTACCAACTCCACCAGGTACCGTGGCACAGGCCTGTGATCTTAGTTACTTGGGACCTCGAGGCAGGAGAGTTGTAAGTTGGAGGCCAGCCTGGGCAACTTAGTAAGACCCTGTCTCAAAATAGACAGAGCTGGGAATGTAGCTCAGTGGTACAAGGTCCCTGGGTTCAGTTCAATCCCTGGTGCCACACATACACAAAAGTACCAGCTCCCTTCAAAATACTGTCCTCATCTCACAGGAGTGTGATGCTGTATGTTTCACAGTGTGCTTATACAACACCTCTTGTGGCAGTCACGGCAGCTCTATTTTGAAGATGAAGACAAGACTCAGAGGCAAAAAGGCTTCTTAGAAGACACCTAGGCTTCTAACTTGGAGACACAGTGCTCGCCTCCCCCCAGGGCCTCCCTTGCCTTGGTCTGTGTTTCCTTGACGCTGGACACCAGCAAATAGTGACTGGGATTCTTAGAAACTCCCCTACCTTTGACTTTCTGTCCCCTTCCAGATACTGCCTCATCTTTTGGTTATCTACTCCTGAAGTCCACACTGCAGGTGAAGTCCCTCTGGGGGGTTCCATGACACGCTCTCCTTTCTCCTCTGTCCTCTCAATCTTCAGCACATCCCTCTACTATGGGCACTATCATTCTCTTCATTCCATGGCTAAGGACACTGCTGTCAAAGGGTGAGGAAGCTGCTCAAAACAGCCCCGGGCATGAGAGAGGGAAGGGAGATGAGCCACAATTAGCACCTGCTTCCCTGAGGTATGCTGGAGCCAGGTTGGGCTCTGAGGAAGGATCAGGAAGGAGCTAGATGTGTCTCCCGTCTCCCAGGCGAGAGCCAGGTAGAGAACAAGAATTCAGGCAGGCTGGGAGGGGGGCTGGACCTAGAGGTGCAAACCCTGGGGGAGCCTGGAGGAAGGTGGGGAGAGATGAGGGAAGTGTGGAGGCCAGAGCAAAGGTCAAGGGCCCAGAAATGGGGTGGGGAGGATGAAAAACAGCTTAGGGGGAGCCAGTAGTAGTATCAGGCTGGGAGAGAGCCCCAAATTCGCCATGATGTGGTCGTCCTTTTCCAAGACATGGTGAGTCCCCAGCAATGGAAATGGCCTTTCTTTCTTTTTTTAAAAAAAAAATATTTAATATTTATTTATTTGTTTTAGTTGTACACAATGCCTTTATTTTTACGTGGTGCTGAGGATCGAACCCGGGCCGCGCACGTGCTAGGCGAGCGCTCTGCCGCTGAGCCACAACCCCAGCCCCTGGAAATGGCCTTTCTCAGACCTGGATTTTAGTAAATCTTTCAGGAAACATCCTCCAGATGGTTCTGGGAGTGTCTGCACGGGCACTGTGGACAGGTGGAGCAGGTCCGGTCCTATAGAATATCCCTTCTCCTCATCCTGCCTTCCGGGACCAACCCCAGCCTCCCTCTGCACCTGGGCCTGCCAAGGTCTCAGAGTCTACCTCCCTAAGGCAGCCTGGCCAGGTAGATGAAGCTACAGGTGGGCTATCCCCCTCCCACCGAGCCAAAAGGGGTGACCTTAGATGAGTTACATCCCCTCTCTGGGTTTCAGTTCCTCATTATAACAATTCCTTTGAAACTATGGTCCTCAAATATGGGAACGGGTCTGGCAGTGGCAGATTCTTCCTGGGAATTTGCTAAAAATAAAGATGTTTCGGACCCCACCTCAGAGATTAGAATACATTAAGCTGGGCAGGAGTCCAGGCCGCTGTCGTTTCAGTAAGCCCCCAGGTTAGGGAGTCCTGCCTAGAGCCCCCCCCCCCGGTTCCCACATTCACATGGGGGGCCCACCCAGGCTCCCCACTTCTCCATCCTCTTCCCTGACTCAGTTAGATCAATGTTGACCATCAGCCCCTCCCCTGCCTCGAAACTCCTGCCAACCCAAGCCCAGAAGCTCTCTGAGACCCTGACCATGGTCAGCAGAGTCAAAGTCAAAGAAAAGCTTAGGTTCAGATGGTTTTTTTACTGTGCCCACTCCTACTTTGAGCTCCTCACCGCTCCCCCAACCCCACCCTGGTTCCTTCTGGTTTGGCCAGGGCAGACCAGCTCACTGGGGAGACCACCAGAGCTTCTAATGGCTGTCCCGCCAGAGAAATTGAATGTCTTTCCCACCAGGTGGAGCCAATCCCAAATCCATCTCTGAAGAAGGAGGCATTGCTCCCCTCCCCAGGTCCCCAGACATGGTCCTTCCAGAGGGCTGAAGGGGTGGTAGAGGCCAAGGGTCCCTTTTGCTCACCTCTCTCCCCAAAGCATCGGTGGAGCCACTGTTCCTGTTCAACCCATTAGTTGTACAAAAGGGGACACTGAAGCCCAGGTTCAAGGAGCCTTGCCACAGTGCTGACAAGCCCTGGGCCTTGCCTGTCCCCTCCCTGGCTCCAGGCACACCCGTCCCTGACCTCCTTCTCCCTGTGCTGGTTGAAGGTAGGAGCTGAGCCTGTGTTTTTTTTCCACCTGTACAAGGAACAGCTGGCTAATGAGAACCATCCCATTTAGAGGGTTCCTACCTGCTAAGCTTTGCTTTTAAGCACGTTGATCATTTTTTTAAGATTATGTTGTGCGTCCAATATTATCTCATTTAACCCCCTGCAAGGGGACAGGTATTCTCTCCACTTTACATCTGAGGATGATGGGGTTCAGAGAGGTAAAGTAGCAGATTTGGCTGGGATGTGGAACCAGGATTTGGCTCTGGCCAGCGGATGTCTAAATTTGCTTTGGCTCCAGTTCCCGACAACTCCCTGGGGGTTGCAGCTCACAGATGCTGTGGACATTAGCGGGAAAAGGCTTTTTTCTCCTAAACAAGAAGTGATCCAGGATGGGGGGTGCTGGAGGAGGCCAGAGGGGGCCGGCTGCTGCTCTGTCCTGTGGGAGGTGGCCAGGGCAGCAGGAAGTCAGGCGGAGATGAGCTGGGGGGATGCTGGCCAAGGATCCTTGGCGGGCAGGCTGTCCTGGACGCCCTTCCAGGGCAGGACCAGCGTCAGCAAGGCCTCAGTTCCCCAGAGGGAGTGTCCTGGAGCTAAAGAAGCCAAACTTTCCATGAGCCACCAACAAAAAATGAGTCTGGAAACTGTGGCCACTGCAGACCCTGAGGCTGCACAACCTGGGTCACATGAGATTCAGGGGGCACTGCAACGGTTTTAACTCTTTGCTGGTTGTCCCCAGAGCCACCAGAGAACTCTGCTTGATCTGCTACTCCTTGGTGCAGAGCTGTGAGTGACAAGGGAAGTCCAGTCTCTGTTCTGGAAGAGTTGGTGGTGGGGCAGAAACCATGGACACAAATGGGTTCCTCAATCAGTAGATGCATGTCATATGCCACCAAGACCCAGGCCAGAGCAGAGGCCCAGAACATTATCCCAACCCCTTATGAGATTGCTACAGAGGAGGAAAAAGAAAACTTTGAAGAAACTACAGTTTAGAGAAGTGAAGTGACCCCTTGCCCCCAGATCACATGGCTCAGAAGGGTGGAGCTGGGAGTGGGCCTGGGTCTGTGTGGTTGAACTGTCTGAGCTCTCTGCACAATCTCCTGCTGCCACCTGGGGCTGAGTTCCAAGGAACATGATAAAAGAGTCTTAAACACACAGAAACAAGATGCATTGTCTCTGAAAGACGTGAGTGCCCTTTTCAGGCAAGGTTGGGCTGTCAGGGCTCACCAGCTGTAGGGCTGAGTCAGGCCCCCTAAAGATTCAGGGAGTCCACAGCTGGTTGGGAACTGAGGAAGGCTTATGGAGGAGGGTGCCTTCAAGAGGTACCTAAAAGGATGGCTAGGATTCCAGTGGGTGGGTGGGAAGACATGGGGTCAGGGCCTGCTCAGAGGATAGCGTGGACTTGAATTTGGCTAGGGTAGTGGAGGGGAGTCCAGGGGGTGGAGCCTGCAGAGGACCCACCACTAAGGTGACCAGTGTGATTCCTGGTGTCTGTTGACCCTCGCTTGACCTGGGAATATGGCTGTCCCTAATGGAGTGGTAAGGAGCCCCTCCCCTCCTCTTCCCCTGTTCCCTCCATGTTTGCACTCAGAGATCAGAGGCTGCGAGTGACTGCAGATAGTCTCCTCTCCTCTTAGTGTTTCCTGGAACCCAAGGAAAGAATTACTTGAAAAGTCCTCAAGAAAAATGCAGGGCTCCAAAGCTCCCTCCACCACTCAGGCATGCATGCATCTATGCTGCCTCCAAGGGCTCCAGCCAGCTTCAGGACCCACGGACACAGAAATGGACTGAGACATTAGATGACCACATGGAGGGGGACAGCCCCGGCACCTGGGCTGCACTCCAGCACATTCTCGCGTGGGCCCTGGGGCAAGCTCTGTCCTCTGAGCTGCAGAGCAGTCGGCCTGCAGAGAGGACTGGAGGCAGAGTGGAGCCGAGTCCCTTGCCATCTTTTGAAGTGTGGGCAACTGCCCACAGTTCAAATGGCAAAATTCTTACAAAATCCCAGACTTTAAAAAAAAAAAAAAAAAAGACCAGGAGATCTGGTGGCCAGGGCCCACACTCCTAAGAGAAGGCCTCCCTTAAGAGAGGCCTGCTACCTTCCCTACTGCCCCAGAGTCCCCCCACTCCCTCCTGTGTCTCCAACACCCACTAAGGGTCAGTTGCCAGTTCTTCTCCTACACGTACCAATAACTTTTCTTGCTTGGGCTCCCTGACTGGCCCTCTGGGCCCTTGGGATGGCCACCTGCCAGGACATTCTGGGGTTCTAGACTGGGGTCCTACCATGGGCAGAGCTGATGTTTCCCCAGTCAGTTCTGGGTGGGGTCTTTGGGGGGTCTGTCATCAGGGAGACCTGGAATCAGTAAAGGGCGTGGATGGGCACAGCTGGAAGACAGCAAGGATGGCAGAGAGAGGAGTGGAGGGGCAGGGAGAGCAGTCGTCTGGGAGCATCGGAAATGGAAAAAGCAGGACAGAATAAGGACTGGGCCAGGGAAGGCCAGCACAGGAACCTTAGGCCTGGGCTGGGCTGGCAAAGAGGGGAGGGGAGGGGAGGGGAGCTAAGGGGAGGTGGGCGGGGAAGCTGGTGGGACCCAGCGTCTCCAAGACCCTCCAACCTCACGCCTGGGTGAGGAGTGCCTCCAAGGACAGTGCTTCCTCCTCAGACTGGTACTAGGAGCACCAGTGTCCCCACCAGGAGCCTGGCCCTGGGTGTGGGAAGAATGCCTTGTGAAGGTCATTCCCCCATCCTCAGCAAATTAGCAAATTGGAGCCAGGCCTGGTGGTGCACGCCTGTAATCCCAGCAGCTCGGGAGACTAAGGCAGGAGGATCGTGAGTTCAAAAGCCAGCCTCAGCAACAGCAAGGTGCTAAGCAACTCAGTGAGACCCTGTCTCTAAATAAAATACAAAATAGGGCTGGGGATGTGGCCCAGAGGTTGAGTGCCCCTGAGTTCAATCCCCGGCACCCCCTGCCAAAAAATAATTTTGCAAATTGGTCTCCTTCACTCGCCTGGAGCCCTAAACAAAGAGGGATGGGAGGGGCCTGGCCCTTTGTTAGGGGAAATTTATTAATATCCCCAAAGCACAGCCCTTTCCTTTCTACCCCAATCAAAGCCTTGCAAACACCTGGGCCTCGCATTTGAAAGGCCTGGGGCCCTTTATATGGCAAGGCCCTGCCTGGAGTGGGTGGGCAGACCAGGAGATTCTTCCCTGGGAACCCCTAGACTCCTCCCAAACCTGGTCTTCCAGATCCAGCCCTCACCTGCAGGAAGGGCAGAGGGGGCACTGCAGAGGGAAAGAAGGCAGCTGAGGGGGGTGATGTCTGCGAACCCTGGTCGGTGGCTCGCCCAATGCGGGCCTCAGTTCTTTCTTATGTATTAGGCGGCACTCCGTAGTTTCTAAGGGCCCAGAGTTCATCTTCCTTCCTCAGCTCCCCGCCACCCCACCACTGCCACAGAGAAGGGCGGGGCAAGTGTGAGAGGCCAGGAGAGCTGGGAAGGAGGGGCTGCGCCTCAGTTTCCTCATCTGTCCGGTGGGAGCTGGAGTGCCCCGTGCGGCCCGCCTTGTGCTCTCAGCAGTCAGGAGACAGGGTAGGGAGGATGACCTCATTTGGTATTTATTAACAATCAACCAAGAGAACACAGATGGCTGGGGAGATGCCAGGAGAGGCAGGGCACGAGGGCCCCTGCAGCCACGCGGGGGCACCTGCCGCACTCGGGAGTGCAGGACGCCTGCTCAGCATGCCTGCGCCTCTCGTTTCTCAGGACCCACAGCTCCAGGACTGCCCTCTGCCCTCATGCCTGCCCCTGGGCAGGGTGGGTGGCATCAGGACCAGATGATCCTATTGGGACCATCTCTGAGACTCGAGGTTGCCCTTGACATTCACAGCCAAGACCAACTTCCCAGCAGCACCTGGAGCTGGAGGAGATGGTAAGGGTTGCCAGGACGGGGCAGAAGGGAAGAGAGGCCCTGGGTCCTGAGACCCCTGACTGAGACTTCCTCCACCGCCGGTGCTGCGCAGGCCTCCCTGGCATGCCAGGGCACAAGGTCCACTGGGTGGAGGTGTGGCCTCTCTGACAGCCTTCCTTTCTTTCCCCACCCCCACTCCAAGTCCTAATTCAGGCCCCAGCCCCTTCTGCCTGCCCTCCACAGGCCTCCCACTTCTACCCTGTCCCCTAATCCACCCTGCACAGGTCCAAAATGATATTCTGTATCATGCAAATCCCCTCCCACCCCCCACTCATCCCTGCTCCCCTCTCCCTGCTATTCTTCATTCTGACTTGAGCGCTCTTGAAACCTAACACCAGCACCTATGGCCACTCTTGGTTTCCAACACAAGCAGGTGGGCTTCCTCTTGGCCCCACCAGGCAGCTCTGGCCGAGGCCCTCCCCTCTTCTCCCTCTCTCTCTGCAAACCTCCTCCTCCTCCAGGAGCCGCAGCTCCCACCCCCTCAGGGAGCCTGGCCTGCACACAGGAACCCACAGGGATCTTTCTCCTCACTTAATTTATTGACTTTTAACTCCTGTGGACTTGGGAGCCTCAAGTGCCTATGGCTGCCTTGAACCCCAAGTTCAAGTTCAGGTGTGTGAAAGTATGGAAGGACAGTTTCTGGAGCAAAGGGAAGGCTCTGGGCCCTGAACCAAATGGGAATGTGGTGCCCACTGCCCCAAGAGAAAGGGAACAACCAGTTCAGAGGCTGGGGGCCAAGTCCTCTCAGCCGTGTGACCTTGGGCCAGATCTCACCTTCCTTGGCCTCACATGTCCATCTGCAAAGTGAAGGCTGAAGGCTGAATTGGCTCCTTTTCACTTTGAGTGGTGTGTGTGTGTGTGTGTGTGTGTGTGTGTGTGTGTGTGTAGGGGGCTGGACAGAGGGTTCAGACAAGGCAGAGGCCACAGGAGAGACTTCGACTTGTCCTGGGGACACCAGCATCTCTGCAGCGACCTCTCATAGCCTCTCAGAATCCCGGCAGTCATGGCTGCCTCTTGCAGCCCCCATAAAGGGCCCATTTGGCCCCAGACAGGGCCTCCCATCCGCCTGCCTCCTGCCTCACATCATGGACTCCTCCTCCTCGGCAATCTCTCGGTCCACCTCGATGGCCGTGTTCTCGAAGCTGGTGATGCCCCCGTACTTGCGCATGTGCACC
Organism: Tamias sibiricus; assembly: GCA_025594165.1. Lineage (NCBI taxonomy): Eukaryota > Metazoa > Chordata > Mammalia > Rodentia > Sciuridae > Tamias > Tamias sibiricus. Next base: position 61,223,663 of record CM046662.1, read on the forward strand.
ATCAGTGGTTTGGGCGACTGGCTCCCAGCCAGCGTGGCCACATACATGCCTGTCCGGTTCTCCTCCAGCGACGGGCCCCAGTCCATGGCTGGCCGGCTGGCCTGCTGGAGCCTCTGTGGCAGAGCAAAGACAGCAATGAAGGCACTGGCAGCTGCTGAGTGCTTTCTGTGGCCAGACACCCGGCAAAGGCCTGACCAGTCACCTGGTTGAGTTCTTGCAACAACCCTAGGTGGAGGTGGGGGCACTACTACCCCCCCGAAGGAATGATTCCACGTCTGAACGAGGCTCCTGCTCTGCCACTTACAAGCCGGGTAGCCTTTAGGCTCCGTCTGTAACTTGGGAATTGCACGCTCTCACAGGGTCATTGTGAGGGCTTTGAGATGACGCATTTGGCAGTGCTGGGGACAGGGCAAGGCTATGTAGAACTTAGCTGCTGTGCTCACGGGGGAGGGGCCTCTCCTGAGCATCCCCAGGTGGATCCAGGAGCCCCCTCCGGTCCCTTCCTTTAAATGCTGAGTCCAAAGGAACCGGAGGTTTAAGGAAAAAGCCCTGGCGGGAGGCCCTCGGGCCTCTCCCCTCCCTGACTCTGACCGGTGGGTCCCTCTCCAAGCCCCCGCATGCACAGGAGGAGGGTGCTGCTGAGGTGATGACTAAGCTGGACATTCCAGAGTTCCTCCTCCCTCGACCGCATTCCCAGAGTCCTCTGCCTGCCTGCCAGGGAGGAAAACCCCGCTCCCTCAGGGAAAGGAGGCCGCTGACAGTAAGGGAAGCCCACAAGCTGCAGGTCCTGGGGGAGATAATGTGTGTAATGCCCTTGGCCTAGGCCCTTACACCCTGGGCTTTCGCAGCATGGTGATGCTCAACCCTGCAGTGGCTTCTCCTCTCACTTGCAATGACAGCCAAAGCGTTTACCCTGGCCTCCATCTGCTGCCCCATGAACCTTCCTGACCTTGGTGCCTGCTGCTTTCCCTCCACTCCCTCTGCTCTAGTGGCACCCACCTCCTCGCTTCTCCCAGGGCTTCACACCCGTCACCCTGGAATGCTCTCCCCGTAAACACCTGCATGGGCCACGGTGTCCATTTCCCCAGTTCTCTCCAAACATCCTGGCTATGCCTGCACTCTGGTTTCTGTTCTTTTTGTTTTGTTTACGTATAGCACTTACCACTACAGGGTGGGTTTACTGCCTGCCTCGTCTCCCACATTAGAACACAGGCACCTTGAGAGCAGGGATTTAGATATGTTCCCAGCTGAACTCCAGTGCCCAGACCAAGTTCCTCCAGCTTAGCACGACTGACATTTTGGTCTGGAGAATTCCAGTGCTATGGTGGGGCTGCCCTGGGCATGGAAGGAGGTTCATCAGCATCACTGCTGTCTGTCCACTTGATGACAGTCCATGCCCTTGTCCCCCTCGTCCCCTCCATGTCCACTGACAATGTCTTCAGATATTGCCAAGTGCCCTCTGAGGACCAAATCACCCTCTGTGGGAACTCCTGGTCTAGAATTGAGCATTGAGCATGTTCCAGCTAAGTGTTGGCTTATTTAGTCTCTCCAGTATGTACTTACCCTTCACCCACATAGATGTTATCTGAAAGTTAATGCTCAGAGAGGTCAGTTAAGTTGCCTGGATTTGAACCCAGGTAGTCTGACTCCATCCTACAAGCTTTAAATACTCTGCTTTTCTGCCCCCACAATGCTGACTACCATAAGCTCACAGCAGCCCTCCGAGTAGCTATTGCTGTCCTTATTTAAAGATGGAGAATCTGAGGTTCAGAGAAGTGCAGTAACTTGCTTAGGAGCATTCATGCTGTGGACAAATGGCAGAACCAGGATTCTGATCCTAGTGAGTCCGTGCGGGGAGCCCTGGTCTCTGACGGCGGCACTCCTGAGCTGGCAGCGGCTCCTCTGCAGTGCTGACTGCCCCCAGTGCTCCTGGGGGCCCGGCAGGACACACCCTCCACTGGGCTGTGGGCAGCTCTGCAGCAGGGAGGGCAGGAGGCAGTGGCTGCAGGGAGCCCAGGGTTGGCAGGGGCCCATCATCAGGGTCAAGGACCCTGGGCTTCCTGGGGGCTGGAGCCTGCACCCAGCTGCCTCCCTGTCCGCCTTCCCTTTGCAGACTCCCTGCAGACTACCCCGTTAGTTGCAAGGTGGCAGCGAGGAGGGTCCTGAGGTTCAGAGAAGGGAAGGGTTTGCTCATGCCACACAGCAATCGGAGGCCCTAGGGTCTGGGATGTGTGGCCACAACCTGCCTCTGCTGCTGAGGGGTGAGGGCATGCACCCTTCTCCAGGTGGAGATATGAAGGTGAGCTGAGGGCAGTGGAAGGACAGTGCAGTAGGGTGGCAGGGGACAGTCGTGTGCTGGTAAACTGGCCCCAGGGAGGGGGGGGAGGGGGGAGGGGGGAAAGGGAGGCCTACTTTGTAGCCAATTTCCCACCACTATCAAATCCAGGCTGTCAATGGTTTGACAACTGGTGCACACATCCCTGACTATTTAACCACTAGCTCTCCTGAGACGGGAGCAGCTGGCTGCAGTGCTCCTGGAGAGGACAAGGTGAGGGAGGGGATAGGATGGGTGATGGGAGGGTGGTCCCCAGGCTCTGTCTGAGCCCTGTCAGGCTCCTCCATCTCAATTCGTGATGTCAGCCTCTGGCCACCAGAGGACTCTGGACCCACAGCCTCAGAAGTGAAGTGTGTAGAGGGTGCCCGGATGCTCAAAGACGGGCAGTATCTGCTGTGGCCAAACGGCTCCCCTGCTGGCCCACAGCAGGTCACTATTCCCCTCTTTCAAGGCGGGTTGACCCCTGTGCCCAACAGCTGGTACTCTCTGTGTTTTCTAGGTCTCTCCACAAAGCCCTGTCCACAGCCTCACACCATCATCCTATCCCTGGCCACCTATGAGACCCAGAGGGCTCCCGGGCACAGGAGAATGTGGCAGCCCACCCTCCGGAGTCTCTTCTTTCTTTTGACTGAATTCCACAGAAAAACTTTGGGCTGGCCACCTGAGTTTAAGTCCTGCTCTCTGTCCCACTCATGGGGGGACCTTGGACTTGGATTGGTTCAGCTCCTTCCTCCAAGGCCCCTCTTGTTGTGAGACTCGAGCCCCTGAATCTGCCCAGCCCGTGGGGTCCCTGGATAAGGTGTGGGGCCAGTGTTTTCTGTTGTAGTGGAAGGCCTAGGGCAGGGCACAGGTGGGGAAGGCTGAAGGTGGACAGGGTGGTGCAGACTCACCTCCCAGAGAGAGCCCTCCTCTCGAAGCACAGCCACTAGCATGCCAGCTGGGATCATGAGGCAGGACAGCAGGCCCATGAGGATGCCCAGCAGCTCGGCCCAGGCGGGGAAGCGGTAGCTGCCATACTCAGAGGGCTGGTACTTGACGATGCTATACACCAGCAGGGCCTGCAGGGTGGGTGACCTCCAGCATCACAGGGGCCTCGGATGGGCCCCAGGGCTTGGGATGACCCAGTCTGAGCTACCTTAAAGCCTGCAATAGGCCAGCCCAGGACCATCCCAAGACCTGAGAGAGCTTAGCCCAAAGCCATGCAGTATCCTAAGTTGTACCAGAACCTAAGATGGTCCATCTCTGGAGCCTTTGCAGGTTGGGGCTAGCCCAGCTCCAAGCTGACCAACACCAAGGCCTGGGAGGGCCCAGTTCTGAAGCACAGCTTGTCCTTGAGCTGCTCTAAGAATAGGAAAGCACAGCACCAAGGCCCCAGCCCCAAGGCCCTTGGGCTTGGGAAAGTCCCACCCATTTTGCCAATGAAAGGTTGAGCTCGGCTCAGCTCAGCTATGAAAGCTGGGGGCCTGGAAGGGGGAGCAAGGCCAGGATCCTCATGCCCACCCTGCAGCCCTGCTACAGGCTCCACTCTGGGCCAGGGGGGCCCTACCAGACCGAGTCCACAGAGGGGACTCACGTGCTCAGCCTGAGGGCCCCGGTCACCAAACCCCCCCTTCCACCGTGGTTACCAGGAGTGTGGCTGGGGACAGGAACAGCCAGCAGGCCCTGAAGTAGAGGCCTGGCTTGAAACCCAGCATCATGTGGATGTCTCGGCAGAACCTCTGGATGCCTGCATGCCGGGGAGGGGAGGAGGAGGAATGGCCCTACCCATAGCCCGAGACTGCCAGAGACCCTCCTCCACCCCATACCCCCACCTGAAGTCCTGGCCTTTGGGGCCAGGGACCCAGGCGTGGGGGCTCCAGGTAGACCCCATTCTCCCACCTCAGGGAGCCTGGACTCCACCTCCCTCACCCTTCTCACCATACACCCGGGTAACGGCGAGGCACGTGGTGATCACGACCACCATCAGCCCGAAGCTGGCACTGTAGTCATCCAGAAGGACCAGCCAGTACATGCCTCCCTGGAACACAAGCCACAGCTCTGGGGTCCCCACCAGCCCAGCCTCGCCCTCTGCTGCAGCCGCCCGTCCTGGCAGGAGTGAGCAAGACGCTGCAGGCTGTCGGGAAGCAGGTGAGGCCTGTGACGGCGGCGTCTGCCGGCCCAGCTGCCGCTCGTGGGCCTCCCTGCTCTGTAGAACCCCCCTTTGACCAACTAGGAGACACAGGCTGAGGGAAGTGAAGTCATTTGTCTGCAGTCACTCAAGCAAGTGCAGGAGTGAAGTGTGACCCAGGTCTTTCAGACCAAGACTCCAGGGAGAGGACTCTCCATCACAGGCGCTGCCACAGGTACCACCACAGCCCACTCCCCATCCTCGCAGCAGCCCCACTCACGTCGGTGGTGAGGATCAGCCCCATCAGGTACATGGCCACACAAATGAGGCCCGAGAACACCGCTTTCTTGGGCCGCAGGTAGTACGGGAACTCGTCCGTCACAGCTGTCACGATGGTCTCCAGAAAGGCGAACTAGATGGGGGGCAGCAGGCTGGGTCAGAGTTCTGCCTCCACCACCCACACTCCAGCCCAGCCCACGCACCGGGCTCACCTGGCTGTCCAAGCCAAGAGTCAGGAGCATGAAGAAGAAGAGGAAGGACCAGAAGGGCGACAGAGGCAGCATGGTCATGGCCTGTGGGTAGACCACAAAGGCCAGGCCGGGGCCTGGGCCAAGGGCACACGGGGTCAGCAGTTTGGGGCATGTGGTGTCTCCCACATTCACACTCAGATACACACAATCACACACTTGCGCACTTGGGCATGCTCATTTAGCCAACTCAGAGACATACACTGAACGTATGCTTCCAACACCGTCCTAACTCCTAGGACAGCGGGCAGCACGTCGTAGGTGGTCAATAATGTGACCGACAGAATGAGGGGCTTAATAATGAATGTGTGGACAAACACGGGACCCAGACCTAGAACCTCACTAGAACACACATTTGTTTGTACCAAGAATCTCACTAACACACACTTCCACATCCACTGGCACCGCACACTGGTCCACAAGATCAGCCTCACCCTGATCCACTTGCACACAGACGTCTCACACAAGATGTGACTCATCTGGACAAACACGGCAGGAAAGATAAGACAATCTCCTACAGAAACGCATTCACCATCAGACACAGATTAGTGTACCCTCATGTGCACACCTACGCCTTTGCACTTGGACACCCAGAGATCAACCAAGACATGTTCATTTGCATGCACATTTGTGCGCACGCGCACACACGCACGTGTGCGCACACACAGCATACCCATCCCCACATATGCTCCCCGGCCCAGCCCCAGCTGTGTCCAAGACATGCGCCCACACTCCCCCTGGCAGCCTGCCCACCTGCTTTGGCTACTTGGTCCACAGGCACACCCAGTTCCTGAGACATGTAGCCCAGCACGGAGAAGATGGCGAAGCCAGCCAGGATGCTGGTGATGGCATTGCCCAGAGTGACGATGAAGGGTGTCTCTGCCAGAAGAAGTCCAGGCACAGGCCAGGGTGAGCTGGCCACACTCTCTACCCCTGAGGCCCTCCCTGGCTGGCCACTCTCCTCCCTGCTCTGGCCCCAGGCTGCTGGGAATGTGCAGGCACTGACCTATAGATGTTCTGGTGAAATGTGTTGTAGGAGGCAAAGGTGAGGAGACCCCCGAAGCCCACACCCAGGGAGTAGAAGATCTGAAGAGCAGCTTCGATCCACACCTGTGCAGGGAGGGAGCGCGGTGGAGGGCAGAGAGAAGGGGCTGGTTTACAGCAGTGTGCAGAGGCCCAGGGGGAGAGAAGCAAGGATCGGGTTGGGCTAGCGGGTCAGGCCTGGGGAAGAGCCAGCCCCACGACATGGGCCAGGAAAGACCCTGCTCTGACTTCTGCTGTGGGATGTGCGGGAGTCCCTTCCCCTCTCTGGGCCTCATTTCCCACCTGGCATCTAGCTCACCTCTAAGCTTGGTTCAGATGTAAAGGAAGCAGCACTAACGTAGCTTGCAGTAGATTCCTCTGACAATGAGCCCATGTAGCCCTTGACTTCCTGCCTGGAGTCACAGGGACCTGGACGGAGTCCCAGCTTCCCCAGTGTCTAGCTGTGCAGCCCCAGGAAGCCACACTGTCACCCTGAATTGCAGATCCTTCATCTGCCGAGCGGGGCTAGAATGGTGCCCACCTCAGGGGACCGGGCAGGAAGGACTGAACCACTGCTCCAGAGCTTGGTGCCAGGGCACAGTCAGGCACAATCAGGGCTAATAAATAATCAATGTGAGCTGTCGGTACCCTGCTGTTCTTGTCATCATTCCTAATGCTCTCCTCGGGTCTGGAGCCCGTCAGCTCTGGACTGGGATTCCCGCTCTGCCACTCTCCACCGACGTGACTTTAAGCTTGTCCCTCGTTCTTGTGAACCCCAGTTCCTTCATCCACACAATGGGGAGAATAATGTCTACTTCATACGATTTTTAAAGAATAATAGAGGAAATGAGAATAATAAAGGGAACACAGGAAGGGCCAGCTCCGGTGCCTGCTGCTGGGTGCTCCCCACTTGGAGGTCTCCTGCCCTCTGTCCCCCACCCTCGGTCCCCGGAGCCCTCCTTCCACTCCTCCATTCAGGCCCACCACCTTCTCTGCACCCAGCCCCGAGGGCCTCACCTTGGAAGACAACAGGTGGTGGAACTGGGGGGTGAGATAGAACTGGATGCCCTTCCAGGCCCCAGGGAGGGTCACTCCGCGGACCAGCAGCATGAGCAGGATGAGGTAGGGGAATGTGGCCGTGAAATACACCACCTGAGAAGTGACCCGTGGGCAGCTGAAGGTGGGGGACCCGCCCCCTACACCCCGCCTACTCCTGAGATCCCCATCAGAGACACTCTCCTCCCCACCTTCAGGTGGCACAAGCCAGGAAACAGCCATCGTCCAGCATGCGTCCCCTCCCCTCCCTCCTGCCACCCTCTATCCAACCATCGACTGAATGCGTCACCCTGCTCCCCAAGGCCACCCCAGGTCCGTCTCCACTGCTGCTCCTGGTCCAGGCCAGCATCCCAGTGACAGAGCCGCCTCCTCCCTGTGTCCGCACCCTGCCCCTGCAAACCCGCTCCGTGAGGTCATCACCCCAAACTCCCCTCTGCCCTTCCTCTCCCCTCTCCCAGCACTCCAGCTACTCCTGTGGTCAGTCCAGTGGTCTCAGCACCCGCGCGCGGCCTAGGCCGTGACCTTGGCGTGACCTTGAGCACCCCTCCTCTCAGAACTTCTGAGTGCTTCCTGCCCTGTCTTCTTAGCCCTCGAGCATCAGCTCTGTTCCCGGGGACAGCACCCCTCAGCACTTAGCAGAGGCAGGTTACCCAGTACAGCCCAGCCTACCCAGCAAGACTCAATTCTACAAGATACAGAGGAAAAGGCGAAACGTTCACCCAGAAGGTCAAGTTTAAGTCTAGAGCTGCTGGGGCAACCTCAGGAAGTACAAAGCCTGAAGCCCAAAGGAAGACCACACAGGGCAATGTACTGCTGGGAGACCAGAAAAGCCGATTCCTGATAACATCCATCAAACCCCTAGACCCAGCTGTGCCTGAAGCACACCCTCTAGACTCCAACTAAGTGAAACATCTGGGGTCAGGTCACTTGCATCTCAAAGAGCCCTGATTCCTATACCCACCCTATGAGCACTCAACAAACTTGCTGGGCACCTCCGAAGTGACAAGCACAGGGTAAGGATGTCATCTTGAAAAACCTGTGGATGCTGCCCGCAGCAGGCTTCTGGTCTGTCATCAGCAGTGTCCCCATCTCAACGCCTACCCCTCCCCTCTTCCAAGCGAAGCCAGTCCTTTCCTCACCTCTGGCCAGGCCCTGTCTCCTCCAGGAGCCCCGGCCCTGCCCCCAGGTCTCTGGCCTCCCGGGCTTCACCTTGCCCGAGGACTTCACACCCTTGAGGATACAGAGGAAGACGATGACCCAGGCCAGCAGCAGGCAGAGGCAGAGGTTCCAGCGGATCTCCCCAGGGCTGCCGATGCCCTGGCTGCCCTGGATGTGCAGGACGTAGCGGCTGTGGAGACAAAGAGTGGCCTCTGTCACCCTGCTGCGCTCCACCCGCACGGGGCAAGGCTGTGTCCATCGTGTGAGGCCCCGTGGCCCTCCTCCCAGCCCTCCACCCTTTCCTGACCAGCCTGTCCCAGGGCTGGCCTCTGCTGACCCCACATCAGGCTCCCTTCCTCTTCCACCTCCACTTGGCTTTGGCTGAAGGGAGGTGATGTGGGGGGCTGATGGTGGAGAGGTGAGGGTGTGGGCACTTGCACACACATGTGCATACACACTCGCACATGCACACGTGCCATCCAAGAGTCCAGCTGTGCCTATGTCCCTCCGAGCCTTGGTTCTTGCTGGGCAGCCCTTGTCCAAGGCTCCCGTTCCCCTAGATCCCCCCTGGCCTCCTTAGTTCAGGGCTGGTAGCTGCTCTCCCCACGGCTGTCCCAGGTGCCCCACGTTTCCTTGCGGACTCCCTGACCCTCTGTAGGCCCTTTACTAATTCCCTTCAGTCCATCTGCCTCCTGCCCCCGCCCAACTGATACAGTGGGCCATCGCATTGCCATGGAGACCCCTGGCAGCTGCCAGCAACCACATCAGGTTCTTTGGGTTGTCATTTCCTACAGATCAGACACACTCTTCAGCAGGTACAGACACTCTGGGTGGCCTCGAAATGGACAGAGAAATGGATCATGTTAGGGACTGAAATATTTTAAGATATGAGGCCCATTTGGGAGAAATTCCTAGAAGCAGCTCGATGCAGGGGCAGGGATAGGAGTCTCTGGTCTGTTCTCTGGCCAGCCTATGGCCCCTGCCCAGAGGTCGGGCTACTCTAGAATGCTCCACAAGATTAGGAATCAGAAGTCCTGAGTGTCAATACCGCCTCTGCCTTAATCACTAAGCCAGCCTCTAGGCTTGCTTCCCCCTGGCGATGAAATGGGGAATCAGGAGAGGCTGTAAGCAGTAATGTCCTCCTGATGGCCATGGCTCCCGGGGCTCACATGTGCCTGGCACTGTGCTGACGGCTTACACACATTGCCTTGTTGGAATCTCCCAGCAGTTCTGCTCCACTATCGACCCGCTCTCCTCTAGGACTGACCTGAGAGGGTCTCAACTACCTATGCATGCCCTCCCTGTGATTTTGCACCCTTTGATGTAATAGGTGCACAATTAATAGTTAAAAAATGAATGAGAAAATGAATGTATAACCTCCTATTATCATTGTCACAAAGGAGGAAACTGAGATTCCAGAGTGTCACTGTCACTGTCATCACCATCACCATCATTACCATCAGCTAGCATTTACTGAGCATTTACTATCCACCAGACTGGATCACCCGATTTATGTGCAACTACCTCTGAAATAAATAGTCACTATTATTGCCTTCCTTCCATAGACAAAGCAATGGAAACCAAAGAAATTGCTCAAGGTCACAGAGTTGGTCGGGGAAGGGCTGGGATTAGAAGCCAGAGTCCTCCCATACTAGCACCTGAACTCTGCCTTTGAGGGGACACTTGGGGTGCTGCTGCGTCCCCGTCCTCCCTTTAGCTGCCCTGCATCGTGTAGTGGGCCCTCGGCTGCGGCCGGGCGGGGCTGCCTGACCTCCAGTACTCCTCGCTGGGGCTGACGGTGCTGGTGAGGTTGAGGGGCAGCACCCCGTTGCCCTCCTTGGAGCCTCGGTGCTCCAGGCAGCGGCCAGTGTTCCACCAGTTGCCACAGTGCTCCCAGGGCAGGTTGCTGGTGAGGGAGGCGAAGAGGTAGAAGAGGACGTAGGCGATGATCATGTTGTAGTAGATGGCCACCAGGCCTACGATGAGCAGCATGGCCGCGCCGGCACCTGGGGAGGGGCAGAGGGCCGCTGGGCCGCTGGGCCACGCCCTCCGCAGCGCCCTCTGCAGCCAGGCCCAGTGGCCTCTGGGAAGCTCTCACTGCCCAGGGCTTCAGGTCCCTCCGCCTGCAGCTTAGGGGTGCGGTGCGGTAGAGCAGCTTCCCTGCCTCTGGGGGCCGAGCCCAGCCCAGGGACCGCAGAGGCCTCACCTTTGAAGAGCGGGCTGATTTTCCAGACAGCCAGGGGTCCCAGGCTGGAGAACTGACCCAGGGAGAGCTCAAGGAAGAAGAGGGGGATGCCACAGATGGCCAGCATGAGGAAGTAGGGCACCAGGAAGGCACCTGCGAGGAGCAAGGTGGAGGGCGCGGGTGGGTCAGCTCCCAGCCACGCCCAGCTCTGGCCACCCACGACACCCCATGGTCAGGCACCACCGGCTGGTGCGCGGCCCTGGTCCTGCGGATTGGGACTGAGCACTGGCAGGTCACCGAGAGCACCCCGTGCCCATAACAGGGTAGCTGGAGCAGACACTTGGGAATGACCAAGGGGATGAAGGAATTCTCTATAGAATTCTGTAGAATGAGTGTGAACTCCTCACCACAGAAGTCAATGCTCTGCAGAGTCTGGCCCTAGTCCCCTCTCCCCTCTCCACCACACCACCTCAGACACTCGTGGCTGCCACCTGTGGTTTCCTGGCCCAACATTCTTTCACTTTTCTTCTCATATTGGCAGGCTTCTCCTTCAGAGAGCCGCCCACCACCATATGGCTCTGGAAGAGCTGCAGTCACACCAGCCAGTGCCTCTGCCCTCCCTCCTGCCCCACTGTGGGCACCTTTCCCAAGCCAGGCCATCAGAGCTCTTCTCTGTAATTCTGTAGAGACTCATTCAGATGGAGCAATTTTGGAAAGCTCTGGGGCGGCTAAACCTGGCTGAGGAGTTTCAGAGTCATTCCAGAGACGTCTCCCCGCAGCCCCGCCAACCACAGGGAGGAAGCCCTTCTCAGGAAAAAATGAGGTCAGCACACAGAGAGAAAGAGCAGGGAACAGGAGAGCAGAGGGGCCATGCAGACGAGTGATTCCAGGAGTTTTGGAGGCACCCTCCAGCCACACATTCCTAGACACATAAATGTATCTTTGCTTTGTTCATCTAGTTTTCATGTGAATTTTTCCCATTTTATCAAAACAATTTTTTTTTTTTTTTTTTTGCACTGGGGATTAAACCCAGGGGTGCTTAACCACTGAGCCATATCCCTAACCCTTTTTATTTTTTATTTCAAGACAGTGTCTCACTAAGTTGCTTAGGGCCTCGATAAGTTGCTGAGGCTGGCCTCAAACTTGTGGCCTCAGTCTCTTAAGTCATTGGAATTTTGGGCATGGGCCACCACGCCTGGCTTTAAAAATAAGACTGGTAGATGAGCCGGGCGTGGTGGCGCATGCCTGTGATCCCAGCACCTGGGAGGCTGAGGCAGGAGGATTGTGAGTTCAAAGCCAGCCTCAGCAATGATGAGGCACTTAGCAACTCAGTGAGACCCTGTCTCTAATAAAATACAAAAAAGGGCTGGGGATGTGGCCCAGTGGTCGAGTGCCCCTGGGTTCAGTCCCTGGAACAACAACAACAACAAAAGACTGGTAGAGACTTCTAGCAATACAGAGACCTAGTGGGAGAACGGTGATCCTGGAGAAAACAGCCCCCAGTTGGACTGTGGGGTCCTCCACTGTGGGACCTTGGGCAAGGAATCTGGCCTCTCCAGGTCCCAGCAGCCTCATCATTTCCATGGTGCCTACCCAGGAGGGTTGTCATCAGGGTTAAATAAGACAGGCGCTGAGCCCAGGGACCTGGCAAATGATAAGGGTGCAAACTTAGCTATGGTTAATGAGACTTAGAAGAGTAACTCGATGGAGAAGCAGGGACAGAAAGGAATTTTTTTGTAATCTAGGAGAGATTCTGTTTGCATTCTGAATGGAAGGAACCAGGAGAGGAGAAAATGTTGACGATTCAAGAGGGGGGATGATTGACAGAGCAGGGCTCTGGAGGAGGTGGGGGGAAGGGATGGGAAGAATATCAAAAGCAGGTTGATTATTGACAGGCAGACACAGGCTTTTTTCAGGAAGCCCAGGCAGCTCCCTCTGCCCACCATTCAAGGCCCAGTGGGTACTGAGCCTCAGGGAGAGAGCAACATGGGTATCCATCCTGGGGATGGGAAGGATGAGGGAGGGCATAGATGATGGAAAGGGACAGGGCAGAGTAAAGTCCCCCTCCAGGCCAAGGTCTCCAGCAGTCAGTGGCTGAGGCCACCTAAAAGCTCATTCTACCCTGAGCCTCGGCCTGTCACCCCAGATCGCCCTCAACAGAACCAAGGCCCATACCTCCTCCATTGGTGTAGGCTCGATAGGGGAAGCGCCAGACGTTGCCCAGGCCCACGCAGTAGCCAATGCAGGACAGCAGGAAGTCCAGCTTGCCTGTCCAGTTTCCCCGGTCTGCAGCAAAGTCCACATCCAGGTCCACATCTCCCTGGTCACTGGGGGTCATCAAGAGGTCTGGGGTGATAGGCTGCCAGTAAGATCAAAGTGGAAAGCGGGGAGAGTGAGGCCCATGACCAGAGGTAGAATTGAACAGGGCAGGACGGAAAGACACTCTATCATCCATAACCAAGTGCTCTGTGTGGACTCACACGGTCACATGCAGGAGGGCCTCATGGCCTGGCAGGATGACTTGTGACACTGAGAACACTACCTGATCCTATCTTAGCCAACAGAGGTCAAATCAAGGGATGGTCTTGGTCTTATTTTGATGTTGCTGCTGCCACTATTGATGATGATGATGGTGGTGGTGGTGGTGATGGTGGTGGTAATAGTGTTGGTGGTAATGGCAGTGATGGTGGTGGTGGTGGATGTGGAAGAGGTGATGGTGGAGGTAGTGATGGTGGAGGTGATGGTGGTGTTGGTGGATGTGATGGTGGTGGTTGTGGTGAAGGTGGTGATGGTGGAGGTGATGGTGGTGTTGGTGGAAGTGGTGATGGTGGATGTGATGGTGGTGGTTGTGGTGAAGGTGGTGATGGTGGTACTGGAGGTGGTGATGGTGGAGGTGATGGTGATGTTGGTGGTGGTGATGGTGGAGGTGATGGTGGTACTGGAGGTGGTGATGGTGGAGGTGATGGTGATGTTGGTGGTGGTGATGGTGGAGGTGATGGTGTTGGTGGTGTTGGTGGCGGTGGTGATGGTGGTAGTGATGGTCTTACTAATAGTCACCACCTACTGGGCACTCACCATGTGATCACTGCACTATACATTTTACTCACATCACCTGTTTTCTTTCTCACAACCACTCTAAGTACAACTAAGCTTCATTCTAAGCATGAGAAAAACTGTGGCTGAAAGTCCTTCCCTGGTTGACTGGTGAGAGAACTAGGTCCTGAGCCCTGAGGTTCCCGAGATTACAGGCCTTGTCTTACCCACTATGCTGGGGTTTATTTCCTTTCTAGACGCTTGGCTTGACAGTGTGGAGCATGTCCAGAGGACAGCTGGTCAGATGGGAGGGCATGCAGGAAATGAGGTTACAGGGGGACAAAGGGAAGAAGCGGGAAACCCTGAACACTGGAAGGTGGGACTTGGTGGGACGTAGGCTCACTGAGCAAGGGACTAGACTTATGCCCTGTGGGGCAAGGGGGCTTACTGAGGACTGTGGATTTTGGCTCTTAGGCAGGAAAAAGCTACTTGAGTCCTGATCTGTCTCAGAAAGTCGCAATCTTGCTGTCATAGGAGCGGATAAGAACTATCTCTGACATCCCCTTCCATGATTCAAAGTGGGTGGAGAGGTCCTTTGGGCTCGGAGAGGTGGCCTGCCTCCAGCCACTTAGGATCCTGCACTCGAGTCATGCAAACTGCCATGGCTGTAAGCACCTACAGGGAAGTCCAACAATGCCAGGGTGACCACCTAAAATTCTAAGAGCAGTTCTCAGCCAGAGACCCAGGAATGGTCAGGAGAAAGGGCAGGCTCACCTTGCCTGCCTTTGCAATGCACAGCTGGTCGGAGGCCTATTGGTGAGCAATGTCAAGGTCTTCAGACAAGAAAAAGGAGCCCTTGCATTCTGCTGAGGAATGCTTTGGAGGAAAAGCACTGAGAGTCGGGGGACTGTAATTCTAGTCCAAGGTCTGTGCTAATATAATGTGAGACTTCAGAAGCCTTCTGAGCCTCAGTTTCCCCTCTGGACAGTGAGGGCATTAGATGGATCAGCATTTTCAGAAACATGTACTTTGGGATGTTATAGGTATTCTGTGGAAAAAAGGCATTCTTGAACCAAAGAGGTTTGAGGAAAACCGGGGCTAACACAAAATAGAACATGTTTCTTTGCTGCAGGACTTTTCAGATCCTTTAATAAGTCAATGTGCACAGTGACTCCCAAATAGGAACTAGAATGAAGTATTCCCAAAAAACGTTTCAGAAAAAAACTCTCAAACAGCAGCATGCTGGGATGTACTCGAGGAAATATGGGGCTGGACAGCCTCAGTTCTGATGGCCCGTGAGGCAAGATTTACCAGAGCTTTTGCTGGAGACTCTTGTGAAGTCCACCGGCCAGATCAGAGCCCAGCCCAAGGCCTCAGTACTTGCCATGGTCAGACAGGTTTCTTATTCTAAGATTGTCCACACCAACCAGGTGGTGACAGAGGAGGCTTTATGGGTATTGGTCATGTCATCATTGCTGGGGTCAAGATGATGAAAGGAGAGCTGGGACGTGTGGTTCAGGGCAGACAGCTGGCCTAACAGGCGTGAGGCCCTGGGTTCCATTCCTAGCACCACAAAAAAAAAAAAAAAAAAAAAAAAAATGGTGACAGAAATGTAGAGATGGCATGAGAGCTGCAGGACCAGAGGTGTCTGACTGCAGTGACAGAATTGGGCAATGCATCAGGTGGTGGCAACACTGGGATAACAGCTTGGGTTGACTCTTAGTGACAGTGGTGACCACAGTGGTAGTGACCTTGTCTGAGGCTGGGCAGTGGTGACCAGCACAGCCTAGCATGATTAAAGGTAATGATGGTGACAATGACAATGACAAAGCTGCTTTTAAAATAATCACTCTAAAGGTTGAAGCAAACATGTGTTGGACCGGCAGTTCCTTAGTTGTGATCTTGGACAGGCTGAGTGAGGGTGGCAGCTCCCACATGCACCTGAAACCCTCCCTTTCCCTAAGGATGCCTCTCTGGTTGGGTAAGCACCAGCCTTCTAGAACCTCTCACTCCCAGGTGGGCTCCAGGAGTGATGCTGTTGAGCAGCCAGTGGACGCTGGCCCCTGGCATTGGGTGGTGAGGCAGGCCTGTCGCCTGAGACCCCCTGCCCCATTCAGGCCAGCTGACAGGAGGTCCTGCTAATGAGGCTCCTCTGATCCCTCTCAGAGAAGCTGCCCTTTCCATGCTCACAGAGCAGTTCCAGCTCTGTTTCCATGGTGACAGGAGTTCCAAGAGCAGGATGCTGACAGCTCGTCCCCCTCCTTCCCCAATCAGAGGGAAGCTTGTTCCTGCTCCAGGGCCAGGGGATGGGGTCCTCCAAAGCTGAGCCAATCAGGAGCCCACCTGCAGTCCCCCTGCCTCACTGTGGGGTGAATCCTAGGAGGTTGGGACTGGTCGGGAGACAGAGGACCTGAACCAAAAAAGGGGGCAGGGTCAGAAGCTACAGGACTCACTTCACCCTTCCACCTGGGTGGGCACTCTCCCTCCTGAACCCCCAACCCCCACCCCAAGGTCATGCAGAAATGCACGCCTGCTTTTTCAGACCCGTATCCTCTCTTTTAGGGATTAACAAATGTAGGTCCCACTGCAGGGACTGGGAGAGGCGGGACTGCCCAAGCCATGGCTGTCCTCCCTTTGTCAGGACATAGGAATCTGAAGTCCAACTTCACCATTGTGTAGGGGAGGAAACCGAGTTTCAGGGAAGGGAAGTAATGAGCCCACGGTCAAATGGTAAGTTAAAGGCAGAGCAAGACTAGGACCCAGGTCCCCTGACTCCCAGTCCAGTGCTCATCTCAGAGATCAGCAGAGACGCTTCTGTTGATTCTAGCATTTTCTTATTCTTCTTTTCAAGATCAAAAGGGACCCTGAGAGTTGCTGGGGTTGTGGCTCAGCAGTAGAGTGCTCGCCTAGCATGTGCGCAGCGTGGGTTCAATCCTCAGCACCATGTAAAAACGCATTGTGTACAACTAAAAGCAAATGAATAAATATTAAAAAGAAAAAAAAAAGGGACCCTGAGAGAAGGTGGCCCCAGAACTGCCCTAGTGGTTCTAGGTTGTTTAGCCTACTGCCAGGTAAGCAATAAGCCTCACCCCTCTGGGCCTCAGTTGCCTTGTCTGTAAAATGGGAATGATACCTCCCTTCCAGAATCATTGGAGGATTGAATGAAAAAGGGTTAGCTAAGCTCCCAGAAAGAGCTTCACAGCACATGGTTGTTTACATAATGTGTGGCCTTGTGGCAGAGAGGGACAGGGGGCTCTTGTGGGAAGCGAAAGAAGGAGAGTGGAAAAACAATGGGTACAGGTTCCAAGTGACACACAGTAGGCCCCAAGAAGTCACTCAGGTTGGTCAATTAAAAAGACCCACTTATTGCTGTGATTCCAAGCCTGGCCGCCCAGGGCACAGCTCCTGAATGTGTGCCCAGTGGGGCAGTAGGTGCGGGGTGAGGAGAGCAGCCCCTGTGACTTTTCCTCCCATCCACCTGCCCCTTATGCCCACAGCCTCCTGTGTCCCCACCTCACACAGGGGGGAAGGAGGGCTTTAGTGTCTCTGCACCCGGCATGGCCCAGCACTAGTTCAGCTTAGAGAATGGAGTTGCCCAAAGTCACAGGGCAAGTGGCAGCTGCAGAAATAGTAACCAGGGATTCCAACTCCTTGGCTAAGGCTGGAACTGTTAGTCCAAAGCCAGAAAGCCTCCCCCCCCCCCCCTCCCCCGCCCCCAACGTGCTTCCCCTTCCCCACACCCACAAAACTTGGCTGAGAGGTCCTTTTTCACCCAGAAAGGTGGGGAGGGGCTGAGGTCTGTGGCCTGGGTCCTCACCCCAGCTCCCACCCCCAACCTCCACTGCCCATACTCCTGGGCCTCCAATCCCCATCCCGCTTTCCTGCCTCTGCTTCCCTTTGGCCCCACAGAGGGTCAGCCTGGGGTCTCAGCAGGGAACCTAAAGCTGCCAGGAGAAGGCAGGAGGCGGGGAGGAAGCCCGTGGTGGCCCAAGGGCAGGAGCAGGCAGGAAAGACGTGGGTCTGCCGGAGGCCGGCAGAGACTGCCCCAGTAGAGTCCCGGGACAAGCGCCAGGTTGACCCCCCACCCCGAAATTAGTCCAACTCAAGGCTGGCTCGGCTTCTAGCATCCGCTGCGGCCCAATCAGCCCCTGGGGGAGGCGGGCGCGGGGCAGGGGCGAGGCGGCTGTCTGGCCCCGGCTGCCCGCTCCCCGGCACCTCCTGGGGCTGCAGACACCTGTTCGCACGGGCCCCAGCACCGTGCCTCCCAACCCCCTCCGCTCCCCCGCGTGAGGGGCCGACCCCGCCCCTCCCCGGGGTCTGGCTCGGCGGGGCCTGGCGGAGCCCTGCGCGGGTCCGCGCCCCCTCCCGCTCCTCCCGTCCTCCGCGGCCGCGAGGCCCCGCAGCCCTGGCTCAGGTGCGCCGGCCCTCGCGCCCTACCTTGCGGAGGTGAGCTCCCTGGAGCTTCTTCATTTTGGAGGGCGGGTGCTGGGCTTGCGGGCTTGGCTTTTCGGAGCGCAGAAAGCGAGCGAGACAGCGAAATCGTCCACCGGTCCGCCGGCCGCTGCGCCTTTGCCCGGCGGCTCCCGCGCACCGGCTGGGGTGGGCACCGGCACGGGCGCAGGCGCTGCCGTCTGGCGGCTGCGGGCGTGGGGCGCGGGCCGGGCGCTGCGAACGACCTGCCTCTCCCTGCGCAGCGCCCGAGGCTGGTGAGACACCCAGACAGACCCGCTGACCGACCGACGGCGGCTGGGGGATGCGGGCGCCCCCGCACGCAGAGCTGCGAATTGGAGGGGCCCGCGCCAGTGGGAGGGGGGGTTTTCACAGAAACCCTCGACCTCAGCCACCGTCTCCTGTGTGACCTTGAGCGAGTGACCTGCCCTCTCTGGGCCCCCCTTTCCTTAGTTGGGCAAGGAGGGAGGCAGGTGATGAGCAGGGACACTTGACAGCCCTGTCTTGGGATCCAGGATCCCCCTATTTGCTGTGGGAACTTACTTAAGTTCCCTACATTACAACTGCTTCTGGAAAATGGGAATAAGAATCTCACTTTCCTTAGAGAAGTCGGAGGAATTCAGAGACAGGGAACCAGCTAGCACAGGGCCTGGCACATAGTAGGTGCTCAGTTAACATTTATTGGATGACTGTGGGTTGTTGGCATCCACCATTAACAGATATTTATCCAAATATCTAACCTCTGAGTATTTATTGAGCATCTAAAAATGTGCCAGGTTATGGCGGAGACTCATTTTCCCAGCCTGGAAAAAGTCCTCCTATTTACAGCTATTTACAGATGAGGAAACTGAAAGAGTTAAGTCCCTTACTCAAGGTTACAGAGCTAGTGAGCGTCACCAGGGACAGAGTCAGGCTTCATGGACTTTCTAGGCCAGTAGTGGTCCTTAGCACTCCTTTCCTTGGGATGAAAATGAAATGGGAACATTTGGGTGAGGAGGAGGGACAGGTAAGTGCCATGATATTGTAAACACCAAGTTCCTGTCCACCCAAGGAATGACCTTGGGAAAGTTATGACTTTGCATCTGTAAAATGGGCCAGCTGCCAGCCTACTGAGGGCTGACCTCTCAGGACGTTCAGACAATCCTGGGAGCCTGTGGCTGGGGTGGGAAATTCCTAGCTAGAGAGATCACATGTGTCCATTTGCTGGAACTGAACCTGGGTACGCTAGGGGATGGCATATACCTTACACACCATGCCCCTACCACTCTCCAAGCGTCCTGTTCAGATATCGATTGTGCACATGGTTGCAGCCACCATGGGGGTAGGCATCTGGGGAGAGGTGAGGATAAGGTTTTGCCCTCAACCTGGGGCTTGAAAGGAGCTGGGCAGGGTTCACGTCCCCACATGGCTCGAGTGAAGGGGGCCTCTCCTCCCAGGCCCTACCCAGCTGCTCTTGCCTTTGAGTCTGGCCACACAGGGCAGGCCAGGGTTCCCCAAACCCAGGAGAAGGGGTCCCCTCCACCCTCTGCCCTTGCCTGTATGAGGCCTTGGAGGCCATGAATGTGAAGAGAAGGAACAGGTATCGGGCCCTACTGTGTGCGTTATGATGAACTTTTACATCCAATATCCTTTTCAGGTGGTGGTGGGGTGCTGGGGACTGATCCCAGGGTGCTCTATCACTGAGCTACATTCCCAGCCCTTTTTATTTACAGGGTCTTGCCAAGTTGTGAGGCTGGTCGTGAACTTGTAATTCTCTTGCCTTAGATTTCTGAGTCACTGGGATTATAGGCATGTGCCACCACACGTGGCACCAAAATCCAATTTTTAATCCTTTCCAACAGCGAGAGAAGATAGGTTCATCTCATTTTATACTTGAGGAAACTGACTCAGAGGAGGTAAATCATGTGGCCAAGGTCACAGAGAACACTGAATCTCTGTGCTTTGGAGATAAAGCCAGGAGGCCCTGGGCCATGCCTGGGGATAGACCAAAGTCAGGTACCCCTGAATCCAAGGAGGCCCAGGGCTTGTCACTGCATTTCTTACAGGAGAAGCAGCAGCCTTGCCGAGCATGTCTCCCTCCCGTTGGCATTGGGGTTCCCCAGGCCTTTTCAAGGTCAGAGAACCTTGTGAATGGGGAGTAGCCGGAGGCTGTTGGCTTGGGAACCAAGGAAACTGGCCTCTTTCTAACCCCTCTGAGCAGTACCTGGGGGGTTAAAGGGGAATGGGGCCCAGATGTTAGCCTTCCTTAAATACATCATGGGGTGACCACTGAGCTTTGGTGACAGTCGCTGGGGCTGTGGCATGCAAATGGTCAAATGGTCCATGCCTTTCAGATGGGGAAACTGAGTCAGAGGGGGCAGGATTTGCAAAATCCCTCAGCAATATAGAGACAGAGTCATGCCTGGAATCTAGGAGTGTGACCCACCCAGGCCACACCCTCCAGACCACACCTCTTTGCCCCCTTCCCCCAACACCTAAGTCTTTAAGATTTTCTACAAGATGTTATCTGCATCAATCACCCTCCCACTGAAGTCCTAGTTTTATGATCATACAAGTAGCCAGGAGTTGGTGACCAAACACCAATATTCCCCTCCCTCATGCCAGAGTGGGCTGGGGTACCCCTGGGCAAATCGCTACTTAGGAATGCACTCAGGAAATACACAGTGGGCCCTTTGCCCTGCCCTCCCCCAATCTTCCCCCCTTTCTCTCAGTATTTCTCCTGGTCTCACATCAAACCAGAAGTGAAATGGAGATGTGAGCTGATTTAAGGAAAGTGTTAGATGAAAATGTACTTCCTTTTATTATATAGGGAGATATTTTTAAATGCATATAAATAAACACTTTTAATTTGCTTAAACGATCAGATTTTATCACTGTGAGCATGTGTTTTGCTACACCAGGAGTGGGGACTGTGAAAAACGAGGTTCCAGACTGCTGGTCCATCTGGTGTGGTGCAGAGAAAGTGGTTCCGGAGCAGCCCCAGAGCAGCCCCACGCGATGGGGCTGCCCTCCGGAGCTGCCCCGGGCTAGGCCTGCTGGGCTGTCTGCTGCTGCTTTCCTCAGAGGTCCTGGGTCTTCCTGTGCCCCTGTTCCTGCCATCGCAGCCCATCACACACACTCTCTCTCTCTCTCTCTCACACACACACACACACACACACACACACACACACACACAGGGCTGCTGGAGATCTCTTCCTGAGCACTCCCTCCCAACCTGAGTCCCACAGAGCTCGGCTGTGGCCTGCTCTGCTCAATGCTCCCTGCAGTCAATGAAGGCAATGGCTCTTCCACAAGCTAAGGTTCCAACCTGGGGTTGGGGGTCTATGAACCCCTCAAATTGTATGCCAAACACACTGTTGAATGCACAATTCTGATTTGTAAAAGGCTGTGACCAGGGCCTGCGGTTGTAGCTCAGTGGGAGAGTGCTTGCCTAGCACGTGTGAGGCACTGGGTTCGATTGATTCTCAGCACCATATAAAATTAATTAATTAATTAATAAAATAAAGGTATTTAAAAAACAAAAAGGCTGTGATCATGCTGTGGGCCTTGCCAGGCCAGGCCAACACACGTGTATTTTTGGATTCCAGGTCACCAGCACCAGCGTGGGGCCTGCCACCAAGAAGAGGGGGACAAGCTGGGTGCGGTGGCGCACACCTATAATCCCAGCACTTGGGAGGCTGAGGCAGGAGGATCATGAATTCAAAGCCAGCCTCAGCAATGGCGAGGCACTTAGCAACTCAGTGAGACCGTGTCTCTAATAAAATACAAAAAGAGGGCTGGGGATGTGGCCCAGTGGTCTAGTGCCCCTGAGTTCAATCCCCGGCACCACCAAAAAAAAAAAAAAAAAAAAAAAAAAAAAGAGAGGGACATAAAATTTACCAGGTGCAATTTTCTTATTGGAAAGCTGGGACACCTCTTAACCCTGGGGTGTCTGCAGGGCCTGAGGGGACCTGAGGGGATCTTTCTCCTGAGCGGTTATAACAGCCCAGTCCCTGGTGGAGCTCTTTGGGTGACAGGAAACTCACAAGGTACATGGCAGCCCATGGCACTTTTTGGAAGTTGCCTTAGATGAGTTCCCTTTTTCATGGAATTCGAACACCAATGGACAGGGGGACACCAACCCAGCCTGTGGGCCCATCCAACCTCCTAACCTCCCACGTGGGCAACCGCCACAGTTCACCCAACCTGCCAGGCCTGGCCACTGGCCTCCTGCCAGGCAAAGGTCTTCTTGAGGCCAGGGATAGGCTTGTCCTTCCTCAGATCTTCACAACCACCATCTGTCCCTGGCGCTGGGGGAGGGGGATGGTTAGAACATCAGTCAGGCCCACAGGCCTTTCACACTAGGAGGTGACAGCCCCAGCAGCAGGTGACTAAAACACAAGGACTTATTACGAGCAGGGGCCTGTGCTCCACCCAATCTAATTCAGTGACTTTATTTCCATTGGACTAGTGAGGAGGCTGAGGCTCAGAGGGCTGATTATCCTGCCTCAAGTCGCACGGCGTGGAAGCGGTCACTCTGGAACCCAGGCCATCTGACCACAAGACCTGCTGCTCTACATTTGGTCACTCACAGGCACTGCGTGGCCTTCTTGTTCAGAGCACCCATTCTCCAGAGCATGGAGAGTTCAGTAGGATGCAGGGAGGAGTTAGTAGGGGCTTCCTGGGAAGGGAGCCTTCGGAACACCGAAATAAAGAAAATTCAAGGGATTTCTCGGCTGGGGGTCTTGTTGGAGACATCAGTGTGGCTTTCCCAGAGTAGTGGAATCTGCAGGATTTCCCCAACTTACTGTGATTTATTTCTGGAAGACAAACTCCCCAGTTTTACAAGGAGAAACTGAAGTCCAGAGAGGGGAAGCAGTTACTCCAGAGTCACACAGCAAATGGCATTTAAAGATCAGAAAACTAAAGTTCATCACTGCCAGCCACCTTTCCACCCATCCTCTCCCCTTCTGGGGACCCTGGTGCCATCTGGTTCCTATGACTTAGGCATCTACTGTCACTGGCGAGGCATGGTCTCTCCTAGACCACCTGTAGGAGGAGAAAGAGAAGCGTCTGCTGGTCTGCAGGGCCTGCGCCAGGACCAGACCCACCTTGGGCATTGTTATCCTGGGCCCCAGGAGCAAAGGGCGATGGCAAGCAGGCTGTGCACAATCTTTATGGCCTGGTCACCTCCCAGAACAGTAAACAGAGGGGCAGGCAGCTGGCACCGGAGCCCTTGGGGGAGAGGGCCCCAGGTAGCGACTCCTGCCCACCTCTGGAAGGGAGGTAAGGACAGTGGCTTCCCTCTGGAGTCAGAAAGACGCGTACTCTAAGTTCACATCTCTCATGCCCCTTTGTACTATTCTTCCCTTCTTGGCCTGACCTTGAGGTTGCAGTTCCAACCCTGCCTCCTCCAGGAAGCCTCCCAGGCTTCCCAGGATAAGCTAGGAGCCAACTCGGTGCTCCCCGGATGCTCCGGGGCCTGGGATCTCTGGAGCGCGGCTCTGATCGACTCCCATCCTTTGGTAATGGCGCCATCCACGAGCATGGCAGGCCCCCCCTGGACGAGGGACTCCCGGGGGACAAAGACTGTTTGCTTCTGGGGTCCAACCACAGCACATGGGGTGCCCAATAAATGTCATCGGTTGAAAGAAAAACCTGAATTGGAGGTGGTTTAACTATTCAATAGACTGATAGGCGGGGTCTGGCGATTCTGCTCAAAGATGCACACAGCCTTTACATGATCTCACAGACTTATTCTAACAGTGTCCTGTTTTGATCTTTTAGAAGTATTTTAAAGGTGACCTTGTTGTAGGCCTGCAGACTGGGAAGGGAATATGCTATTGTTAGTGAAGGGTGAGAATGATTCTTTAATTTTTTTCTTTAATGCTATGTGTAATGATTCTATACATATTTTTAAGGAGGAAAAAATTTATTCTTGAAGCTGCATCCAAAAGATTCCGGTCTCTATATAACATCTGTCCAGCTGTGACCTTGGCTTGGTCCAGAGAAAGTCTCTGGGGGCTCCCTGGGGCCTGAACGCTGATGGACAGACAGCCTTGTGGAGTGGTAGGACCCTGCAAGGTGGACTCAGCCCCCTTCTCCCCTGCAGGGCCCTTCTATCTGCAGGCCTCCCTGAGAGTGCTGGTGAGTGGACAAGGATGGTCACCAGGCCCACGCCCATGGGCTTTGTGTCAGCATCCAGGCTGGGGAGGATTCGGGGCACACTGCTGTGGGGCAGGCAGAGGTAAGGTTGAGGCAGAAGAGCCTCTCAGGTCATGGTCTGCAAACCTTCCACCTTCTCTGACCCTGCTGACCTTCTCCGAGGTCAGCCTGGTCCCTACTGCGGCCTCCCACCTCACTGCTCAAAACCACGGAGAGGAGGCGGGGTCTTGTCTTGGTCTCCCACCCAGCCCTCTGGGCCCGAGGTGGCTCCAGGAGATTGACACCTCCCACCCCGGGCCTCGATTCCCCTGAGGTCTAGAAGGCAGGAACTGGAGGGTGCTTACTCCACAGGCCACCAGCTCACGGCACACTCAGGCCAAGGGTGTGCAGGGAGTGTATGGGTGACTTGTCCATGGTGACCCCAGAGGTCAGCAGCAGGGCTGGGACTCATAGGAACTCTTTGGCCCCAGCAGAAACCCCATCCGTAGCACCTGAGTGCCCAGGTCCCAGGGCCACAAGCCTGGCAGGGGTTAGGGCAGAAACTCCTCCTTGACAGGCATCGGGGAGGAGGCAGCAAGGAGGCCAGCACTGCTGGGGCACAGGCCCCCCAGGGACGGTCCTGCAGGGGCAGCGGTGCCGTCCAGGGCCGGTGGCAGCTGGGGTGGTGCTGCTGCTGCTGCTGCTGCTGCTTCTTCTTGTTCACTTTGCGCTCCTTTGCCCGCCGGTTTTGGAACCAGATCTTCACCTGCAGGATCACAGAACAGAGAGGCGATGGGCGATGGGCGGCAGAAGAGAGTGGCAGGGAGAGGAGAGGAGGACATTGCGCCGACCCTTCTCTAGGTGGTGTCTGTGGCCTCTCTCCTGCTCCCCAAGGACCCCAATACATCATCTCCCTGTAGAACTTGCTCACCCCCAGGCCACCTTCCTCCTCCTCCCTCCAAGGCTCTCTCAGTCAGCGTCCCTCCAGGAGCCCTCCTGTTCCCTGAGCTGAGTCCTCTACTGAGTCCTGCAAACTGCTGCCAGGCTGAGGTGGGGGACCCCTACACACCTGCCTTTCGGTGAGCCCCAGATTGGCAGCCAGCTCTGACTTCCGCCGGATGGTGATGTAGCGGCTGTAGTGGAACTCCTTCTCCAGCTCCAGGCGCTGGTGGTCTGTGTAGACCACGCGGTACTTGTCCTTGGTCCGGGTCTTGCCTGAGAAGCAGAAGGGCCAGGAGGGGAGGTGAGGGGGGCACCCACACAAAGTGGGGCTGCTGTTGTAGCTGGGGCTTCTCTCAGGCCTCCTGACCCAGGGGCCCTCTCTGATCACCAGCTCTACCAGCTATCGCCAGCATCTGCCAGCTGAGGCTGTGCAAAGGACCTTCCCAGGAGCTTGTACAGAACGCAGCTTCTGGGCGCCCCTGTTTAACCTGAGGGGACACTGCCTGTCTGACAACCCCCAAGTGGTTCCGATTCAGGTGTCCTCAGATCATGACTTGAACACCAAAGATCTGAAGGGGACACCTGGCAGGCAAGGGTAGGTTGAGGCTAAGAAGATGTCAGCTGCTCCTTTCTCTTGTGCAAAAGAGGGCAGGAGTCTACCGTGGCTAGAAGGGGAGGTGGGAGGATTCAGCAGCTGGGCCAGGGCTCCCCAGGTCCTGCTGTAGGCTGATCCCACAGTCAGGCAGGAAGGACTGGGCTTGCTGGGGACCTCCAGAGTCCCTGACCCTGGACAGCAAACCCTGAGCTGGGGCTGCAGCAGGGTAGGGGCAGGCCCAGAGCAGCAGGGATGCAGGTGGCCTGCATCATTACTGAGCTCGGCTGGGAGCCCTGCCCTCGTGTAGCTCAGGTTCTAAGGGAGCAGGGCAGACAAAAAGAAAGTAAATGTAGAAAACACTTGATACGTTCATTGATAAGTATTTGGAGAAAAAGAAAGCAGAGAGGGAGGACTAAGAATTTAGGGAGGAGGGGGTTGCAATTTTAAATAGAGTGAAGCTGGCTGGGTGTGGTCACCTGCGCCTGTGGTGACTCTAGTCCCAGCCCCTCAGGTGGCTGAAATGGGAGCTTTGCTGGAGCCCAGGAGTCCGAGGCCAGCCTGCACAGCAAAGCCAGACTCCATTTCCAAAAAAAGTTTTTATTAAGTATACTGGCTCATGAAGGCCTTACTGAGCAGGGAATCTGAGCAAAAATCTACAGGAGAGAAGGGACAGAGGCAAGCAGACAGGGGCAACAGTAAGTGCAAAGGCCCTGGGGTAGGAGCACAGCTGCCACTTGACAGGTTTACATGTTTGAGGAATAGAGAGGAAGCCGGTGGGCTGGGATGCAGGAAGGAAGGGGAACAGGGGCAGGACACAGGGGAGGGACTCTGGGTTTTACTGTGTTTGGATGGGAGCCATTGCAGGGTTCTGAGCAGAGGAGACACAAAGTCTGTTGTAGGTTTCCACATTCCTCTGGCTGCTGCAGTGAGCAGACTGGGGAGAGGAAACAGCGGTGCCATGCCCAGGAGGGAGAAGTGGCTCTCGGCTTCCAGATGGGCTCAGCCAGGGCAAGGAACTGGACTGAGGAGCATCCGGGGTTCACATCAGGGCTGTCCCTGGGGCTGCGATTAGAGTCATGCTTGGTCTGGGCCTGGCGAAACACCAGTTTCCTCTCTGAGCAGCCGAGCACGTGGCCATACGTAGGAGGTGCACCCAGCACACCGCGTCCTCCACGGCCTGGTGGGTCTCAGGGCCCGCGGACCCCTTCCCTCCTCACCCAGTGCCCCACAGCAGCCCGGCCTTCACCTCCCCGACTGCAGCCCAGGCCCTGGCCGTGCCTCGGCGCCTCTGCACTACCTACCCCCATCCTGGCTCTGCCCTGCACCAGGCCCACGCAGCTTGGCAGGACAGCCGCTGGGCTCCTCGTGGGCCAACGGTCCTGTGGAGCGCGGGAGACAGCAGATGTTCCTGGGCGGCCTTTCCCTGGGTTTTCTGCTAGAGCAGCAGAACCACACCGGACGCTTCCACATCCCCTGACCTCAGTCTGCTGCTGCCCAACAGAGCACGGGATAGCCTCAGCCCTCGGCCAGGTCTGCCCCAGGAAAGGGCCAAGGGAGTGGCTGCTGAGGCTGTGGCTCCAGACGGGGCCTCTCCTTAGTCTAGAAAATTCAACACTGTTTCAGAACATTTCTGCCTAGTGTCACCACAACCAGAGCCCAGCAGGGCTCTGAAGCCTCTGCCCGTTGGGTTCACTCGGCTGGAGCCAGAGGGGTCCTGGAAGTTTAGCTTCCTTTCATTTTACAGAGGAAGAGACTAGTTCAGGATGGTCACAGGGTAGCCAGAGGTCCAGATAAGAAGCCTGGTGAGCCTCTTTCCCACCCTCCCCGTGGAGTCAGGGTCCTGGAGGCCCAAGTGAGCGCAGACCTGCCCAAGACCGTGCCCCTGCTCTAGCGCTCTCTGTCTCCTCCAGTGCATGTCTCTTCACTCCACCATATTCTGGGGCTGCTGAGCCTGCCGCACATCCTCCTAAGCACTGTCAACAGAAGCTTAAACAGCAGACCACCCCCTCCAGCTCTCCTTCCAGCAAAGGAGGGGTCAGAGAAGTGTGAGGGCAGGCCTGTGGGAGCCTGGCCTGGGCTGGGGCTGGATAGCAGCAGCTGGGGCCTTTCAAACACCCAGAAAGCAGGCCATGGTGGTGCATGCTGTAATCCCAGTGACTCAGGAGGCTGAGGCAGGAGGATCGCAAGTTTGAGGCCAGTCTTAGCAAGACCCTCAGTGAGACCCTCAGTGACTTAAGGAAACCCTGTCTCAAAATAAAAAAATAAAGAGGTCCTGGGATGCAGCTCAGCAGCAAAGTGCCCCTGGGTTCAATCCCCAGTACAAAACAAAACACCCAGAGGACTCACGGCCAGTCCCTGGCAGAGCACAAGCCTGGGCAGGGACGGGGCTCCTTGCCCACCTGGCCTGGGCCTAACAGTTACAGGCATCCTTTCCCTCAGTACCCAGCTCTCTCTCCTGTTCTTTTTGATGGAAGCAGGAATGCACAGGGCCAATTCACAGACCGGGGAAGCCGGGGTGCTCACGGCTCTGGCTGAGGGCCATCTGCCTGTGGTGGATGAGCTCTGGCCCAGCTCTTCCCAAGATGGAGGGGAGGCGTGAGATAAGATGGAGATGGGGTGCTAGCTGCATAGTTCCCCCTTGGTTCTGGCAAGGCTGCCAGTGGAGACCTGGCCCAAGGGCCTTGGCATCTGGGCATCCCATTTCTCACCCTGGAAGAGGGGCCAGCAGGCTCAGGAACCCATTGGCCAGCCTCTATCTAGGCAAGCTGCTTGGAGCACATGGTTTTATTCCTAAGAAAAAGGCTCTGCCAAAGAAAAATGTCAGATTCCTTATGTGGCCCAGAACCCAGGGAATCCCACATGTCATCCAGGGAGAAAAGATAACTGGGCCCTCCTTCAAGCCCAACTTGGTGGTATCTAGCCTCACTAAACCTATGCATAACCCTTGACCCACGAATCCCACCCCAGGAACTTATCCCCCTGAGAACAGCCCACGGCACTAGCTGTTTCTGATAGTACAAGACTGAAAGGAAGGTGCATGTGTACAGGTAGGAACCCCTTAAATAAGAGATGGTACAATCATGGAGGAGAGTCATCAAGACGAAATCACAAAACTCCAAATGTGCAACGTGGAGCAGTTTCTAAGATTTGTGGAAAATCAAGACACAGATTGGTGAGAAAAAAAAAAAAAAAAGCCCCTGTTTTGTACAAAAGCAGAAAACACACACTGTTTATGCAGTTCTTTCCAATGAATATATGAGAAGCCCAGTAACAGGGGCTGCTCCTTTGGGGAGAGGAGCTAGAGGAGGAAAGTCATAGGTGGGAGGAAGACTTTGGGGTGTTTAAGTTTTTACCATGTGCAGGTGTGGATTGTACTCTCAATGACAGTCAGGAGTCCCGGGCTCCAGTCCCAGCTCTAGACAGAACTGGGAACTGCCACAATCCTTCCTGTGCCCGTCTTCTCCACACCTGTGCTACCTCCAGAGCCCAGTGAGGAGGGGCCCGGGTGGTGCGTGAGAGCGACGGGGCAGGGAGAGGGCCCAGGATGAATGATTTACAGGAGCCTGGGACACTGGGGCTAAGGGGGAAGTCCGGGCTTCTACACAGGTGCCTGATGAGAGAACGGCCCCTCCTGGCCTCCTAACTAATAACCCTTGGGGCCAGATGCTGTGTGGGTGGAGGGATGGTGGGGAGCTCCCCAGCCTTTCAGGGGGCAAGCAGGAGGTCAGGGGAAGAAAGAACCTTGGATTGCTCTCTGCTCTGATTTTGGAGTGCACAGAATGGCTCATCCCTTCTGGGCGCAATGGCACAGGCCTGCAATCCCAGCAGCTCTGGAGGCTGAGGCAGGAGGATTGCAAGTTCAAAGCCAGCCTCAGCAACAGTGAGATGCTAAGCAACTCAGTGAGACCCTGTCTCTAGATAAAATACAAAATAGGGCTGGGGATGTGGCCCAGTGGTTGAGTGCCCCTGAGTTCAATCCCCAGTACCAAAAAAAAAAAAAAAAAAAAAAAAAAAAAAAAAAAAAAAAGAAAGCCCACTACCACCAACAACAAAAAACAGGTTCATCCCTATGGTCAGGCTGCCGCTGGAGGCAGTGAGCTTCCCACCTTCCATAGCATGCAAAGGGCAGGACCACCAGCCTCAGAACTCCTGGGGAGCTTTCTTGAAACTGTGTTTCCAGGCCCTGAAATTTGGAATCAGCAAGACTGAAACGGGCCTCTGGGCACTTAACCAGCTCTCCAGGTGACTGGCACAGGCTTGTTTGCACGAGCAGACTTCTGGTTGGACAGGGCAGCCTCTCACTGGTAGGGTAACCTAGGACAGTCTCCTTACCTCTCATTTTCTGTATCTGTAAAATGGGAATAATTATCATGTCCACACACCCTGCACTTTGAATGTCTCTCAACAACCTGTGATGCTGTGTGACTGTTATATCTATTTTACAGATGAGAAAGCTGAGGCTCAGAGAGGTCCACATGTCAAGGCAAGTGGGATTAAAAACCAGGTCTCAGAAATAGCCTTGGAAATAGCGCTAAGCCTCTCACATGGAGGAAGGTCTCCCATAATGATCTCCAACCTGAGGCACAGAGGGGTATTTCTTGAAATTGGGGTGGTGTCTAGCACGGTGCCTGCCATGTAGCAGGTGCACCAGGAGGGCAGAGGCTACCATTTTCAATACCGAAGGGACAGCCACCTGGCAGGAATGTCAGGCACTGGATCTGTGCCAGGGGTGGAGTGTGGGACAGGACTGTTTCTCTGTTAAGGTGCCTTCCAACTCGGAAACACAAAGCTCCCAAGGTTTGTTGATCCTCTGATTGTGTTTGTTATTATTGAATTCTAAGGCTGATTTCCCAGTCTGAGAGTCTAGACACCAGGCTTGCCCAGTTGGAGGACAAAGGATAGGAGCCCTGGTGACTTGAAGTGCCCCCCCCCCCACCTGGCCTGGGCCAGGCTAGGACAGAGTGTGGCTTCTGATCCAGGATGGGGTGAGTGGCTCCAAGAAAATCAAATGATGTCTGGGTCAGCACTTCCCTTGCCCTCTTCCTGCTCGGTGTGTGGCCTTGAGGGATGACCAGCTCTGTCCTATGGTCAGCCCCAAATCCTCTGTGACCCCTCCCTGGGTGGTCCAGCCCCAGATGACTGTGCATTAGGATCCCACCCCAACCCTACGCATTCATGCACAGGAGTTGGTTCAGATGCATTCCGCCAGGTTCCACCAGGGCCTACAGCCTCCTCATCTCCCTGCCATCTTTAACAAGCACCAGCTGGAGTCTCAGTAGAGCCTGCCTGGTTCTGCACCACCTGTGTGTCCTTGAATAAGTCCCCCTCTTCTTTGGGCCTCAGATTCTCCTGTGTCCCATGCAGCTCTGAGCCCTTCCTCCTCTATGACCCTCCTCACTGCCTGTCACCCCAGCCAGGACCCAGAGTGGAGCAGGAAGCACAGGGAGCTCACCGGTGTCCTTGGTGCTGGCCTGGGGACGACAAGGAGAAAAGCCTGGGCCTTCCCTGGGAGGGAGCTAGGGGAGTGGGGGAAGGGCAGCCACAGCCTCCTACTCCAAAGAGCCCTCCCTTTTCTGGATGAAGAAACAGGTGCAGAGAGGTTGTCAGTCACTCGCTGAGGCGACTGCAGAGCCAACTGCAAAGACAGAGGTGGGAAAGACAAGGGGTGCAGGAGGTGCTCCCAAGGGCCACCCTGCCCCAGGAGTCTGGGTGCCTTCGCCTTCCTAGATCTGGAAGGAAGACTGTGGTTTTGAGTGGGAAGCTTTGATTACATGTCCCAGGTCTGCCACTGACTTGGGGTGGGAACTTGGCCAGCTTCTTCTCTTCAACATCCCAATTTGCAAAGGAAGAGCTTGACCCCTATTAGGGCCCATGGTGAAGAGGAGTGACGAGAACCCCTGGAAACTGGAGTGTGAGCAGGCAAAGAAATTTAATATAAAACATGGGAGGTGTTATCCGGACTAACACAAGCCAGGGGGAGGTAATGGTGACAGGGTGCAGGAGGTCCAAAGTGGAGGTGCCTCACACCCTACTGAGGTTTAGGAAAGGCTACATGTACGAGGTGTCTCCAGGCCTTGCCTGAGTGGGGCAGAGAATTGGGGCAAGGTCCAGCCCCTGGTCAACCTTAGCTGAAGGGCAGGTGTCTGAGCGTCCCTGGGATTCCTCCCACAGAAAGGAACGGGAATACAGTCTGTAAATGGCAAAGAGCTATGGACAAGAAAAGCAGAACTGAGCTATTTGCAGAAACCAATGTTGGAGGAATCCCTTGGGAGAGGGAGGAATGTCGCCTGGTAGACAGCCATGGAGCAAAGCACACACTGGCCTAGGAGGGAGGAAATCTGGCTGGGCACCAGCTGGACATGTGATCTCCAATTCAGGTCTGTTTCCCTGTCTGCAGCCCAGACCCCACCACTTCGGTGATGAATAGCTGCCTTTCTGGGGCCATGAGCAGGTCATGCCTGCTGGGCCCATATTTGGGTCCTTGTCCTGGCTGAGTTGACAGTCCCAGGTTTCTGTATAATGGTTCCTCACTCAATCTCTGGAGGAGGGCTGAGGTGTGGGGGGAGAGAGAACGGAGGGTGGCCAGGTTGATCTCATGAGGGGGCCCAGCAACCCTGGCCAAAGCTTCTCCCCCCACATCTCCCTCCTGCCCAGTCAGAGTTCTCTATTTGCTGGCCCCTCCCTCCTGGGCCACCTTCAACCTTTACATCATTGGCTGCTCTATTCCTCTTCCGCAAGGCCCACAGTCTGACCCAGCTTGAGGAAGCAGCAAAAAGAAGGGACTTTAGAGTCAGAGATCTGAAGGTCCTAACCCAGGCTGGCCACATGCCAGTGATGTGTCCTCAAACAAGCCACCGGACCTTGTTGAATCCCAGTTGATTTATTTGTAAAATGAAGGTGTGAATGCCTCCTTTCCGTGGTGGTGATGGAGCCAGGTGTGATCATCTACTTGACAGGTAATTATTAATAAAAGCTAGTTGTGACAATGATGCAAATGAAGACGATGACGATGACTATACTAGAGAGACAGTCAGCGGGGAGAACAAGGAGGCCATCTGGAATGGATTACCACCCCAGGACCTCTTGAGAGGGACTTCCCTATGCTGCCCAATTCATCACAGCCAGCCACACATGGCTATTAAGTCCCAAGTTTTCAATTTTGTGAATATTTTAATGAAATCGACACAGGTGCATTAAAATAGGTTGGAGATCTTAATCCAGAGTTTATGTATTGTTAATTAAAATTAATTAATACTATTATGATTATTATAACGTATCATATACTATATTTAAGTTCTCAGATGTGTTCCCCAACTGGGATAATGGGACAAAATGCATTATAATGAAATTAGCTCAATAAAATGTGACATTATGTTTCTTAGTCACATTAGCCATATTCCAGGTGCTCAATGGCCAAGTAAGGCTGGTGGGCACCTCCTGGACAGCTCAGACAGAGAGCATTTCACTGTGGCAGAAGTTTCTACTGGACACACTGCTAGACCCAGCTTCCACCGGGGGCCGGGGGCCCACGCTGCAGCGTGCGCCCACTTAGACTGCGCTCGTCCCAGAGGCAGAGGGGCTGGTCTTGCCTCCACCACCCATTTGCATTCTTCCCACGTTTTCCCACAGGGGCACCCTCAGCCCAGGATAGCTCAGGACTTGCAAACAGCACCTGCATCCCTTCAAGTCTCCTCCCAGGCTGAGCCACCTGCAGCCTCCCCGGTCTGTTACCTGGTGGCTTCGCTGGCCGCTGCCCCCTCGCTGTCCTCTTCTAGGCTGGAGGCGAAGGCCCTGCTGATCCTTCAGGGAGCTGTTCTGCAGGCTCACCCTCAGCTGAAGTTCCAGGGTGGACTCTGGACCCCTGCCCTTTCCTACCCCTAGCCAGCCATATGACCTTGGCAAATGTCCCCCTCAAGGGCCTTGGCTCCTGCATGCTTGTGAGGGTGGGAACCATGGCATTGTTCCCACCACATGCCCGACACACACATTGATTGTATGACGGATTCTTACTGAATGAATAAAACAAACCTGCTATTTTTTTCATCTCCCTCATTTCACTAAGGAACACCCCATCCTCCAGTAACTAGGGCCAAGGGCCCAGTTGGCATCTCTGAGGCCTGTCCCCCTCATCCCCCACATCTAACCCACCAGCTGGTGGCCTCAGCCTCCAAAGCACCCGTTCCCATCCACTTCATTGCTCCCTGTAAACAGCCACTAAGCTGATGCAGACGTGCGCTGTCTGGGGTCTGAACTCCTGCATTTGCAAAAGTGATGAGCAGCCAATAGACACCAGCTCATGTTGCTGAGATGTTGACAGGTGCTCCACACTTATTTGCTAATCATCTTTTCCATGGGGGGAGGGGAGGCAAGTTAGAAACAAATATACAAATGAAATAATTGCCACTTGTGACTCATAATGTGAAGGACAGAGAACAGGGAGCTGAGAGCTGCTGTACTGAGCTTGGTGGGGGGCACCTGGAAGGGGTGACACTGAAGCTGAGACCTGGAAGTTTAGAAGGAAGCTTCTGTGTCACAAGTGAAGAATATTCCAGAAACAGAGAACAGCAGGTACAAAGGCCCTCAGGCAGGGAGAACAGAATGAGGGGCTCATTGGCAGCCTGTTGATGGATCCGATCCTGCTTGCCTTGTTCAGCTCTAATCCCCAGCACCCGAAGAATCTCCAGCACAGAAGAGAGTGTTACTGCCTGCCTTCCTGAATGAATGAAGGAATGAATGAGTGACTGAGTAAAGGAGAGGGGCACCAGATGAGGCTGGAGCCGCTGGAATTCCCTCCAGCAGAGGGGAATGGATCGACTTTGAGGACAATGGGAAGGCACTGGAGGATGTCAAGCACAGTGGCGACCTCCTGCCTGCTCCTTCTCGCTCTTGCTGCAGGGGGGTCTATGCAGGGCAAGGGCCGAGGCTGGCACGGGGAGGGTTTAGCATGTTGACAGTGATGGCCCTGGCTCCAGATGTCAACGCGGTTTCCAAATCCCACGAGCTCCCAGACAGAAGCCTGAGAAGCCAGCCCACGAAGAGAACTCCCTACCGACAAAACCAGCCCCTGCTGCTAACAAAGCTGTTTCGGACCTTTAGAACGATTCCTGAAGCTCTAAGCAGCAATATCTGCCAAAGAGGGGCGGGCGGGAGGGGGGGCATTCAACCAAAAAAAGCCTTCTGCCACCTTCTAACTGGGTCATTCCCCTTCCCAGCTACATCTGAGAGCTGAGGTGTCAAATGGAGCTTCTGCCTGGAGAAGAGCTTTCAACAGCCCGGCCCCTGCTGTGCCCACCCCGCCCCCAGCCTGGCAGTGCTCATCCCCTGGCTGGCCTCTTTTTTCCCCACCTGGGCTGGGAAGCACGTGGGGGAGGGGACAGATGCTGGGTGGGCTTAGACTCTGGGTGAACCTGTGCCGCCTTCCTGTAGCTGAATGAGCTTGGGCAGGCCACCTGACCTCCCTGAGCCTCATCAACCTCATCGGTAAAATGAGTCCAATAATAGAACTTTTCACGGCTTAGGGTTGTTATGAGACTTAAGTGACAAAGCTCTTGTTACAACACCTGCACATGGCAAAGACTCAGCCCATGCCACCCATTAGCTTTATCAGGAGCTCCTACTATGCGTAAGACAGGGGGTGCTGCGACTGAATGGGACTGGTCCTGGGGGGATATCAGATGGAGGTTGGCAGGGATAAACAAGAAGATGAGAGCAGAGAGTCAGCAATGCACTCTGTCAGTGCTGTTGACAGAGTGCTTGGAGGGGGGAGAATCAAGGAGGGCTTCCTGAAGGAGGCGGGCTTAGAGGAGGAGCGGCATTTGAACTGGTAAGGAAGGGCAGTGCAGGTCAAGGGATCAGACTGGAGAGGCAGCAAGTGAGAGGTGTGTACCTGTGTGCACCTGCCAAGGACTGGCAGAGGCGATCGTAGGTGCCCATGCGCAGGTGCCCTCTGTGTACAAGGAACAGGGCTGTGCTTTAAAGGCACCGTGGCTTCAAGGTTCAATCCTATCATTATCCTGATGTTACAGTGGAAGAATCCAAGGCTCAGAGAAATGATCCAGGTTAACTTGCCTGAGGCTATACAGCTTCTAAAAGAAATGCAATCCCAGATCTGAGACTCCCTAGCCCTGGCTCTTACCCGGTCCCCAGTGAACATCTGTGTTTCTAGGCAAACTAGTGGGGAGAATGTCTTCAACACTGGGGTGGAGGCAGTTTTCAAGAGGGCTCTAACTATCAGAAATGGGGCTGGAGTTTTCACTAATGAAGTGGCAACTCCATGGCAGTGGGGGACACTCTTGAGCAGGGGACATGCCCTGACAAGGTGAGCCTGGCAACTGGTTTGGAAGACAGCTAGGGCATCCCTCAGAGGCTGGAGGTGGGAGGCCAGGCTGTGGCTGTGGCAATGGGCTAAGGGAGCGGGCCTGGACTGTGGTGGGCAGAGGAGTGTCCCTCCTCTTGACCTGTCTCACTTTCCTCGTCTGAGAGCTGATGGAGTTGGACCAGGACCTGAACTCTGCTGCAACCGCCTCATCATCTGAGTGAATGTCTCCCTGTCCTGTGAGACCAGGCACCCCAACGGGCCACTAATGTGTGAAACACTGTTTGTTCACAAGGAATTAGGCTGAGCCCATGACAGAAGGATGATTATAACCCTCCTAATGAAGACGCTGATATTTATAGAAGCCAAGAAGGAAGACAAAACAATAGAGCCCCTTGTAGTCATTCCCCATCCTGGCTGCAGTCGAGTGATATGGACACATGGAGCTGATTAACATTTTGTTTAAGGACTGTAGCCTGACTGAAGCCCAACAGCCTCTCCCTTGAGGTCCCCATCCCTACCACCCTGCTTAGACCAGAGCCAGAGTCTCAGTCCCAGCCTTGGTTACTGCAGCTCCTCAAGTCAGGCGGGAGCACTGTCCAAGTGGGGAGAGCTTCAGCTAGGCTCTGCCATCCGCCTGAACTGCTGGCTGGACAGTCATGGATTCAACCCCCAGATGGTGACACAAACCCATGTCAAAGCAGACATCTCACCCCTCCCCTGTTCTCTGGGACATCTCCGGTCCCTTACACTTTCCCTGTTCACTCATTCAACAGAATGCACGGAGCACTTACTAGATGCCATGAGTTGAGCTGGGTGTCCAGATACAATAGCAAGTCACAAAGACACGGCTCTGGACCTCTTGGGAATAGAGAACCTACAAACACACATCAAAATAGGCGAGTGCATTGGCATTGGGTTAGTGCTCTGAGGGGAACACAGCAGAGATCAGCAATGGATGTGAGGGGTCCCCTCGGAATCACAGAGGTCCACTCTGGCAAGGTGACCATTGAACTGACACCTGAAGGGTGGGAAGGAGCCAGGTGTGCAAAGAACCTGGAAGGAAGAGCTTTCTGGAAAGGGAATAGCAGGTGCACAGACCTGAAGTGGGACTTGGCAGGACTGAGGAGCTTAAAGGATAGCTGGAGCAAGGCAGCTGGGGGCGTGGCCTGGGCTGAGGCTGGGGAGGCATGCAGGGCCAGGCACTGAAGCTGTGCAGCTCTGCAGACCTCAGGAGGGAGCATGGAGTTCATTGTAAATACAGTGGAAATCCACAGAAAAAGTCTAAACTGACTCATTCAACACCTATCCCAGCTCAGCCTCCACTTGCGTAAAACAAACATTCCTTGTAGCCTCTGGACCTTGGTTTCCCCATCTGCATATCTGCTAACTGTCCAGTTTGGTTATCTAGGAAGCAAGGGTCTCAGAAGGAGGAAAGAAGGGGCTGACTGGTTAAGAACGACGGCAGGCTGAAGACCTGATGGTCAGTGTCATTGGGGGCTAAGGAGCGGGGGCATGCAGTGTCCTTCCTTCAACTGTCCCAGACAACAGTGTTACACAGGAGCCTGCTCCAGAAACCTGTGCTTTCCTTGCCCAGAAGGAGTAACTGAGGCCAAAGAATGGAGGGGCATGGCCTTTCTTTGGGGGAGAGTCTGTAATCCCATCCCAACTCTGCCCCCAGTTCAGGAGCACTGTGGAGAGTCACCTGCCTGGGGCAGTCAGCTGCAGCTGCCAGCTTCCTGTATCCTCAGCAGAACGGTCTAACCTGGTCTGACCTGGCTCCCGGGGCAACTGCTCCCTGGAGCCTCTGGAGCCCAAATCTCCCAGTACCTTTTCCTCTATTCTCTGAGAGCACAGTGCTTTTACCTTTGGGCAGTTACTCATGCCCCCACCTGCCAGCAGATAACAGTTTACAAGTGACTTTTGTGACCACCAGTGGAGCGGGCTCAGCTGCTTTAGACCCAGAGAACAGGTGTTCTGTCTATCTCAGAGCCCAGAAACTCTCCCAAGCTCCCTCTACTTCTCAGAACCCCACCAGCCCAGACAGCAGATGGCTTCTCTCCAAGTCCCTGCCCATGGGGACCTTCCCCATCCACCTGCAGAGTCACTTGATCCGCAGGAAGCCTCAAGTGGAAGAGAGAAAATCTGGGCTTCCTTCTCTAGACTTCCCAGCCATACACCTGGAAGATACTGGGGGCAAGACCCCCAATATCTCCTCTCTTGGAATATGATGTGGGGCTTTTCCTCTGGGATTTATAGACAAAGCTTCTCGGAGGCTCCTTTGTCTCCAGGGAAAGATTTGTATTTTCCATCAGATTTTCCAGAGGAGTCTTTTTGTAACTTGAAGCAGGGTACAAACTGCTATTCAACCTTTCTCCCCACTCATTTCACAGACGGTAAAACTGAGACCCCAAGAGATGACTAATCTCTTTGAAGTAGAGTAAGAGTGCACAGGCATGGTGCTCTGTCTACCTGAATTCAAGTCCCAGTCCCACAACGTTCTATGGCCTTGGGCAAGTATTTAGCCTCTCTGTGACAAAGTTTCTCCATCTTCAAAGTAAGGGTAATAACGGTGCCCACTTCGATGTTCTAAGAGTTAAATATTCCATAATGTTACCTGATATTACTTAATCAAGGTCACAGAGGTGATTGGCAGAGTGAGGTGGCCTGTATCTCCCTAGAGTCAGATAGGAACTGGGACTTCCAAGAAGGGTATGATTATAGCCAGAGCCTGCAGCTACTGATCAGGCGCTGCCCAGTATCTGCCTAGGGGGCAGGCTGGGTGTGTGGCAGTTGAGGAGGGAAGTCCCAGGCTTGCTCCCAGCTGGGGGAAGGGAAGTAGGGACTGGACATCAAAGGGTGGGCAGGCCAGCTTCCCGCCCCCAAGGCCAGGTGGCCTTTGTCAGGACAGGCCAGACACAATCCGGACAATGGGGTGTCCTGTTCACTTTCCGGCCAACAGGAGTCACTACTGAGCCAAGTCGCAGTCTGTTACATGACAAAGGGGGTACCCATAAAGATCAGGCCGCCCCTCATTAAAGCTGAGCCTTTGTCCTGCCCCCTCCCCTGCTTTTGAAGAGGGTGGATCAGAGAGGCCTGCCTGGGGGCAGGAGGTTCACAGGCTCAGAGCCAAACAGTAGCCACCTTCCCCACAGCATCTACCTCCCCTCCCCCAGGGTCAAGAGTTCAGGGAAGGCCCTGGGGAG
Organism: Tamias sibiricus; assembly: GCA_025594165.1. Taxonomy (NCBI): domain Eukaryota; kingdom Metazoa; phylum Chordata; class Mammalia; order Rodentia; family Sciuridae; genus Tamias; species Tamias sibiricus. Next base: position 61,262,717 of record CM046662.1, read on the forward strand.
GTTAGGTAGGGACCCCAGCTCCAAACTAGTGAGAGGGGCTCTTTGCCAGCCAGAAGATATGACCCAATCTCTTCTCTGTAAAATGGGGGGAGGGTGTTGCTCAGCCCTGGAAAGGAAGTGACCTGCCCACTCTCGCAGGGTCCGCAGGCAGGTTTGCCGCCGCCTCTGCTGGAGCTAGGACAGAGTGGAAGAAACCCAGGAAGACCACCAGGGCCAGTCCCCACAGAGTCCCGGGATAGGAGTCTGAGGACCTGCCTTCTAGTTCCGGCCTTGCACAAGCACAGGCACGTCTCCTCACTTCGCGGGATTTCAGCTTCCCTGACTATACGGAAAGAGGGTTGGGGTGGGCTCCCTAGGGCTCCCGCTGGCTGGGATTCAGCGGGAAGACACAACAGCCCTCCAGGGAGAGTGGTCCGAGGCCACGCTCTCGGGAACCCGAGCTGGGCCAGGGCAGAGGTCAAACTAGGGGCAGCGTGGGCCGCCGCAGAGCACCTGCCAGTGCCCCGGGAATAGTCCCGAGGCGCAGGGCGAGGGGAGGTGTCCTTACCGCTGCCACCACTGCCTCCAGCCGCCACGCTGCGCCGCATCCACTCGTAGGGGGTCCGCCTCTGCGCTCCTGGCGATGGCGGTGCGCCCGGGCCGCCGATGGGCTGAGCCAGGAGGCCTGGGCCGGGCCCAGGGGGCGCGGGTACAGCGCTAAAGTCCGGAGGGGGTCCGAATGCCAGCGGGGCTGGGCTGGCGGCGGGGGCCGCGGGCCCGGGGCCATAGGCTACGGCCCAGTCGTCCTTGGGCGCAGCGAATGGCGCGCCCCAGGCCGTCGGGGGCGCGGGGGGTCGGCTCCACGTGAGTGTAGCTGGCGAAGTCGGGGTACTGCGAGGGCGCGGGGGGCGGGGCCGGGGGGCCGTAGGCTTGCGGGCCCAGGCCGAGACTCGGGGGCCTGGCGGGGCCGGGGTACACGGGAGAGTCCTTGTCCAGCACATAGCCCACGTACATGGTGGCCGCGGGGCCCCCCGCGCATACTGGGCCCTGGAGCCGCCGCTGCCGGCCGCCCCGACGACCAGCGACTGCTCACCTGAACCCGCCGGCCCTGCCGCCGCGCCCGCCCCACCCAGGCCTTTTATAGCTCCGGGCCGCCCGCGGCCCCAGCCGAGGCGGGTTTGCATTTCAAAGCGGGGGGAAGCCTCCGGGCCGCGAATCAAAGGGGGAAACCCGTCGGGGGCGAGGGGTTCAAAAGGAGACAAATTGCCGCCCCAAGCGGGAGGTGGACTGGCCAGGGCCTGGAGGGGGTTGGGGACGAGGGGCGAGGCACCGCTGCGTGTGGGAATCGCCTGCGAGGGGATGGACCTGGCGGGAGGAACGCCGTCCTTTCGGTGGCCGCAGGGACCTTCCCACGACTCCCAGTTAACAGGTGAAGAAACTGGCTCTGAGGAGCTGGGGGACCTTAGCTACACCGGCATGCAACACGGACACACTCGGCAGTGACCAAGCAGTTTGGAGTGAGGGCAGGCAATACTGACTTCAAACAGGGATCCGGTCTGCAAGGTAGCCGGTGATCTTTTGGGGGAGGGAAGAGGGGTCACGACCCCTCTAGTCTGGGATGAAAGCTGTGGATGTTTTCCTCCGGGGAATGCACATATGCACATACACGAGGCTGCATACTATTGGGGGTTTCACTTGGTTCCCAGAGAACTTTCTCAAAGGTGTGGGGACGGAGTCTTCTGGGGAGGAAATCCTGGGAAACTTTCTGATGACCCCCTACCCTTTTATCATGATTATTGAGACATTTCAAACATACCCAAAAGTAGAATAGCTTGTATAATGCTTGCTGTGTACGCATTGCGGACCCCTTCGATGGTGATCAAGAGTGGTCACGCTTATTTCATTTACTCCTCCCTTTTTCCTGAAGTATTTTAAAACAAATTCCAGACGTCATGTCATTTTACTCTGACATACTTCAGTATGCATCTCTAAAACACATTTTCTTACATAATATGCCATTGTCACATCTGACACAATTAACACAAATTCCTAGGTATTATCTAATATAGTTGGTATTCAAAATACTCCAATTGATTAAAAAATGTCTTTTTAGCAGTTGTTTTGTAGGAATCAGGATCATTTGAGAGCTGGGGCCCCTGGGTATTTTAGTGTATCGTGCCTGCTCCCCAACCCAATGCAGCCCTGCAAACACTTCCCAGCTGTCTCAGGGGGTGTTTGCGAAGCTGAGGTGGCATCAGTGATCTTTGAGTGGGGAGCAAGACTGAGGGATTTGGGGAAGAATTAGTGAAGGACAGGGCTCTGGGTCAGAAAGCCTAGGGGAGATGGGAGTCCCTCCCTATAGGGGGTTCAGGGTCAAGGAGCTGTGCAGAAGAGCCCTCTGACATTTCCTGGGGGACCCCTAGGTGTGCATGATTGTGTGGTCCCCGGAAGGAGAGCAGAATCACGCTTATCAGTTCAGCCTTTCTCTCCCTTGGGTCACCACATTAGCCAGGGCTGGTCAGCATCATCTGAGAACAAGGCAGATGGGTCAAGGTCAGAATACAACTTGCAGGGTCCAGTGCAAAACGAGAACACAAGGTGCAGAAGTCAGCAAGATGGGTGAAGTAGAGCAGAAGGAGTGACCTTCTGCAAGTGCACCTAGAGTGGCGTGGACCTCAACCTGCTGCTGCACATGTCCTACAGGCTGCAGATGCAGCTGTCCAGTGTGCAGCAGCCATGGCCCTAAACACGGCCAGCATGGGAAGCAGCTGAAGCATCTGCTCAAGACCAAAGAAGGAGGGCCCACCCATGGAGAAGCCACAGGTAGTGAAGATGCACCTGTGGGACAAGATCATCCTGCTGGGATGGTGAGCAGGGGTGTTGGCATCTACAACACAAGACCTTCAACCAAGTGCAGATCAAGCCCAAGAATCAGCTACTACCTGGGTGAGCTTCTCCACTGCCAACAAGCCCGTGAAACCACAGCCACCCTGGCATCAGGCTACCCACTCCTTCTGCTTCATCCCACTGAAGAAGCCTGCTGGCTCATAAAGGTGCACACAACAAAAAAGAGAAAGTCTTCTTGTTCAAAACTTACCTAGAACTTCAAGATGGAAACAGCAGAACATTTCAACCAGGGCCACAAAATTGGCCCTGGCCAGAAGCTCACTCTTACACATACCAGTGAGCCAGGGCTCCCTTACTGCTCAGTGGAGGTCTTCCATTGTATGGGTGGAAGTCTTGAGGTCCGAAAAGGAAGTGGTAGAGCCCAAGTTTCCGTAGCACAGTGAAGGCTGCTTTTAGAAGGGAAGGGCCTGCCTGGGTTGTTGCTGGACATGGACGAGCATAGGACACAGCACTTGGCTGCCTCAGCAGGGAAGGCCCCATGTCTCCAGGTCAGGAAGTGGGGACGCGCTGGTGAAGTTGTTCTCAGAAGTCACCTGGAGCTGTGGGCTGCACTCGGGGCTCAGCCTTTCAAGGGGTCAGTGAGAATCAAGCTGAGAGGAGCCTGAGAGGACTGAACTCACTCTGTGCTGGAATAACGAGGACTGCTGGGACTAGAGGAAGCGAAGGCTTGCAGTGAGGGCTGTGTTTGGGCAGAGGCAGGGCATACCTGGGACTTGAGAGAGAGAGAGCTGCAGACTTAGACCCCAACCTACCCATCCATAAAGAAGAGATCTGTGTGGGGCTGTCCATCATGAAATGGGTATCCCAGAGAGCGAACTCTCCACATGGAAGGCACGCAAGTGACTGCTAGGAGTCCCCACTTAGGGATGCCTGTTCTGGGGAAGGGAGGGTTGGTGCCCTCTAATTCCAAGACTAGGCTAAATCAGATCTAGCTGGTAGGCGTGGTTGGGAATAGGTATAGGAACTCATGTGCTCATTTGACACAAACGTATTGCCACATCCCTCTGCTGACACTGTGTTCAGCACTGAATGAGCCCTCCCTCAGGGTACTTGGAGTGTGTGTGGGAGGTGGGGAGCAAGTAGGAATCCAGTTGTCATAGTAAAAGCAAAATCTTGGCGAGGGCTAGGAAGAGGGTATCAGGGAAGTCTTGCAGAAGGCAGTGACGTGTGAGTCAGGCCCCTGGTAAGTGGGGAAGGATGTTGTGGCAGAGGGGCAGTATGAACAGAGGCCCTGAGGGCCGAGGGGACCCTGTTCCCCTAGAACTGAAAGACCAGTCTTGAGTGGTGGGGGTGGGAGTTGAGTCTGAGAGCCCAAGAGCAGTGGGAGGCTGGGCGGGGTCCAGAGTGAAGGGATGGCAGCCAGGACTCAGGTGGTGGCTGAGAGATGGGCCCAAGTGGCAGGGGACTTTCTAAGCAAACAAAGGACTGTGTTCCTGATCAGAGAGAGGGTAGAGCCAGGGATCTCTGGAGCCTGGGGAGCCAGCAGCACTGTGCCCTCCTTGGGTGGCTGTGCCCTATGCTCTGCAGACATGTGCTGAGTGGGGCTGCGGCCATTCCTGTGGATTTCTCCCATCTTTGACTCTCTGACCCCTAGCTCAGTGCCCTTTCACCTCTCTGAGATGGCATTTTGGTGCTAGCATAATAATAACAGCAATCTCACTACCATTTATTGAGCATTTTCTAAGTGCCAGGCATCATGCCAAGCCCTTGGCATGCATCACCTTGGCTCATCCTCCCCACAGCCCAGGGAGGTAGGATTGATTGGTATCACCATTCTGCAGAAGAAGCTGCAGCTCAGAGAGGTGAACTCACCCACCTGAGGCCACATAGCAAGTAAATGCCCTATCATGAAGTTTTTCTTCCCTGCTTAGGTGAGCTGGCCTATAGGATAGTGAGGATTATAGGCCTGTGTATGCCTCCCCACCCCCAACTTGTTAGCTGGAGTTTGCCTAAGCAAATAGCTGGTTCCTCTTCCTCCTCTGGCTTCTTCATGCAAAAGAGCCTCTGCTTTCCCCTGCCTTTACCCCTAGGGGGACCCCCCAACCAGTGTCCTCAACAGCTCTCAGGTGGCATCCCAGCTTCCTCCTCCCAAGGACACTCTAACCTTGTTTAAAAGTCACATTTTGAAATTGCAGGTCCTCCCCCACCTTGGCTTTTGACCTACCATGTGACCTTGAGCCCTGGGCCTAGGCTCCCCCGTTCCCACTGGGGACTGGTTGCCTCAGGAGGCAGTGCAGCCCTGGTGCTGTGCCTGAGTGCAGAAGCCCCCATGTGTCCTGGCCCTGTAGGCAGCCTCTTCCTCTCTGACAGCCCCTTATCTCTGGGAGTGGCTCTTTATTGGACCCCTCCTTCCCCTGGCTCCCTGGGTGGGCCCCTCATCCCCCTGGAAGCCCTCCCTCTGGCCTGCTCTCACACACCAAGCCAGGGCCTCCTGGGGTGGGGTGCAGAGATGATGGCCTCATAAAGATCTTAGAGATAAAGGGCTAGGAAGCACAAGTCTGTGGGTTCGATCCCCAACAACCCTTCCCCCAATGTGAGTGACAACTTGGTTTTTAATTGGGTTTATAGCCCTGGAATCTAGGCTTAATGGAAGAGCCCAGGGTCAGCCTCAGGCCCACAGTGCACCCACCTCCCTGTAGCCTCCTGAAACTCTCTAACTGCAGTCCAGGGGCTTTGAACTGGGGGCTAGGTCCAGCCAACCTCAACCTCCCCTGTGACCTTGGGCAGGTTAACTGCCCTCTCAAAGTCCCTGCTTCTACCTCAGAAGCCAGAATAGCAATTCCTGCCCTTCCCACCTCCAGGGGGCAGAAGTGAGCCTCAGAGTGGGCGGTGGGGCTTCTGTGAGGCCTCTTTACCTTCAGGCCTGCCCTCTTCCCAACCCCTTCCCTTTCCTCCTGCCCCCTCCAGAGGTTGGATGTGCCACCTGCTGGCACTCCAGGGTACTACAGGAGGGCCCAGCCCCTGTTGCCAGGTCTCCGATGCCTGAAGCCACAGATTCTTTGGGGGAAACAGAGGAATGGGAAAGGGAGACATTCCCCGGGGACACAGATGTATAGGGAGCAGAAGAGATTCTAAAACCAGGGCCTGGAGCACAGACTGTCCTCATCAGAAAGAGCATGTGTTTGACCTGTTGTACAGAGAGATCTAGAGATCACGGAAGAGAACAGGTCACACGGCAAGTCAGTGGTCAAAGCATGGGCTGGGACTGAGGAGTCCCGACCTCCTGTCGGAATGCACTGCTCTAGCCTCTCGAGGGATGAAGAGCTGGGGGTAGAGGGGGGGTGAGATTCGGTTCCTGGTGCCCACACCAGAGCCCCGCCTGTCTCCCACTCCCTTTAGCCCTTCCTCTGCAGTATGCCACAGCCACCTAGTTTCATCCCCACCCCATCTGTGGTCTCCTCACCTAGTCTCTGGTGTCTTGGTGACACCCGAGGCTCACCTCCTGTTTAAATTCCTGCAGTGACTCCTGCTGAGCCTCAGGGTAAAGGCCATGCTCCCTCGGGCCTGCAGGCCTCCATGACTGGCCCCCTCCCTTTCCAACCTCAGGTGCCTCAGCCATTCTTTTCCCTCTGTTCAAGCACATCAAGCTCTTTCTAGCCTCTAAACTTTTGCAAATGTTGTTCCCTGTGCCTCACACACTGTTTCCACTTGCTTGGTGTATAATCTTTCACCTTCAGGTCTCAGTTGAAAAGTTTCTTCTCCAGAGAAGACCTTGTCTTCCTGCATGAGAGCCCTGCCCATCCAGCCCATCGTCTCTCTGTCTCTTTCATCATGGTGTTTGCTTTTGAGCCTTAGGAGGATAGAAGAACAGGTCGCATAATTGGTGCTGAATTAACTTCTGTTGCGTGGATAGGCGGTGAGGAAGTTAGAGTAAGAGGACCTGTCTGAAACCTACTGTGTGCCCTCAAACAGGTTCTTGTACTCACTGGACCATAGGAGCCGGTGTGTCCCATGAGGAAGACATATGTGGTCTTCGAGGGCCCTGCTGTTGTGGTGATCTTTGAAACATCTCTGTGTGCCAGAAGGACACAACCCAGTCCCCTGTGGTCCTGGGGCACTGAAATAGAGGCCAGCAAGGGGTTTGGGGTGAGGCCCAGTGAGTAGTGTCTTGAAATCTCATCTCCTGGGATCCCTGCAAGCTTCAGTGGCTATAGTCTAGTCAAATAAGAGAAGTCCTAGGAATCCTGAGTGCATTGTGACCCAAGGTCCCCACAAGTTCCTCTGCCCACTGTGGTGGCTACCAGATAAATGTCTAGAAGGTTCGGAAGTTCCTACTCTGCCTCTGGCTCTCCAGCTGCAAGCACAAGAACCTGCCTTCTCTGCTCCTGGTGCACAGGGCAGAAGATGCTGAGCTGGAGTCCAAGGGACCTGTGTTTCAGGGCCACCTTCTCTGTGAACCTCACGCAAGCCCCCCCCCCCCCCCCCATCCTCTGGGCCTCAGTCACCATGCCTGTACAAGGGACAACTCTTAGGGCCTCCTGGCCCTGGCAGCCAAGATGACTGTCGGATGCCTGGGACATGTGTGCTGCTTCCCCACACCCCACCCCTGCCGGGGAGCCAGGGAGCTGCTCCAGGAGCGTGGGAGAGCCAGATGTGGTGGCCGCGGCCCTGCCTGTGTGAGTGCTGAGCTGGCCTACTGGGAATGCTCCCACTCGAGCTCCCTTTCCGGGCCCCTGACCCCCATCCGACTGAGAGCCGCTGCTTCCGGCTCTGACAAGCGTGGGTGGGGTCTTAGGAGGGGGGTCTGCTCATCCTGGTTCCCTCCTTCAGGGAAGAGCACGCGCCTCAGAGTCCAGACAAAAGCCCTGGCTGTAGCCCCTGTCTGTGGCTGACACAGCGCAGGCCGGAGGCCTGGCACAGCCGCTTTCCTCACTGACCTCGGTCATGTCGGCCCTAAGGTGACGTGAGCAGGCTGGACTGGCTTCCCGCAGGCACTGACCACGTGGTGACAGCAGCTCCCCACACACCTGAGGATTAGCCGCCTTGGTGGAACCTTCTTGTTCTGCTCCAGGGCTTGCACAAGATGCCTGTGGGCAAGGCTCCCTCAGGCCATCCACTCCTGTCAGGTGTGCACATGTGTCTGCACTGTACACCTGGAAGTACCGAGGCTCAGGGAATTCGGAGACTTGATTGTCTGGGCCACACAGCTAGAAGGTGGCAGAGCTGGACTGGAAGTGCCTGCATCAGAGCTCAGGTCTTAACCCTTGAGGGTGCCGTCATGCCCGGGGAAAGGAAGTGCTGAATCCCAAGGCCCAGAGCCACTCTGCATGATGTCCCAGCCACCCCAGCAAGACCCCCACCCCCACCCACGTCATACCTTATACCTCCATCCTGAGTCCAGCCTTTCCTGGGACAAGCGTGTCTGGGGCTGTACCTGGCTCCTGGTATCTGGGCAGATGAGAGAGTGCTCACGGCTTATCCTGCTCACAGTGGGGCTGGGGTCATGCTGACCACCCCCAGCATCATGTTACTACACTGCCCATGTCCCCTGTCCACTGCCCACCATTTCAGAGCACATAAGGGGAAACTGAAGCCCAGAGGCACGCAGTGATGGGAGGCTGCTCGCAGGAGGGAAGCTCCACATTGCAGTGACCACACTTCGGACACCACACTAGGCCTTCCAGGGACAGGGAATCTTAAGAATTTCTTAAATGCTCTTAAGAACCTGTCCTTGAATTATCCCCATTTTCCAGAGGAAGAAACTGAGGCTCAGGTATTTAAATGACTTGCACAAGGTCATACAGCTTGAACCTGGCGAAGCTGGGATTTGCACCCAGGCTTTCCTCTGGCTCCAGAACCTGCCCTCAGTCATGACATTTCTGCCTCAGCATCCAGCCTCAGTGAGCATTCCGTGGAGCTCTGCATCTCCCACCCACATCGCAGATGAGAGGAAGAGGAACACAGCCCTGGTGCCCACCAAGGGTTAACGGTGGTAGGGGCTAAGTGTTTCCAGATGGGCCAGTCGGATGGCTGGGCTGGCCGGAAACCGGCGGCAGCCAACTTCCCTGGGGAGCTACCATCAACCACCCCCTCCCCTCGGTGCTGCATCTCTGGCCCCCAGCTGTCCCCTGCCCTGGGGTCCACCAGCCTCTTCTTCCTAGCCAGAGTCGAGCTCTAAGGGAATTTGCAGACAGAACATCCGAAGGGGCTCCCAGCACAGCAATCCCAGCCCTGTTATGGACAGACGAGGAAACCGAGGCTCAAGCAGAACAAGAGACCCAGCCGAGGTCTTTCAACAAGGCCTCACTCCAGAATAGCCTTCTTAGGAAGTAAGAAGTGGAAATTCCTCCTTGCTTTCCCAGAGCTATCCTGGTTGCAGCAGTTGGTCCAAGGGTTTGGAGGTGAGCAGACAAGGACGCTAGGAGGAGAGTTATACATTTCTTTTTTTTTTTCTTTCTACTCCTTCCTCCCATCCCTACTCTTCTTTCCTTCCTCCTCCCTTGTTCTTCTCTTTCTTTTTGCAATTTAGGGAACTGAACTCAGGGAATTGTAAATTTCCAATGCAATCTTTGGGCACAAGAATCCTGTGCAAGTCCGACCCTGTGGTCTGTGGGATCACCCCATGTTCCCCTCTGACCACCAGCCCCTGGACCAGGGCCCTTCTCCTGGGTGACTCATTATCCTACTCATGCCCTGAGCCAGTCTGAGAACCCCTCTCCCATGTGGCCCAGCTCAGATGCTCTGCTGGGCAATTTCTACTGGGATCAAACCAAGAACTGATTGCAAGATAAACTACTGTGGTTGGCATGGAATCTCAGCTCAAGCAAATCTCAGCTCTGCTCTGTGAACAGGGGCCTGGATGGGACTGGGGAGGAAACAGGGGGCAGGCAGAAGTGCGGAGGGCAGAGAGGAAGGAGGGCAGAGCCAGGCTCTATGTGTGTGACTTGGGATACCTTCCTTTACCCTCTGGACTCAGTTTCCCCATATGTACGTGGTGGGGGCAGGAGGTGAATCAGCTCTTCCCTTTAAGTCCCTTTAAGATGATGCCCTTGGCTGTGAGGCCTGGAAGTCTGCAAGCAGAGACATCTAATCTGAGGAGGGGAGGGTATAAGAAGAGAACCAGCCAGGAGCCTGAGGTTTGGCAGCCCTTCAGGGGAAGGAGGGTGAGGATGGAAAAGGAGCTTGAGTGACTGAATGCAAGAGCCACGGGGTAACCCAGGAGGATGGCAGAGCAGGAGTGCCTCCCTGTGCTGGGTGTGGGTCTTTGGATGACCTGTGTCCCCTCCACTCCGTGATGCATGAGGTCTGCTTCTGACCCCACTCAGCTGTTGTCCTGTGAGCTCAGGAAGGACACAGGGCCTCTCCAGGCCTCAGTTTCCTTGCTATAAACAGGGCAAATAATCCCTTCTGGTCCCAGGAGCTTTGAGATGCTGAAAGGAATGTGCCTGAAGATCTGGGGAGACGAGACGACCTTGGGCAAGTCATTCTCTCTGTGCCAGTTCTTGGGATTCTTCTTCTAAAAAGTGACTGATATCTTGGAGGGTGTTTCCACCTCTTCCAAGTCCCCTCTTCTCAGAAGTGCACCTCAGTTAGGTGTTCCTCTGAGTGCACTCTCAGCTCCTGCCCTCCTGCTGGGTACCTGCTTGCCTGGCGACTGTGTCTTACACCATATCCCTGCACCCGATAGTGTTTAGCACACAGTGAGAGCTCAGGAGGCTTGTTCAATGAGTGAATGTCACCTGAAGCAGCCATGCAGAGCGTCAGAGCTTCCTTTACAGAGGGGGAAACTGAGGCACAGAGTAAGGGCACCCCCAGGTGCCATGGCAAGGGGAGGCTGCCACCAGAGACAGGCACCAGGCAAGTGAAGCTGGGTCACTCTTTAAAAAAAGTGACTCAGTGGCTGGCGTGGGCTGCGGAATTTCTAAACATCCCCTCACATCCTGAGCGAGCAGGCGACGGGAGGGAGCAAGCAGAGGGAAAAGAGGAAGAAAAACAAGAAACTTGGGGGAAAAGAAAGAGGGAAAAAAAAAAAAAAAAACCCTGAAATTGAAAACAGACGCACGCGTCCACCCTCCCTGCCCCACCGCCCCCCTTCTCCCAGCCGGGCCAATCAGAGGCGGCTCTGCAGCCTTTCCCCCAAAGTGGGGGGGCAGGGAAGCCCACAGTGGTGCGAGCTCCGGGGGCTGCCCGCGGCGGCAGTCCCTGCCCACCTAGCTAGGACCCTAGATCGTTCTGTAAGCAACTTGGAGCCAGAGAGGTGGAGACCAACAAGGAGGAGAGAGCCAGAGAGCCAGGCCCCTCCGACCAGCCACCGGGCAGGCAGCAGCCTGTGCCCAGCGGACACAGACGGCCAGACTCAGGGCGGCCCCTCCTGGCAACTCTGCTCCTCCCAAAGGATGCTTTGGGAGTGAGGCGAGGCCGGGCCGCTCCTCAGCCGTGCAGCACCCTCTCCTGCTCTCCTACGGCTCAGGGAGCTTGCCAGGCTCCTGCCTGCCCTTCCACCCAGCTGTTGCCCATCTTGGGTCCAGCAAAGTCTTTCTGATAACAGGGAGAGGGCAATAAGGCAGACTTCCTGGAAGGGGTGACAGCCCACAGCCGGGGACCCTGCCCACAACAGAAGCCAAGAGCAGAGAGGTAAGTGCTGGGAGAGGGGAGATCCCCAGCCCCATGCCCTGTCCCCTTGCCCCAGCCTGTGCCTCTTTGGGTAGGTAAAAGAGAATGGAAAATATTTTTAACAAAACCAGATGGGCAGAGGCTGGGTGGGGAGGGTGATGTCAGGGCCAGAGGAGTCAGGTCTCTCCTTCCCACCCTGAGGCAGGCGCTGCTGCCCGCTGCCTCTTCCGGCAGCCCCCAGAGGACTCTGGGTGCCCAGCAGGGCCTCTAGGGTCCATCACAGTCTATGGGGGTGTGTGTGTGAGGAGAACAGAGGGGGGCAGGGGTGGGGAATTGGGAGATGGCAAGCAGGATACCAGAAAGAGACCTACCAAGGAACTGGGGACCTCAGGGACTAGTAGGCTCTGTCCCTTGGCCCAAGCCTTGTTCCTAAGAATCAGTCTGGCTCTAGGCCAGTCAGCCGCCAGGCAACCTTTGGGGATTTAAGTGGATTTGCAAATTTTCCAGATTCCTAAGTCGTCCTTCTAAAGTCCCAGCCGCTGGGAAAGTTCTGAGTCGAAGGGTGACCCAGCTGTCAGATCTGGAGGCTCCTCTGTGAAGAAGGGTCGCCGCCTGGGCTCCTTCCTCCCATCCTGGGCGTCTGTTCGGCCTCTTGCTCTCTTCTTCCTTCTGGACTCTGCCCCTTCTCGGCTCCATCATAAAACAGGAGTCTGACACGCCACCTCCTTGCCCACAGCCCATCTGTGGCTCTCCAGTGCCTGTAGGAAGCCCCACCTCCTAACAGTGACTGCCACTGATTGACACTTACTGCATGCCAGGCCTGTGCCCAGTACTCTTGAGAGTATCTCCTGTGATGTTCACCAGAGCAGGGACTGTATTTCCTCTGCTCTACACATGAGCAGCCACACAGCTAGTAAGGGGCCGAGCCAGGAGGCAGGAAGCTTCTCCTACTCCGTTATCCGAGTCGGGTGATTTATTTATTTATTTATTTATCTATTTTCAGTACTAGGGATTGAACTTGGGGCTCACACTCTACCACTGAGCTAGCTACCTTTCCAGTCCATTGTAATTTTTATTTTGAGACAGGAACTTGCTAAGTTGCCCAAGCTGGCCTAGAACTTGAGATCCTCCTGCCTCAGCCTTCCAAGTCGCTGGGGTGACAGGTGTGTGCCACTACACCCACCTCAGACATGGGCTTTTGGTTCCAGCCCGTCAGATCCCAGAATATTCAGAAGAAATCGGCATTAACCTGGCTGCGGGCATCTCTTCTCCTCATCCCCCTTGGAATGCTCGTCCTCATTCCTTTTATTTCAAGGGCCCAGCGGCTCCCCCTCTTCCAGGCAGCCTTCCTGATTCCTCCAGGGCCCTGCCCTGCTCTCAGAGCTGGAGCCTTGTTGCTGTTTATATTCTGTTTGCACACCAGATTTTTCAGACCCTAGGTTTGGCTGTCCTGTGTCCCTAGTAACCTTCTGTTCAGGCCTTTTGCCTTCCTTCCAGAGTATCAGGTGGCTTCTCCAAATGGCATTTCTTTATCACAAGCAGGGAGGAATGTCTCTGCTGGCCTCTGCCACCCCCAGAATGCACAGAGACCTCTAACAAGATGTTCTGAGGTCACGCAGTCTTGCCCTATCTCCAGGCAGGAGACCCTGAAGCCACAGCACTGGGGGACCTATCACCAGCACCCACCACATGCAGACACAAAGCCTGTACCACACCTACCTTATAATCCTCATAGCAAGGCTCTGAAATTGGTGGCTACTACACCCATTTTGCAGATGAAGATATTGAGGTTTAGAGAGGCTAAATGACTTCCCAGGGTCATGCCGTTAGAAGAATTAGTCCATCTGAACCCAAAGGCTTAACCCCAGACAGTCCAGGGAGCTCTTGGTTAGCAGGTGGTCCCCACGCTCCCCAGAGCCTACCCCTGACTTCAGCACCTGCCCCAACACAAAGTGCATCCTCAGGTCCGACTGCTGCAAGGTTTACCCAGGCCCTGGCTTAGTCCTGAGAGAAGGAGGCCATCTGGTCAGACAGCAGTTATCAGGAAGCCCTCCCTCCTCTGTGGGGAGAAGAGCTGGGCTTGTAATTGCCCACAGATGTGGGCAGGCAGCAGAGAGCACTGTGCATTCAGAGTCGGGAGACCAGGGGCTTGCCCTGGCTCAACTGACATCCTCTGTGTGGTCGACCTCAGACCCCTGTGTCCCGCCTCTGGCTGCTTTCCTATCTGGGAGGTAGTGGACACTGCAGATGAATACTGATAAGCTTGGGCTCCAGATGATTGTGACCTTACCTGATTTGTCTTCTGGCTGACTGTGTGACCCTGGGCCTCAGTTTCCTCCTCTGTGAGCAACAGGGAAGTTTGTGGTTTCTAGGAGGTAACGGCATAGGTAAAATGCTTCACCCAGTTCTTGCACTTTGTGGGGTGGTCCTGGGGCTGCTGACAAGAGAGGGCTGCTCTCTCTGCCTCCTGCACAGGACTGCTTGGCTATGCTAATGATTGTGGCCCACAATGGCTCTGCCCATAGAATGGACATCGACACCACGTATATTCTGAAGGCCTGCTTTGTCCTCTTGGCACAATATGCAGTGCCTGGGACCACTTGCCTTCAGAGCTACAGGAGGGGGCTCTGGGTGTTTTGCTCAGGTCAGGTTGCGAAGTATGTTGCAGAGGGAAGGAGGAATGAGAGGACCCCTAGACAGCCCGAAGTACCCTTTAATTTCCTGCAGATGGTTCAGAATCCTGTGGGAAGTCTTTGGGATGAATTTTTTTTTTTACAGTCCTCCACATCGGGGGTGAGGGGAGGGAGGGTCAAGGGTCTCCATCTCTTCTGAGGGTCAGAGCTTTGACAGCGAGGGTGCAGTGTATGCAGGACGATATAGCAGGACCAGCTATGTGCATTTTAATTGTGTTTGTATCCATCACCTCACAGTCCACTGCTGTATTCCTCGGCACTTAGAACATGCCTGGCAATCAGTAAGCTCATAATTAATATTTGCTGGACTAATTTAATTATTATAACAACCTCTAGGAGTAGATATAAACTCTCTCCATTTTACTGATGAAAAAATGCCCAGAAAAGTCAATTACCCAGAGACACGCAACTCAGAAGTGGAGGAGCTGGGATTTGCGCACAAACATTTCTGACTCTAGAAACTCGTGACACAAGGCTGGGTGGGGCCCCCCAGACCTGGCATAGACTCTGAGGATGTGCCTTAGCTGTGGGAGCCCCTCAGCATTCCACTGGGGCTCAGCAACCCCTAGAACACCATGTGACCTTAGGCAAGTCGGTCCCTCTCTGGCCCTCAGTCTTCCCATAAGTCAAACAAGGAGCATGACCCAGACCACTGCCAAGCTCCCTTCCAGCCCCAGAACAATTTCTGGATTCTAAGCCACGCCAGCCCAGATCGGCAGCAGCACAAGCCCCGCAGTGTACACAGGGATCATGCATATTTAACTTCAGAATGAAAGGGTTTTTTTTTTACCCTTTCTCTACACATTACAGAAAGAGGTCAGAATCAATGACCACTAATGGAAAATCCTAACCTGCAATACGAGGAGGAACTTTCTAACAATTGCAGGGGCCCCTTAATGCATTTGGTTCCTCAGAGAGTTCTGAGGACATGTTCCTACAGAGCCCACATTCTCCTTTCCCTGGGACACTACGAGCAAGGGAAGTCTGGGAGGTAGGCCTGTTGGGGACTGTGTGGATGACCCTTTAGGTCCCTGGCAGTGGGCTCCAGGAGGTAAGAGCATGGGTGAGGTGCTCGGCCCAGCTCTTGCATTTGGTGGTGTGGTCCCGAGGCTGCTGACAAACCTGATAGGCTCCCATTTCAAGAGAAAGTAAGGCTTTGGCCCAAATCAATCATGGGGTCCAGAGGTGACAGAAGGAGTGGACACAGAGACCCAGCCCTGTTGGGAGTGGGTGTGGAATCGACACACTTTTTGCTTTTCTAGTACAGAAGTCCACTTCATGTCCCTCTCTAACCTTCAGGTTCAGGTCACCCAGAAAAGAATGTCCTGAACCCCCAACCCTCACCCCAGTGCTCTACCCACTCAGGGGCTTTCTGGGTACCCCGCCCCAGGCCTGGTGCAGGACTTTGAAAATCAAAGTGTACTGCTTTTACTGCATTAATACCCTCGCTTCTCCTGCTTCCGATCAGGCTGTTTGATGTCTCAGGTGCCTGAACCTTTCATCTGCAGGAGGTAGTAGCTTCTCCGCCCTGTGATGGAGAGGGCGGTCCCTTGGGAAGGCCAGAGGTCAGGAAGTTCCCGAATGTCAGAGATGAAAAGGGCTTTTGGGGTCATGTGGTTTGACTACCCTGAGGTCCAGGAAGGAGAAGGGCTGCACTTGAGGCTGTGCAGGCCGTGGGTGATGGCTGAGCCCAGGACCTAAGCTTTTCTTTGAGCCACCATCTGTGCTGTATTGTCACCACCCCTCTAAAGACCTGTTCTCGTCCAGTGCTCAGCTTCTGGGTCTTGCTGGGGGAAGTTAAAGGACTGATTTGGACCGAGGGAAGCAAAGCCATCTTGGTGAAGGTTGGGAACCCCCGTGGTGTAGTTTTCTGGGCCCAAAACCTTTGGTCACATCACTTCTCCATTGTGGCCAGGATTTTCTCTTAAAGAGGAGGAAGGGCCAGGGAGAAGTTCAGGGCCTCAGAGGCCAATCCAACTTTGCCATCAGCTCCCAAAAGTCCCTTCTAGACTCCTCAAGGCTTTTCCCACACACACTCTGTTGCTTACTTTTCTTTCCTGGAAAGTGGAACCTCAGTGTCTGAGCCTAAGTGGACATGGAGGGGCAGAGAATTCCAGTCATCCCTGGAGGGACAGGGCTCAACTTTATAAACATGCCAAAGGATATCTGGCCCCTCTTAACCCAGGGCATTGGACTTGAGGTAAAGGATTAGCTTTGACCCCACAGACTGTGGGCCTCTCCATCTGACCTGTATTAGGTTCCTTATCAACTGCCAGTCCAAGGTCCATCTGCTGAAGGGCTAGTGCAGCAGGGGATAGAGAAGGAGAGATGGCTGAATGGAGGGATGGACAGATGGGCAGATGGTTTTCACTTTAGTCCAGGGAGCAGGGTGACTTCCTGAGCATTCAACTTCATAAGGGCCCCATGTTTAGAAGAATGTGCACTTGGTTTGAGGCTCAATGGTCACTGTCCTGACATTCTTAACATTTTTCAACCAGGATCCTTGTCTTTTTGTTTTTCACTTACCCAGGAAGTGATGTAGCTGGTCTTGCCAGGGGCTTCAGGCTGGGTTCGTGGGGCCTCATCCTGGGAATTGGCCTCTCTGACTCCCTGCCCCTACCCCAATCCATAGCCTCCCACAGAATGCCAACCTGCTAATGTTACTTTCCTGAGCGGAACCCCCCACCCCCATAGTGCTTGGTATTACAACATGATCCCAGCAGCAGCTAGTTGCCCACCATTACTATCAATGCCCTGAAACGTTGGCTTCACAGTGTCTCTAGGACAAAGCCAAAATCCTCACCCAGCACCCCAAACTTTTCCCAAAGGTTAGCTTCCTTCCTTACCCATCACCTACCTCTTGGCTGAAGAGCCCCAATTTCTGGCCCAACAGATTTCTCCTACCAGTTCTCTCAGATGCCCAACCACTCCTGCTTCCCTGGACTGCTTACCCAGAGCCCTGTGTTATGCCCACACTGTCATCGTCTGCCAAAGAACTCAGCTGAACCCTAGAGGCCTAACTCAAGGCCACCTCCCTCAAGAAGCCCTACTCTCCTTCCCTCCTGGACTAATCATACAATCGCAATAGTATTTTATGTGTTGAGGACTCTTCATCATCTCTACTCCTCATAGTAATGGAAAAGGAAGTCTCTTATGCCATCTTCTAGGAAGCTGAGACTCAGAGAAGTTAAACTCAGAAAGTCACACGG
This sequence comes from Tamias sibiricus, assembly GCA_025594165.1. Taxonomy (NCBI): domain Eukaryota; kingdom Metazoa; phylum Chordata; class Mammalia; order Rodentia; family Sciuridae; genus Tamias; species Tamias sibiricus. The sequence goes on from CM046662.1 coordinate 61,280,058, forward strand.
TAACAAGACAGAAGAACTAGGACTTATGCCCAGGAGGCTGGACCTGCTGCTCCCAGCCTGGCTGAGCTCACATGCCATTTTCTTCCCCTGGGTGGCATCAGGCATAGTCCATTGGATTCAGGGTCCCATATCAGTCTGTTCTGCCCCAATCAGCCTGTCCCATTTCCTTCCTGAAGGTAAAAGGTCACTACTGCCTGCCCATCCCAGTTTCCCAGCCTAGTGAATCCTGTGTTAGTGGAGGCAGCTTGAGGCCCCTGGCCTGAGGACCAGAAGAGCCCACTCTACACAGCCAGTTGATCACCCATGCTCTATAAGCATCTATTGAGCACCCACTGTAGGCTTAATCCCATATTAGGAACTTGGAGGTATCTCAAATAATTGTTAGGTATATTTCCTGATTTGTGGGGACTAAGACAAAGGTACAGGAAAGAACCAGTTGGCAGACAGTGGACTGAGAGTCAGCAGATCTGGCTCCTGGTCTTAGGCTGGCCACCGAGTGTGTGCTTCCTTGCTGAACTAGGAAGTGAACAAGTGAACGAGTTCCCAGTGAACTAGGAAGGGATGCTGCTGCCAACATCAATAAAAACAGCAGCTACCCCTTCCTGAGAGCCCCTTGGGAGAGTTTTCCTGCGCCATCTCATTTGTGACATGCATCCCTCGTTGGTGAGCCCGGCCTGGTGGGGTCTCAGCTGTGTGCTGACTAAGTGAATGACTGATTCTCCTGTGAGCAAATGAATAAGAAGAAGATGGACTTGGGCTTCGCAGAAGGCTGTGTGCCAGGCCCTGTCCTGCACATTTGCTTGTATTAACTCCATCAAGAGCCTTGACAGATCAATGGCGAGTCCTGATTTATAGACAGAGACCAAGACTCAAAGAGGCTAAGGAAGAGTCAGTGGGAGACTCAGAGGGTGAAGACTGAAGGAGGGGGTAGGAGAAGAGATGCTGAGAAAGTGAGAGGGTCAATGAAATGTGGAAGCTTCCCTTCCTCCTGCACTGTGGCCCGGGAGGGCTCTGAGGGGAATCTCAATGTTCCACAATTGGCACCAACTAATGGCAGGTTTTCTCATTAGCCAGCTACCACTGCCTGATTTGCAGGCTGTGGTCTGGTGGGGGAAGGCTGCGTGCTGGTGGGTCAGTATGAGTGGGCCCCGAGGCTGGCTTGCCCCCTGGCCACTTGGCTCTGAGAAAGTATTCTATTTGTGGCCCCCGGCCCGGCTCATGGACGATCCCAGGCTGGCAGCAGCCCGAGGAACAGAAGGTTTGCTTGTCTGCGCCTGCCGCACCCCCCTCCCTGCCTCAGCCTGGGACCCCTCTCGGGGGCTCCTTTGGCTGCCAGGGCCTGGTGCTCTTTGTTGCCATGGCACCGGCCGGAGATGAGGCTCTGGAGGGTAGGGGGCAGGGAGGGCAGCCAAGGGATGGTGAAGCCTGCAACTCGGCAGCCCCAGAGGCCTGGAGCTCGGAGTGGGGCAAAGGGGAGCTGGAGCCCCAGGGCAGGCCTGTGGCAGAGCTGGCCACACACCTAGGCTGACTGCCTGGAAGCTCACCTCCAATGCCCTAGGACAGGCCCAGACAGAGGCTGTTTTTCACATGGACCCTCCCCTCAACCCTACATGCTCACCTTTTGCAGAAGGATCCTGAGTTCTAGCCCTAGGTTGGTGTCCAAATTACTGGGCAACCTGAAGCAGGACCCCTGGACACACTGCCCCTCAGTGAGGGCAGGAAAAAGATCCTGCCCTTGGAGATCCCCCTGTCCCTGGGGGCCTGGATTCTGTATGGACCCTGTTAGGGTGACTCCATGTGGGAACGTTCTCTGTGGATGGAGTTTTCTCTGGCAGGAGATAGGTAGTCTTGCATTCACATTTTTTTTTTTTTTTCTACAGGGATTGAACCCAGAGGCACTTAACCACTAAGCCACATCCCCAGCCCTATTTTTTGTTTTTTTATTTTGAGACAGAGTCTCAGTAAGTTGCTTAGGGCCTTGCTAAGTTGATGAGGCTGGCTTTGAACTTGCCATCCTCCTGCCTCAGCCTCTGAAGCTGCTGGGATTACAGGTGTATGCCACCACACCTGGCTTGCATTCAATTTTAGGCTCAGACCTGCCTGAGTTGGCTCATAGTTCCTCTGCTTGTTGGCCAAGTGACTTTGGTCCCCTCTAAGGGATGTTGTAAGGATGAAATAAAATCCCTAGATGGTCCCATTTAGCAGAGTGTCTGCTCCAAATTAATAGGGGCTTTTGTTTGTTTTCAGATTGGGGAGTATCAGAAGAGTGAGTGGGAAGAAAGACATCCTGGGTGCAAGGTGGGGAAGCTGGGGGATAGAAACAGGACCAAGAGGTAGAAGGCACAAGAAAACAGATTGTGCTCAGTGAAATAAAAAACTCTCTGACAGTCTGACCTCTGAGGACCTGAGCTGCCCCAGAATGGAGAGGGCCACAGGTGAGGTAGTGAGATCCCTGTCATGGGAGGTGTGCAATTGCAGAGAGGGTCTGGGAGACACGAATAGGGCTATGTTTGGCCCCTTCCATCCCTAAAATTGTAGGCCTCTATGAAAAATGTAGGACAGTCTCCCCCTCTAACTGTCAGCTTCCCTCAGCTCGAAAGAGTGTGAAGGAATGAAAGAAATCCAGAGACAGGGTGAAAGAACAGGCTGGCAACTTCTTAAACATGTCTAGCTCTGACTGTTTGTCCTCTTTGCTGGGCTCTGGGTCATCGTGCCCTGCCTGAGAGAGGTGGTCATGTAGGTGTTGAGCCTCTGTGCTGGGTGGTCAGTCTGCTCAGGATTGAACACTGGAGCCACTGTGGCAAGCTCTGTGATCTTGGGCAAATGATATGACCTCTCTGGGTCTCAGTTTCCTCATCTATAAGTCAAGAAAGCAGTACCATGTCATGGGATTGTTTTGAGGATTAAGTGAGATAATTCACACAAAGAGTTAGCCCAGGTGATGGGTGATAAGTCTTAAGTCTTTTTTTTTTTTTTTTCTCAAGGCCATTTAAGTCCCTATTTCTTTTGAAAGGGCTGATGAGGGAGGGCCCAAATGAGCTTCAGGGGATTCAGAGCCTGGGACCTACCAGGCTGGACAGGGCCAGGCCATATGGCCCAGAGCAGATCAGGGCTGTGGGGGCTCAGCAGGGGAGGCCTGCAGGCGCCTGCAGGAGACAGGAAGTGCTTGCTGGGCAGGCAGGCCGCAGGCAGGGGCATGCAGGGGCCTCCCTCCCTCTCTGACCTTCTTCCCAGGCCGGTTCCCAGCCTGCATTGGGACCCGGGTTCCCTCCCTTGGGCCCCCAGAGGCCACGAGGCACACACTGAGCGCTTTCCCACGCACCGTTCCAAGTAGCCGCCAGCATCTCCCCGCCCCCAGCACACACTCTGATGGGTGAGGGGGTGTGCGCCGCAGTAGGGGGCTCTGCTGGGGGAGCAGTCTGTTCTTTATCAGCCTGGCTCCGTTCCAGACAGATGTTTTATTTTATTTTGGACTTCCAGAAAATAGGTCATTTCTTTCCACTGTGTCCCTGGGGAGGCCTCCCGGGAGAGGAGCACAGAATGAGTGACTTGGGCCCTGGGGAGCTGGGAGGGCACCGCCTTCTTCCCTTGGTCATGACAGACTGTGGCAGGGCCAGGGCCTGATGGCTCCTCCAGGAGGGGCTAAGAAGCAGGCCTTACCCTAGGCCACAGAGGGTCCAGGGAGCTACCATGTTCCTCCAGCTGGAGTATGAGGACAGGTGGGTGGGGGCAAGTTGGAAGTGAGGAGCCAGCAAGGGGTGCTCAGAGGCAGCCAGGTCTGTGCTGGAGGAATCGGAATGGGGGTCCATGAAGCCCACCCTGTGCTTCTGTCCATGGGGACCTCTACAGCTAGAGCCCACAAAAGCCCTGACTTTGCCAGTTTGTGCTGTTCTATTCAGGGGCACTGTTAGGTACTTGGCAGACAGGAAGGCCCCTGGCCTAAAAGCAGCATGGCGTAGAGTCGCACTGGGGTGTCGAGCCCCATAACTGTGATTTGAGCCGTGTTGACCCTGTCTGGCCCTCAGGGTGGTCCTGAGGCTTGGGGTATAGAATGAGTGACTTAGGCCCTGGGGAGCTGGGAGGGCACCGCCTTCTTCTTCTACTCATTCTGTGTAGGGGTGGCATGCTGATTGAGGAGGGCAGCGGGGCGCCTCCCTCTCTTACCAGGTCTCTCCCTGATGCTTGTAAGTATGCCCCATCCTCCGGACCCTGCCATCCTTCCGCCTCCCAGGACAGGACTCCCTGACCCATACTGCAAGACCACACCCACATCTCAGCCCTTTGGGGAGGGCCACATGGGCCAGACTCTCTGCCAAGTCCGGGCTGTGCTGCTGTCACCCTCGTATTCTCCAGCTGCTGGCAGAGGACTCACTCCCTGGCTCCAGATGCCTCTTGCCCCCACACGCTCCCAGGCCTAGGACTGGCTGCCTTCTCTGAGCTGAGTCATGACATCCCAGCTGGGGCCCCTCCCCAGAACCCCTCCCCCTCCCCACTGCACACAGCTGCCTTCCACAGCCGGGTCCTGAGAGTTGTAAGAGTCGGCACCAAAAGTTGTACGGATGGGGAAACTGAGGCACAGGGAGGGGCGGGCAGGACTGTAACACAGGTGACAACAGAACTGGGACAAGAACCCAGGTTCCCATACTCCCACCCTGAGGTTTGTCCTGGGGGCTGTGAAGTGCTGCTGGTGTGGAGGAGAGAGGACAAGGCTCCTGGTCAGGAAATTGGAATCAGTGTCCCACTTCTGCTGGAAACCTAGCTGACAACCTTCTCTGAGTCTCTGTCACCAATCTGTCTGGCTGGGAATGTGCAGGGACACTAATAGGAATGTACTACACAGAGGGAAGGCAGCAGCCGGAGGCTGAACCCTGGTCCTTGATCCTCTAGCTTCAGGATCCCCAGAAGGACAACAGGGCCCGGGAAGGGGGTTGGATCCGATAGATGATCTCTGAGAGCTGTGGGGTTCTGACATTCCAAGACTCTGACACCATGACCCCATGGCCAGGCCTCCTCCTCCCTCGGGCATCTTGCTTATTCAGAGCATCCCTGGCCTGAGTCTGCCTGCTCGGAGCAAGCGCCCCCTCCCTGCAGCCTGGCTTCCTCTGGTCTGTCCTCTGCCTCAGGCTGAGCCTTCCTCTGTCCACCCAGTGCCGACAGGATCCTCCACATTCTCAACCAGCTCAGTGCAACTCTCAATCCTGCTCTTTGGTCTCATTCTCGTCTCAGAAAATGGCAACATCTCCCCGGCACCCACTCTTTTCCCCTAGTATTCCAAGCCAGAAACAGGGATGCAGGCTCCCCTGAGGAACTTAGCTCCACAACATCAGCCACAGTCCTGTTGATTCTCAGCTAAATCCCTCCCCATTCCATCTGTTCCCATCAGTGCCCACCCACTCTCTACCCAGCCCCAACCAGACAAGCACGGTGATCACAGATGCAGCACAGTGGCGTGGCATGGAGCATGGAGACACACTTCCATTTTCACTCTACCCTACTTGGGTCTGGATTCCTAGGCAAATTTCTAAGGTTCTCTCTGCCTCAGTTTCTCCACCTTTAAAATGGAAATAATCATTGTCTCTATCTCAGAGTGGACTGAGTATTAAACGAGTCTATATATGTCAAGTGCTCAGAACTGCACAACATCCGGGGCTTTCTGTCTTGTCTGTACGAATGTGTGTTCAGGGGCGCTTGGGACCCATGTGCAGTAGTTCTGCACTGTCACATATGCTAGGTACATGGGTGATCTGTTATGCATGGTGCATCTCTGATGGGCATATTGAAAGCACCCAGGCAGCAGTCAGTGCTGTGTGCCCGCGTGGTGGGCACAGTAGGAACTTTGTGACATGTGTTTCTTAAGGGTGTGCACATGGTGAGTGCCTGCATGTGTTTTAGGAGTGTGTGAGCGAACGCGTAGGCAGCCATCTGTGCTCTGTGCATGTGCTCACCCCATGTGGGGCCCCCTCCCCTGCTTGCTTGTGTCGTGGGAGCCTCAGGACCCCGAGGGAGGGAAGCTGCTGCTGGCGGATGTGGCCAAGATGGACTGGATTTATTTAGATTAAGGCGGTGGGAAAGGGGTGGAGAGTTGTATGTGTTTGGAGGAGGGAAGGCTGGGGCTGTGACCAACTCACCAAGTGTGCTCTCCTGGACTTGGGACCCCCACTCCATTCCCCTAAGGGACTTCTATTTCACTGAAGAGTTGGGCGGTGACCCTATCTTTGGACCTGTGTCCCTCCAACCTGGTATAGAGGAATCCTGAGGGCTTCCCAGCACATAGCACATCTCTCTGGGCACAGGGAAGTCCTGGCAGGACAGTGTGGCAGGTGGTGGTGGTGGGTGCCTGCTCCCTGACTGTGATGGCCATGCTGTTCTAGTGTTTGTAGAAGGGAAGCTGGGACTGAAAACATCCAATGTGGCTCTTACCTGGAGCACAGCCCCTTCCTCTGAAGGGAAGTTGTCACAGGCAAAGTGCTACCCCAAGTCAGCTGCCTGGGCCTCCTGAGACCACGGCAGCCTCTGGGAAGCACAAAATGGTCCATAGGACATTGAGTGGACAACTGGCAGTGTCGATAATCATTCCGATGGCCCAAGGTCATGTCTGGCTGCCCGGATCCCCTTTCTGGTGTATCCTAGATCTCTAGCTCGTTGCCTCTGTGTCTTTCCTCATGCCACTGCAAGGTTCCATCTCCCAAATTCATCTGGCTGGAAGTCCCCTGAAAGACTGTCGTGTAAATCCTAATTATACAGATGGGAAAACTGAGGCCCAGAGAAGGAAACAACTTGTCAAAGTCCACACAGCTAGTCAGTGACCAAGGTCAGAGTCATTGAGGCATGGAGTGAGATGGGTTATGGATTCTCATGTGACTGTCCTTAGAATGTGCCTTCCCTTCTGACCAGCTCCGCTTTCTCAAGCCACCTTATTGAGAACAATGGAGGCTAGAATCTTCTCTTTGACCAGTAGAAAAGGCAGGGCTTTAGCATAGGGACAATTCTTTGAGCTGATCCATCCAAACTTCTCCATGTACAAGCAGGAAACGAGTCCCAGAGAAGGCTGGGGACCAGCTCAGTCTCACAGAGGCTTCAAGTCATTCTCCCAAAGCCTCTCTGCTTTCCCTGAGCTCATCTTTTCCACCCTATCCTCTCCCCACAGCCTGAATCCCTTTTTGCTCTGTGACTAGGTCATGATTCTGTGCCTCTCTGGGCCTCTGCTGCCTATCCAAGAAGGATCTCTCCTAGCTCAGTCTCAGAGACTGTAAGCCACGGCCAGCCCCAGGCCCAGCAGGAGAGGGCCTGACCTGCCGGGGAGAGGAGAGAGTGCCATATCAGAGCAGAGTCAGGGGCTGCATGCCATGAGGTCCCAGCCCACACGGCCAGCCCAGCCTTCTAGAGCCAGGCCAGCCCCCTTTCCATGACCTCCCATCTCCTGGCCAACCGGCCAAATTCCTCCTTTAGAATAATAAACAGTGTGGCCAGCCAGGGAGGCTGGGAGAGGAGGGGCAGGGAGGCTGAGATGACCCCCTCCCTCAACCTGGGCTGCTAATGATTTTCTTTGGCCCAGATCTCTGGCAGGAAGGGGGAGCCAGGGGTACCCCTGAGGGGCAGATGGGCCCCTGTGGGGGCTGCTGCTCTGCCTGGGCACTGCTCCTTCCTGCCCAAGGAGGCCTGGTGTCCAGCTGAAGGGCTGGCACAGGAGGGGTGGGCATGGGGGGTGCTACAGAGGGGTATCAGGAGGGCTGGGCTTTGACCTGGAGCAATTTAGGGAGGGGAGAGGAAGACAAGAGGGGACTCAGGCAAGCTTCTCTGAAGGGAGGGGAGGAGGAAGAGAAACTGATTTGCTCAGCTTGCTTCTTGAGGTATTGGGAAAACTTGAGACTGGGGTCCACAGCCGAGGCCCTGGCCTCTGTCCCTGCTTAACCTGTGCATGCAGCACTGATAGGTGGTACCCTTGCCTTCATTCCACTTTGAGAGCTGGAGACTCAGCCCAAAGAGAGCCATGGCTCAAGGGGCAGTGCTAAGGGGGCTCAAATCCTTCTCCCCAGCACTGGGCTGGAAACTAGAAAGATTGAGATGGGGAGGTGGGGGCAAGTTGGGCGTGGCCAGACTGGGCAGCCACTCAGGAAAGTGAGTCTGCAGCCTCACAGCATCAGGAGGCTCCTTGTTGACTTGTCACGTGGTCCCTTCCCACATTTCTTGCTCTGTGACTCCCATCTACCTCTGGCCTACTTCCTGTCGAGGCTGCAGACAGAACCATGCATACCTGGCTATTGGTGACTATTTGGGATCCAAGGTATGGCTGCTAAGGGAAGGGAACGAGCTAAGTTCCACCCAACTCAATCTGTCTCTCTGGGCCCTAGCTTCTGTCCCCGGGCTCTAGGCGGGCTGTTCCTCTGCTTCTCCTGCTTTCTCTCCCCATGTCCTTGTCTCTCTGCTTCTTCCAGTCCAGCTCCTTTCTCCCTCTTGTACAGGACCGTCTGTGGAAACTTGGGCAAACTTCTTTCCTTCTCAGAGCCTTGGTTTCCCCATTTGGACACTGGATATGGAGGTGGGGAGCTTGGCTTCAGGGATCTGCAAGGACCTCCAAAGCCTGCTAATTTCAATGTGGCCTGTCCCAGGGCTGGCCCCTGGCCCCTCTCCCCTGGGCCTCCCTGTGCTGCTGTGGGCTGAGTAGAGGGGGCCAGGCCCACCCCCCACATTCCACAGCCCTTACTCCCCCGCTTCCCTTCCCACAGCCGCCTCCATTTCCTGTTGTGCTTGTGGAGCTGTGGGAGTTCTCTGGGTTCTGGCTTACCCCCTCCTTCTCCTCCTTCTCCTCCAGGCCTTTCATCACACTTTCCCAAATATTTGTCCTGGCAGATAAGAGCCTGGTATTGGAACTGTCACTCGGGGGACGGGCTGTCAGAGATGGCGGGTCCCTGGATACTGTCCAGCCCAACTTCCCCACCCCCACTGTCATGCAGGGAAACTAAGGCCCAGAGAGGCACAGGACCCATCCAAGGCCACGTGGAGGTCAAAAACAGAAGTGACAGGGCCTGTGGTCATGAGTGTCCTCTCAGACTTGGGACAGGTAGCTTTTGACTTCAACCCCATGGACATGGAGGCTGGATAGCTCAGGCAAGGATTTACTCTGTAGGAACCAGAGGGGCTCTGGCACTGCCTCTGCCCACTCTGGGCCCTGACTCCTGTTTAATTCTACAGGACATCATGCGGCTTCCAGGTGTGATGCCAGCTCTGGGCTTCAAAGGTAAGTAGGCTGGCACAGGGGTAGGGGCCCCAGAAAGGCCCTACCCCTGGGAGCCTGTGTGCTAGTACAAGGACATGAGTCCAGAAAAAATGCAGTGCTCTTGAGCCTGGATTTCCTATATTTCCTGAGGTCTGTGTGGATGCCTCCTCAGCTGCCCACCCACAGCTCCGAGACCTTCAGTGAACCCTTCTGTCCAAAATGATCAGCTCAAATTCTTTCCTCAGCCCTCCATACGCCCCTGTACCCTTTAGCAGTCACCCTGGCCCCCCATCCCTCCTCAGTCTGCCTGGATATGGGCCTTCAGCTCTCTAGAGGTGGGGCCAGTGACTGAAAAGTCAAGACTAGCCAAAGGCCTACCTGCCAGACCATTGTTAGAGGGACTGGCTGACTGACAGCCCACATATCTGGGCCCCCTCTGGATTTTCATCCCCAGGAAGCATGGGAATGTGTCTTACAAACTCCTTCCCCAGAAGATGTCATGGGGCAAAGGTGGGGGGTGGGAGAACCAATTCCTGGACACAAGCACACCCACATCCCAGCCACTTCCAGCCCCCAGGGGCCTCAGCAGTTCCATTCTAATGTACCTGAGCACTTTCTGCCCACCCTGTCCCAGGCAGGGCCACCTCTGGGATTCATAGGAACCTAGGTAGCTGAGGGCAGCAGTGGGAAGAGGCCCAGAAAGTGACCTGGGAAGCAATGCAGGAACTGGAGGCCTGGGAATTGCTTCCAAGGATTTCCTGACCCCTTCCCTGCCTACTGCCTGAATGCAGCACTGCAGGAGACTCAGAGGCTGGGTTTAAAGGGACTGAGACAAAGGCCAGGAGTATCTGAGGGCCTGGCCTTGGGTGAGCAGGCCCCAGCACCATGGGCAGAGGGTTCCAGTCTGTGTTGGACATGGAGGTGTGTTCTTCATGGATTTGGGGGCTGTGCATACATGCCCCTGGGCAGCCCTAGGGGACACGCTGAGGCCCCTGTACCTTGACATCTGATGCCTTCTCTCCAGGCCAGTTGCTGTTGCCGCCCATGCTATTGCTGCTGCTAGGTCCACAGACCTCCCAGGGCCTGACCATCATGCCCCAGGGCCAGAGCTTGTACTTAATTTCTCGAGCACCTTCGTTCTGACCTGCCGGGGTTCAGCTCCAGTGGTGTGGGAACGGCTATCTCAGGTGCCTCCACAGAAAGTGGCCAGAACCCAGGAGGGCACTTTCTCCAGCATGCTAACCCTGGCCAACGTCACTGGGGGGTGACACAGGAGAGTACTTTTGTACCTACAACAGCTCCCTTGGGCTGGAGCCCAGTGAGCGGAAGCGGCTCTACATCTTTGTGCCAGGTAAGGGTTCCGACCTGCATGGCCACTCTCTTACTGAGGGTATCAGGGGAAGTTCAAGAGAATGCTTGAGTGACACCATGAAATGCAGCCATTCTAGAAATGCAGACAAATCATGGACTCTGGTTCAGCAGTGTGTTCATTTCAACCCATTGGCCTGAATATCTGTCTTCTTCTTGCCAGCCAACACCATTACTGCCTCCCAAGAACTCTGTATTCTCTGCTGGTTCCTATCTGCTCCCCCTTGGCCCCAATGTCCCATCTTCCCTGTTCTCCAAGCTCTAGGTACCAGCCATACTTCATCTTGTAGGTTGTCTTCTTTCTTACCCTGGTACTGTCAATATCAAATGTTAGAGCTGGAATGGGCCTCTGAGCATCTGTCTTTTATGTCTACTATGTTTTTGCTGCTGTAAAATAGTACCTGAGATTGGGTAATTTATAATGAACATAAATGTATTGGCTAACATTTATGTTGGAGGTTGGGAAATCCAATATCAAAGGATCAGTGTCTGGCAAGGACTTCTTGTTATATCATCTCTTCAAAAAGGGCAGAAGGGCAAGAGAGAGCAAGAGGGCACTGAACTTGCCCCCCTACCTTTTTCTTTGGTACAAGGGACTGAACCCAGGGATGCTTAACCACTGAGACACATTCTAAGCCCTTTTTATTTTTTATTTTTAGACAGGGTCTTACCAAGTTGCTGAGGGTCTTGCTAAATTATTAAAGTTGGCCTCGAACTTTCAATCCTCCTGCCTCACCTCCCAAGTCACTGGGATTACAGGCCTGTGCCACCATGTCTGGCAAAATTTTCCTTTTTTAATGGCATCAATCTTACCCATTGAGCCCTTTTAAAGTCCCACCTCTTAATGCTTTTAAAATGGCAATGAAATTTCAATGAGTTTTGGAGCAGACCAACAGTCAAACCATAGTGGCATCCTTCTCTTGAATTGGGGAAACTGAGGGCCAAAGAATGGAAGAGATTTACTCAAAGTCACATAGCAATTCATGGGATAGCCAGACACCCAGTTCCCCTGACCCTCATTCTTGGCTCCACTCCTTGTAGATCCCTCCATGGGCTTCCTCCCTATGGAGCCCGAGGACCTATTCATCTTTCTCACGGAAATAACGGAGACCACAATTCCATGCCGAGTGACAGACCCCCAGCTAGTGGTGACACTGCATGAGAAGAAAGAGGACATCCCCCTGCCTATCCCCTATGACCACCAACGAGGCTTCTCTGGTACCTTTGAGGACAAGACTTACATCTGCAGAACCACCATTGGGGATAGGGAAGTGGATTCCGATGCCTATTACGTCTACAGCCTCCAGGGTGAGTCCCCCTTTTGGCCTGATGTTCAGCAGAGGCAAGTATAACCCTTCACGGAGGAATAGCCCTTTATAGTTTGCAAAGTATATAACTCCATTTTTCATTTTTTCACTATAACCTTCAAAGGAAGGTAGTGTTTCTCCTGTTTTACAGATGAAGAAACTGAGGCTCATATTGAGGATGGAGTTTTCCCACAGTCAGTGGCAGAGTTGGGCTGTATAACCAGATGGGCAAAGGCATAGGCTTTGGAGCCAAATGGTTTGGAATCCCAGCTCAGCCACTTCCCATCTGAATGACTTTGCACAAGGCCCATAATCCCTTTGAACCTGCTTCTTCCTTCATAAAAGAGGGTGATAATTACTGCCCACTACATGGGATTGTTGTGAAAGTTAAAACAAAAGATGGAAATTACCTGGCACAGGAGGAGTGCTCAGTAAATTTCTCCTCTACTTAGATCACCAGAGGATACTTTAATTTCTAGACTGTTATCCCTTCTAGAATGTAAGCTCCATGAGGACAAAGGTTTTGTCTCTTGTATTCATTACTGTAGCCCCAGTGCCTAGAATGAATATTTTGCATGTAGTAGGCATTCAATAAATACTTTTTTGAGTGGATGAATCTTCCATCAGTCAACACTTCCCTCTGTATACCCCTACCCCATGCCTAAGTTGAAGTGCTGGTGGCTGGTGTGATTTCCCCAGCCCTAAGCCCATCTCTCTCTTCTAGTTTCCTCCATCAACGTCTCAGTGAATGCAGTGCAGACTGTGGTTCGCCAGGGTGAGAACATTACCATCATGTGCATTGTGACGGGGAATGAGGTGGTCAACTTTGAGTGGACCTATCCCCGCATGGAGGTAATGCTGGGCCATGGTTGGGGGAGGGACCAGGCAAGGATGGGCATCTCAGCCTGCAGACTGACTTCTCATGGACCCCTGCTTATTTAGAGAACCTGCCCCACTTGTTCCTGCAGAGTGGGCGCCTCGTAGAGCCAGTGACAGATTTCCTCTTTGATGTGCCCTCCCACATTCGCTCCATCCTGCACATCCCCAATGCTGAGCTGGATGACTCAGGGACCTACATCTGCAATGTGTCAGAGAGTGTGAATGACCATCGAGATGAAAAGGCCATCAATGTCACTGTGGTCGGTGGGTGCCTTAGAATCAGTTCCTAACCCCTGTCTGAGCTGGACCCAGAGCCTGGCACAGCCCTAGGGTACAATCAACCACTTTCCAGTTCAGCACTAGACTTTGTGCCAGTAGAAGCCCCAATTCCGGGGTTAAACCCAAACCAAAGTGCAGTGTCAGCCCGATTCAACCCTAATCCCAAAGTAGACTTTCTGCTTAGCCACAACCCTAGCCCCAACCTAATCTCTAATCCTAAATGCATCACAGGCCTAGGCAGCCCCATCTGCAAATTCAACCTTGGCCCTGGTTTGAGACTCCAATGTACCTCAGCTACAAAACCGCGCCCAAACAAGAGAACTACAACTGCAGTCTCAACCTCAAAACTGGCTCCAACACTAACATCAGAGCCAAATTCGTCCCCAACTCCAGTTCCTGCCCCAACTTCAACCCCAGTCCTTCACTGAATGACTTCCTAAAGCCTAACGCCTCTGCCCCAGAAATCTGGGTTCCTTCGGGGTTCAATTATGTCCCGCCTCCAGGAGCTCCACCTCTGGGACGCGCAGCTCCATTGGTGGCTGGGAATAGCCCCGCCCCCAGCGTCTGGCCCTGACAGCTGTACCTTGCAGAGAGCGGCTACGTGCGGCTTCTGGGAGATCTGGACGCCGTACAAATTGCTGAGCTACACAGGAGTCGGACGCTACAAGTGGTGTTCGAAGCCTACCCGCCACCCACTGTGCTGTGGTTCAAGGACAACCGCACCCTGGGCGATTCCAGCGCCGGCGAGATCGCCCTGTCCACACGCAATGTGTCTGAGACCCGGTGAGCAGCTGCTACCCACTCCATTTTTTGAAGCTTTGCAGCTACCAAGCAGCCGACAGACCCTCGACAAACCTAGGCCCACCTTTCCTGAGAGTATACTTCGAGCCAGGATCAGTGCCAGACACTGGGATACTGCAGGGATGGGAGCAGAATTTCAATGTGCCCAAGGTCTCTGAGTCAGTCAGGGAAACAGAAACTGGTTAGAGGATCATCCAGGTGTTCTTAGTGATGTTTGCAGCCAGCAGGTGGCAGCCAAAAGAAAAAGGCAGGGTTACTAGAAAGAGAGTGCCAGGAGGGCCACTCACTGCCACCTGTAATGTCCCCAAGGCTGGAGATTAGCAGACTGATAGAGAAATGATAAATTAGAATAAAACATGTTAGGCCCCTTCTATGGAGGGGGAGGGAATCATGCCCCTTTACCTCCCAATCCTTCTGCTCCTTTGTTGGCTTAGTGGAACTGCTTATAAGTGGGGACTCAGGTGACAAGGTTTGAGTACTGGCTCTGCTGCTGACACTGTGTGACCTTGGCAAGCCCCTTACCCCCCGCCCCCCGGGGCTTGTTTTTCCTGTCTGTACTGATTTCCTAGGTATGTATCAGAACTGACACTGGTGCGGGTGAAGGTGGCAGAGGCTGGCTACTACACCATGCGGGCTTTCCATGAGGATGCTGAGGCCCAGCTTTCCTTCAAGCTGCAGGTTAATGGTGAGGACCACCTCAGTCCCCTCTTCCCTGTCCCCATTTCCTCTTCCTGTACTGTCCTCCCACCCATAGGAGTAGCTGGAAAGGGATCTGGAACTAAGGAAGCTGGGTTCTTGGCCATTGACCTGCCATGTCTCTTTTCTGGGCCTCAGTTTCCCCAACTGCAAAGGGAGGCCATCAGGCTAGCCTGGTGTTTCCCAAAACCTTGGGCATTCATGTCCCAATGGCATGAGTTTTCCTTCTCATAGTCCATTTGTATGGTACAACTAATTCAGTAGATATTTGTTAATCAACTAAAATATGCCTCTCTGTTGGAGGTTCTTAAGGCCTAGCCTTTGGGAGAAGATATCATTTAACAGAAGGAGAGGAAACCCCAGCAAATGACACAGGTTAGAAGGTAATAGGCACTATTGAAAGGAGAAAAAAAAAAAAAAAAGGCAGTGTACGGAAGACTCAGAGTGCTGGGCACAGGGTCTGGTGAGGTACACTTTCAAATATCATGCTCAGGGTTGACCTTGTTTGCTTTGGCTGGATTGAGGAATTCACATTTGTGTGAAGACTTGAAGAAGATGAGGGCATCAGCTAAGTGGATATTTGGGAAGATGGCACCCCTGGCAGTGCAAGGGCCAGAACAATGGCAGAAAAGCCTGTGGCTTTTCAGAAGAGGGAGAGAGGAAGAGTGGCAGGGGATGAGGTCAGAGCAGAGATGGGGTAGGAGCGAGGAGAAAGCAGATGTGTAGGTGCTTGTGGGTGTGGTACAACTTTGGCTCTTACTGTGACCAAAATGAAAAGTCATTGCAGGGACTTGAGTGTAGGAATGCCATGGGAATGACTTCATGTTTTGTCAATTAGCTTTCTAAAAATAAACATATTTTGAAAGACAAAATTGAACCTCTCCATTGTAGATGGAAAATCAGCATCACATGTCATAAATATCAAGCAACCACTAAAATGAACTCCAAGAAAACAAGACAAATGTTATTCAATCCAGTTTCATGAATTGGGCTGCCCAGGGCTCTGAGCTTGAGGCCTGTTCTCTCTTTGTTAAAAGGGAAGGAAAGCAAGTCTCAGAGAGGTGTTAAGGACAGACTAGCCCCCTACTGAGACTTTCCCTTTGAAGTAGCCTAGGGATTCCATCAGCTTCCCCAAGGGATTCCTGGTATTGAGTGTTCACCTGAGGTCTGCAGCCCTCGCCCTCAGGGAGGCTCTGGGCCAGGTCTCCCTGAGGGCCTCTCCTGTTTAGGGTCTATTTTCACCTCCCCACCTTCCTCCTGATCCTGCACCTTCCCCCATGCAGTTCCTGTCCGTGTGCTGGAGCTGAGCGAGAGTCACCCTGCCAACGGGGAGCAGACAGTCCGCTGCCGTGGCCGGGGCATGCCCCAGCCAAATATCACATGGTCTACCTGCAGAGACCTCAAAAGGTGAGCAGATTCTGGACCCTAGTCTCCTAGGGTACCACAGCAGGCTAGAAGGACTCGGTGGAACTCACCTAGTCTGCCCTTTCCTCTTGCACATTGCTCCAGACTAGAGCCACATCCTAGGAGACCAATCCATCACCTCCTTGGAGATGCTTTGCAACCTAAATTGTACCTTTTCCTTCCCTTGACCCCTGGAGTGTCCTCTGCCCAGTACAGTGGAGGGTCTGTGCCCAGAAAGACCTCACTCACCCAGTAGATGCTCTGTTCCTCTGACTAGGGCTCATGGTGGTGTAGTGACTAGAGGCAGGGTTGAGTTCAGGTTGTGACCCTACCTCAACACACTGTGTGTGTGTGACCTTGGTGGTCAAAATGAGGAGTGGATTTTGCGATCCTGGGTTCTCGATTCTGGAATGGGGGCGCCACCTGCTGATCAGCCTAGGGAATCACAGGAGGAACCCGCTTAGGACCAGGCAGCTTGTCATAGGAACTGGACATACACTTCTCCACTGCCCGGTGCTGTCTACTTTTGGCCTCAGTCTCTGCCTCTGCAGAAAGGTGAGGCTGTAAGCTGCTCCCTGTCCTTTTTTACAGGTGTCCACGAGAGCTGCCACCCACACCGCTGGGGAACAGTTCCCAGGAGGAAAGCCAGTTGGAGACTAATGTGACATACTGGGCGGAGGAGCAGGAGTATGAGGTGGTGAGCACGCTGCGCCTGCGCCACGTGGATCAGCCACTGTCGGTGCGCTGCATGCTGCACAACCCGCTGGGCCAGGATGTGCAGGAGGTTACCGTGGTGCCACACTGTGAGTCTCCCCAGCTCACCCCCACCTTGACCCTGCCGTACTCGGGGACCGAGCCCATGCCCCTGCAGCGGGCCAAATCAGCATACCCCTAGGTACACAGGAGCTTTGTGAAATCCATCAGAGTATATTTCTCTGCACTAAACACAATACAAAATGGGCACAGGTGTACAAACATGTGTGTAGAAACCATAGTTTGAGCAGCATTGTCTTCTTCTGCATAAAGAATGGCAACTGCATGTTGGAAGCCCTGACCATGAGCAGGTGCAAACTCTCTGTGTGTAGATTTGTAAACTTTGGCTGAAGAATGCCTAATCCCCAGGTACACAACTAAAGCTAGAGGATGTGTCTGTAAACATGGACTCAAGCACACGTGAAGCTTGTCTGTGTGTGTAAACCCACAGAATATGTTTATAAGCCATGGACATAAGCATGCCCTATTCCCAGGCTTGTGTATACGCCCTCATACGTGTGTACAAATAATACATGTGCAATTCCTGTGCGCCTGTGTCAAATGTCATAATGCATGTCTGTATGTATGTCATTGTAGCACATCTTTCTGAAAAAATGTGTGAATACAATAGGGGGGGGGGGGGGGGGGGGGGGGGGGGGGGGGGGGGGGGGGGGGGGGGGGGGGGGGGGGGGGGGGGGGGGGGGGGGGGGGGGGGGGGGGGGGGGGGGGGGGGGGGGGGGGGGGGGGGGGGGGGGGGGGGGGGGGGGGGGGGGGGGGGGGGGGGGGGGGGGGGGGGGGGGGGGGGGGGGGGGGGGGGGGGGGGGGGGGGGGGGGGGGGGGGGGGGGGGGGGGGGGGGGGGGGGGGGGGGGGGGGGGGGGGGGGGGGGGGGGGGGGGGGGGGGGGGGGGGGGGGGGGGGGGGGGGGGGGGGGGGGGGGGGGGGGGGGGGGGGGGGGGGGGGGGGGGGGGGGGGGGGGGGGGGGGGGGGGGGGGGGGGGGGGGGGGGGGGGGGGGGGGGGGGGGGGGGGGGGGGGGGGGGGGGGGGGGGGGGGGGGGGGGGGGGGGGGGGGGGGGGGGGGGGGGGGGGGGGGGGGGGGGGGGGGGGGGGGGGGGGGGGGGGGGGGGGGGGGGGGGGGGGGGGGGGGGGGGGGGGGGGGGGGGGGGGGGGGGGGGTTGAACACATATGCCTGCTGCACAGTGTATACATCTTAGAAGGGACACGTACATGCACAAATCTTGCATATATGAACATTCTTAGCAGTGCACGGATGTGTTTGCATGTCTAGCTGCCCATTCTTGTGTATGGATGCACTTGTATGAATGCACTTCATTCATTTACCTATTATCGTCTTCAATAAATAGTTATGGGGACCCAACTGCTCGAGGCCAGTGGACCAGCCTTGATGTCCTCCTAGTGCCTAACATCAGGGGACAAAGTGGTGGGAATAAGCAATCTTGGCATCACCATCCTGGGGAGAAAGCCTGGAGGGCGAACAGGCCAGCTGCAGGATTGAGGAAGTGTCCTGAGAAAAAAAGTCCTTTAGGTCAAACCTGAAAGATGACTTTCAGTTAGCCTGGTGAGCAAGAGTGTTCCAGTCAGAAGGAGGGGACTGTGCGAAAGCCTTGAGGCAAGGCAAGTTCTAAGGAAGTAAAGGAATCGAAGCTGCCTGGAGCAGGCAGTGTATGTGAATTTTGGGGTATAGGGTGGAGAGAAAAAGAGGAAGGAAGTGGGAAGGAGTGGGGCTATCAGGGTAGGCAGAATCCAGAGCAAGCAGAGACATGAGGGGCCCGTGAGGCTCACTGCACACTCGTGCACTGAGGCAGGTTTAGTGGCCTGGTGTGTGTGAATGCCTTTTGAACACACTAGCCTCTGTTCCTGCTCTGTGAGTATGGGTGGGTTATTAGAAATATCCTATCGCTTCAACCCTCCTCTACACGCACACGTGTGCCTGAGCAAATAGGCACCTGGGCAGACAGTGTGGACACCCCAACCTGCACACCAGCTCTGAGTGAAGGCAGAGGAACACCTGCACAGGCAGATGTCACGCATCCTGACCTGGGGGCTGAGATGGCTGTATGACAGCTCCTCTTTATGCAGAGGACTCCCTGGAGGATACAGGCTTTTTTTCCCAGGACCTGGGTGTGTGAGAGTGCTGGAGAGAGGGAGCAGAAGAGTGGTGTTGCTCTGTGACCCGGAGGAGGACATGAGGCAGGACTGGACTCCCTGGGGATGAGAGAAGGGCAGGAAGGGGACAGAGGAGGAAGAACCGAATTCCTAAGGGACACTCGGTATCCAGTGGGGCAGGACAGGGGAGATGAAGGTCTGGCCAGGGTGGCTGGGGAGGGAAGAGGCTGAAGTCTTGGGTTAGGATAGACTCAGGCACCAGGGGACCCTGTTAGCCCTATTAACTGCCATCACTGTCCACCCCTACTTGGGCTCTGGGGTGGAACTGGATGGTAGGCAGGGAGCAGGCTCCTTGCTGAGTCTGGATTCATCTGGCCATGGTGGCTCAGCCTGTGGCTCCCTCAGTGGCAGGTCACTGTGTCCACTGGCCACTTGGTCAGGCATGGGAATTAGAGCTCTGACCTGTTTGTGACAGCCCAACAAGGGCATGGCCCTCAGGGGCTCATGGTCTCACAGGAGACCAAGGCAATGGACAGGAACCCAGTGAAGGGCTTTGTACCCAGCCTAGAGCTGTGGCAGGGAGGCAATACTGACCCTGGTGGGGCTGAAGGCACATGGAGGCCACAGGCATCTGAACTGGGGGTGGTGACTGCGGGGATGGAGGTTTATAAGAGAGGCTGAAGGTGTGGCCCAGAGCAAGAAGCTGAGGGTCTGATGTCACAGGCCATTCAGGAGGTGTGTGGGGGCTTCTGTCCAGGCAGCATGGGTAGGAAGGGATTTTGATGGCTGCAGCAGGAGAGGGGAGAGCAGCTACCCAGTTCCCCGTTGCTCATGGCCTGCTCTGTTCTCTGTCCCCAGCCCTCCCCTTCAAGGTGGTGGTGATCTCAGCCATCCTGGCCTTGGTGGTTATCACGATCATCTCCCTCATCATCCTCATCATGCTCTGGCAGAAGGTGGGTCCCACTCTGGCCCAGTGGGTGGGGGTTGGTTCCCTGGGTTTGCGTGGGCCCCACCCCAAGGGGCAGGATCTGGCCACAGGTGGGCCCAGCATGGGGCTCAGGGACTCTGAGCTGCCTCCACCCCAGTGGCCTGGGCTGACACAGGCTGATCCAAGCTATCCAGGGTCCTCTGGCCCTGCTCTGCTCCAACTTGAGGTCCTGCTTGTCCTGTCACCCATAGAGACTCCTATGGATGCATTCATATCTTCTTAACTAGTCTATGATTGCAATGTTATGTCCTGAGATTTAACCATGCTGTAATTCTCAAATTAGGGTTATTGTCCTATATAATTCTTTCATTCTGAGTCCAATCCTATGAATTCAGCATCCTAAATTTCAACATTGAACAGTTCCATCCTTCTGATTTTCTCAGGATGACCTCATGTGGGGAGGGCCGTGTCCAGGCTGCCTGCTCCTCCACTCCCACCTGAGGAGCAGCAGGGGCTCCTCAGAGGCTGCTGAGGTTGT
Organism: Tamias sibiricus; assembly: GCA_025594165.1. NCBI lineage: Eukaryota > Metazoa > Chordata > Mammalia > Rodentia > Sciuridae > Tamias > Tamias sibiricus. The sequence continues at coordinate 61,300,352 of CM046662.1, forward strand.
TCTGAGGAGCCAGGCCCCTGCCTGTCAGCTGCTCCTCAGCCTGTCACACCCCGATGGCTCCTCTGCCACCCCCTCCTCCCACTGGAGCCCCTGGGTACCTATTCCCTGAGCCCATGAAGGTTTGACTTGCTGTGTGACTTCAGTTTGGCCCGTCCCTCTTGGGGCTCAGGTCTCCTGTCCCATCTGTCCTTTGAGTGTGTACCTAGTGAGTTCAAGTCCAAAGACCCCGTCTGATGCTCTGGTCCTGGTCCTGGTCCTGCAGAAGCCACGCTACGAGATCCGATGGAAGGTGATCGAGTCTGTGAGCTCTGATGGCCATGAGTACATCTACGTGGACCCCATGCAGCTGCCCTACGATTCCACGTGGGAACTGCCACGGGACCAGCTGGTGCTTGGTCAGTCCTGGGAGGCCTCCCCTGGCAGTCTGGGGACTTGAAGTGGAGGCAAGCCTACCTTGGGTCTGGTCTCAGCCTGGCCATGCCCCGCTATGAGACCTGGGGCTGCTATCTTGCCTTCTCTGCCTCTTAGTCTCCTCCTCTGCAAAATGAGGTCAAGAGGAGCCCCAGGGACTCCCCAGCTTTGAGTCCTGTGAGCCTGAGACTTTGAGACAGGACCCTGTATGGCAGGAAAGGAAGCACTGAGGACAGGCCCAGTGCCAGCCTGTGCTTCATCTAGTCGGGGAGGCTGAAGGGGTGTGGGGAGCTGTGCTCCCATGGGGAGGGAGGGAGGCTCCCAGGGACTCACGATGGGCCAGAGAGCAGGCGGGACTTTGAGGAGACCCAGGAAGGACTGGGAATCAGTATGGCTGTAGGAGCCTTTTTGGGGAGCAGATTAAGTCCAGAGGGATTTGAGGGATGTGTTGGTTGACCTAAGAGAGTGGCTCTTCCCCTCCCCTGGGTGGGAAAGGGGAGTACAGCTTCCTGGTGGTCTAGGAACTGAGAGATCCTCTCATTCCAGGACGCACCCTTGGCTCTGGCGCCTTCGGGCAGGTGGTGGAGGCCACAGCTCATGGCCTGAGCCATTCCCAGGCCACCATGAAAGTGGCTGTCAAGATGCTGAAATGTGAGTCTTGGGTGCCTGCTCCTCCCTCACTCGGGATCCCACCTCCCCTCTTCTTGTCCCTCTCCCCAGACATTCAGCCTCTCCCAGAGTTGCTGGTTTTGCTGTTCTGGACACAAGGTCTGGGGTCCCAGCAGGAGAGGGTCCTGAGCTTGGCCTCCTGGCCCCCTGCTCCCTCCCTCTTTCCCTGGCCAGGGTGGGGGAACACACTCCCCTGCACCAGGCCCTGTGGTCTAGCAGCTCTGGGTGGGGCAGAGGAGCCTGAGTAGCTCCCATGGGGCCTCTAAGAAGCCTCAGTGACCAGCTGGCCTGAGTCCCTTCCCTGCAGCCACAGCCCGCAGCAGTGAGAAGCAAGCCCTCATGTCGGAGCTGAAGATCATGAGCCACCTGGGGCCCCACCTGAACGTGGTCAACCTGCTGGGGGCCTGCACCAAAGGAGGTAGGAAGCCACCCCCGGGGCTCTGGGGAAATGCCCGCTGGCTGCCCCAGGCTGCCCCCACTCCTGCCTCATCTGTGGACACCAGGACAGTGCAGGGGGAGGGGCCACACCCTCCTGCCCAGCACTGTCCCTTCACAGTCCCAGATGGGTGTGGGACTTAGAGCTCACAGAGTCCCATCTTCATGGCCAGAGGACTCCTCAGGCTTCCAGTCCTGGCAGTTTTCAAATCAAAGCGACCTTGGACATTCTTGTATTTTCACAATGCCTTTTGAAAACTGTGATAAATAACAACTTATGTTGTATTGAGAGAGCCTCATTACCTGCTCCCCAGACCATCAGTGAGCTAACTGGGAGCAGTTTTCCTCTGATGACAGAAGAAAGCCCCTCTGCCCAACTGTGTTTATTTGAAGATCTCATTGCAAGTTGAGCTGCAAAAAAAAAAAAAAAAAAAAAAAAAGAAGAAAAAAAATGGCTCTTTGTAATTGCTTTAGTGAGATTTGGGATTTTCCTCAGGATTGTGCAACCAAATCAAAATACAAAATGCCTGCTGGCTTCCCCAGGCTGCCCCCTGTCTATGTATGCAATAGATCTGTTGTATACATAGACCTATTCATGTCTGCAATCCTCACTCAATTCAAAAGTTGTGTTTTTGTTTTTCTTTCTTTCTTTTTGGTACTGGGGATTGGACCCAGGGGTGCTTTGCCACTGAGTTTCCTCTGTAGCCCTTTTTATTTTTTATTTTCAGTCTTTTGCTAAGTTGCTGAGGATCTTACCAAGTTGCCCAGACTGGCCTTGAGCTTGCAATCCTCTGCCTCCAGAGTAGCTGGCATCACAGGCGTGCTCCACTGTGCCTGGCACTCATTCCATACATTTGTTTTTATCAATATCTTCACTTTCCACCTGTTGACTTTAAGTAAATGCATTAAATTTGAATATAACCAGTAAACTGATAACAGTAAGCACTTTCCTTTCCCTCTTTATGTATACCGGGCACCAAAATAAGATTTAGTGTGAAAATGTAGCCGTAGAGCCCTCATGTGCCATGCTGACAGGTTTGGTCTCCTTAGTCCTTGTGACAGTCCTCTGAGTGGGGTGTTAGTTCACAGATGGGGAAGGGGAGGCCCAGGGAGACTTAAGTATCTTGCCTGCAGTTGGAGGCACAAGAGGACCCAGGTTTGCCAGGCACCTACCCCTCAGCTGTAATGTCCATGACCTCTTGCATTCAGCCTGTTTATTAGGCACGTGGCCCTCATGGGAAGCCTGAGGGCTCCTGGGGCCTGTGCCCATGCACCCTCCCCCGCAGGCCCCATCTACATCATCACCGAGTACTGCCGCTATGGCGACCTGGTGGACTACCTGCACCGCAACAAGCACAGCTTCCTGCAGCACCACTCGGACAAGCACCGCCCACCCAGTGCAGAGCTCTACAGCAATGCCCTGCCCACGGGGCTCCCCCTGCCCAGGTAGGAGGAGGCAGGCACCTGCACAGCCCCCTTGCTCCTTGCTCCTGCAGGAGGGGCAGCTGGGGCTATGGGGATGGAGGGAGAGTCACTCCTGGCGCCAGGGCTGTTTCTCAAGTCAGACTGCTGTAGACCAGGGAAGGACAGTAGTGATGGGGATAGTGGTGGGCTCCGCTGCCCCCTGCTACTGCCCCAGTGTGCCAGGCCCTGGGCTTGAGCCCTCTGCAGATGGGACCCCCTGACCCCACACACCATCCCTGTGTCGAGGGTGTCACGGTCTCTTGCCCCAGGGACACCGCGGGCAGAGGCAGTGGTGTGCTGATCGCTGGGCCTCCCGAGGTGCACTGTGGGCCCCGCTCCTCTGCCGTCTCCCCATTCCCTCTACACCGCCCCCCCCCCCACTGCCCCTTGGCTGCTCAACTCCTGGTTTCAATGTTTCTGAAAAGTTCTCAGTTCTTTTGCTGATTACAAAGGCAAAGACAAGGGTAACTCAGATCAGTGTCTAAGACGCTGGCATTCGCCTTGGTCACCAGCATGGATGGATGTCCTTCCCGTCTCCAGGCTGCCCACACAGACACAATGTGTGCAGCCCACAGCTCTGAGGCTGCAGGCAGAGGTGTCAAGGTGATGCCTTGCACCTGTGGGGTGTAGCTGGTGTGCAGGAAGGCCCCAGAAAGGCCCCTCCTGTGACCCTTGACCTGGGTTCTGTAATCTCTGGCGTGAGCTCTCTGAATCTGGGTCTTATGTCATCGTGGCAGCCCCAGTGCCCAGCTCAGGGCCACACAGGTTATTCGAAGGATCCGTGGTCATTTGTGTTATAACACACTGAAGGGTGATGAGTGAATGAGTGAAAGAAGTCCACCACCTCAGGGGTCCCCAGGGTGAGCAAGGAGTAGGACAGGGAAAGAAAGAGGAAGCCAGTGACCTTCCTGTTACGTTTCTCTTACCTCAGCCACATGTCCCTGACTGGGGAAAGCGACGGTGGCTACATGGACATGAGCAAGGACGAGTCAGTGGACTACGTGCCCATGCTGGACATGAAAGGAGACGTCAAATATGCAGACATTGAGTCCTCCAACTACATGGCCCCTTATGATAACTACGTCCCCTCCGGTGGGTGGACACAGTGGCTCACACCTGCACAGGCTCACAGCCATGCTGTATTGCATTTTTTTCAAAGCCCTTCACACGCTCAGCCTCGCAGCAATCCTGGAGGAAGATGGCCTTGTGCCTATTTCATAGATGTGGAAATTGAGCTTGGCCCCCTGCCCAAAGCTGCTATATCATGGGGTCTCAATATGAAGCTGTTTATGGGTCTAGAGGCATGAACACAGACCTCAGAGAGAGTGAGCGCTAGGGTGGGGTTGGGCAGACCTGGCCTCCTAGAACCTGGAGAAAAGTGATCGGCTCTGAACTGGCCGCAGGCTGGGCTAGTGTTCCTAAGAAACAGGCAGGCAAGGCTAAACCATTTTTTAGTTACTTATTTATTTTTGGTAGTACTGGAGATTGAACATAGGGGTTCTCTACCATTGAGCTTATTCCCAGTTTTGGGGGTTGTTATTTGTTTTGGGGACAGGGTCTCACAAATTTGCTGAGGGTCTTGCTAAGTTGCTGAGACTGGCTTTGAAATTGTGATCTTCCTGCCTCAGCCTCCCAAAAAGTGCCACTCTACCTGGCCTAAACTTTTTTTCTGGCTGTTGAGGATGCTGGTGAAGTAGGAGAGGCTTAGGCTAGACACAAAGAACCATCCTTTCAGGTGAGACCTAGAAGATCAGGGGCTACCTGCCTTGGACATTCAGTCCCACAAGCCAAAAGACAGGGTCCTCTGGGCCACTGGGATACATGGGGTGACCTGTGGCTCTCTGCTCTCCTCTAGCTCCTGAGAGGACCTGTCGGGCCACTTTGATCAACGAGTCCCCAGTGCTTAGCTACACAGACCTTGTGGGCTTTAGCTACCAGGTGGCCAACGGCATGGAGTTCCTGGCCTCTAAGAATGTAGGTGTGGTCACCAGGGGGCAGGGTGGGGCTGTGGGTCCTCCAGGCGGCCAGAGTCCTCCAAGTACCTGGCCCCTGAAGAACAGCTTCCTCATCTCTGGGGGTGGGAAGCCTGAGGACCGTCCACCTGGACAGGGGCATTTTCTTCAAATCCTCGCCACCGAGGGCTTCCCACAATTCTCCTAAGTTGTCCTCTGCTCTCTCCGCTGACGCAGTGTGTTCATCGGGATCTGGCAGCCAGGAACGTGCTCATCTGCGAGGGCAAGCTGGTCAAGATCTGTGACTTTGGCCTGGCTCGAGACATCATGCGGGACTCAAACTACATCTCCAAAGGCAGCGTGAGTACCTACCTGGCCATGGAGGATGGTGGCCATGCACCTCTGACCTAGATACAGGTTCCCTCCTGACCAACATGGTTTCAGCGCTTAGGAGCTTAGCCTGTGGCCAGTCCTGTTCAGTTAGTCGGTCAGTGCCTGTGTTGTAGGGACAGACGAGGTAAGGCACCGAAGATAACAGGAAACAGTTTTATTTGGCTGCAGCCAGGTTCAGAGGGTACAGCTCTTGCTGTAATCAATTAGTCCCCTGAACCCCAACTTCAGGTAGTTTCAGAATTTTATACCCAGCATGTAAAGGGAGGAGCTCAGAAGCTCACAGTTTACAGAAGTTCACATAAGAGCACCTTTTTCTTTCACTGTTCTGGGCAAGTTAACCCTTCAAGGACAACACCTGAGAAGTGGAGAGCTTCTTCTCCCCCTTTCTTACCTCCCCCTGCCAGCTGTTACCATGGAGCCCAATTGGTAACTTCTCTTATCTTAGAAATGTAGACATCTTTGTGAAGCTCCAGCTCAAGGCCAGAGGCCTCGTTAAAGAATTTGTCTTTTTATTATCACACTTGCATTTGCAAACACACTTCTACAAACTACTATACTGGATATATTGTGAAAAAAAACAAATAAAGGGTGTCCAGCACCTGGAGAGCTGATTTCTTCTAGGCCAGTGGTCAAGTAATAAATAGAGCAACAGGAAAATAGGAGTTCACCTACATTGAACTTTTGTAGAGACTCTTTTGCTGACAGTCCTAAAATCAGACATGGTGAAGATTTCTGGAGAAGCTTAGTTAAGATTTTCTGTGCAGGAGGGGGTGCCACTACACCTGCCCAGCAGTGTGCATCAGGACAAGAGAGGGAGCCACTAGCTGTGCCTGGAGTGGGAAAAGGGAGACAATCCCAGGTCCACTCGTCACAGCTAGGGCTGAGGGACCAGCTGCAGTGGGTCCAGGCGTGGGCAGGAAGGGGGTGTGCAGATCAAATCTGTTGTCCCAGGAGTGATGAGCAGAGGAAGAAGCCCAAGTGACATGGTAAAGCAGATGGTCTGGTCGCAGGCAGTAGTAGGATTGGCTTGGATAAAATGTGGCCATCCTGCCTGCCACCATCTCCCTGCTTCCTGTGAACTCCAGAGGTGGAGGGGCTCTAGACCCCAGGGACCCAAGGCAGCCAGGATGAGAACTGGGAGGTGGCTTGGCCTGTCCCTGGCCCCCTCACCCCTTCTTAGACCCAGGGACTTTTGCCCAGGGACAGGGCTGCCATGTCCCTAGCTAACGAGGAAGGTCTCCCTGCTGCTGTGGCCAGGAATGGGGTGGACGTGGGAGCTGGGCAGACCCTGGAGGAGGAGTGGGAAGGAGCTGGCAGTGGAGCTGCTGGGCCTCCTCCTCCCGCCCAGGTGCAGGGTGGGCTGGGCACTGGCCACTGGCCCCTCTGTGCACTCAGTGCTGGTCCTGCCCCACAGACCTTCCTGCCTCTGAAGTGGATGGCCCCGGAGAGCATCTTCAACAGCCTCTACACCACCCTGAGTGATGTGTGGTCCTTCGGGATCCTGCTCTGGGAGATCTTCACATTGGGTGCGCTGCCCCCCCTCCCCAGGGGCACAGCATGACATTCCCCTCCACCTCCCACCTGGTGGGGCTGTGGGCCGGGGGGCTGGGACAGGGGACCTGTGGCGAGTGCTCTGCTACTTTCTCCCACTGTGCTGCTCTGGCAAGACCCTTGCCCTCTCTGGGTCTCTTTGTCTCCCTATCTGAATACGGAGGGCAGCCTGCTTGGCTCTGGTGTCCCCTGGTTCTCTGTCCTGAGGAGTGCTGTGTCTCCTGGGAGCCCAGGAAGGACCTCCATTTCCCCCAGCAGGACCAGCGTGCCTGTCCCTCTGCAGTGGAAGGGGGCACCCGGCTCCTTGTCACACCCCTGAGCCTGCGTTTCCCTCTCTGCTCGCCCACAGGGGGCACCCCTTACCCGGAGCTGCCCATGAACGAGCAGTTCTACAATGCCATCAAGCGAGGTTACCGCATGGCGCAGCCTGCTCACGCCTCCGACGAGATGTGAGTGGAGCCCCGCGCCCTGGGGAGGATGTCCTGGGTGACACAGTGGACGTGTAACTCGGCCAGCCTCAGCCCGAGTTCTCAGCCCAGAGTCCAGGGAAGCCGAGCTGCACCTGGCTCTGGGTGTTCCTGCGCGTCAGGAATCCCTCCTGCCCTGGCCTCTGCTTGCCTCCGTGCCAGCCTCACTTTCAGGCGGGCACTGCAACATGGCTGCCACCAGTGCCAGCCTTATGACTTGTCTGACCTGTCCCAGAGCTGACCTCTGATGGCTCAGCTGGGGTCGCATGCCATCAGAACCTGCCTCTGAGCCGAGAAGATGAAACCCCTCTGTGGGCTACACCTGGGTTACGTGCTCACCACGTGTGGCCGACCCCACAGAGCCACACTGGGGTGTGCTGGCTGCCACCCCTCCCGACACCCTGGTCCTTGCTCATCTTGTTCTGAGAGGCAGTGGCTCCAGCTCCCAGAGCCACCCTGCCCCCTCCAGAGCCAGGGAACCTGACCCTCTCTGCCCTCCCCAGCTACGAGATCATGCAGAAGTGCTGGGAAGAGAAGTTTGAGGTCCGGCCCCCCTTCTCCCAGCTGGTGCTGCTTCTTGAGAGGCTGCTTGGCGAAGGTTACAAAAAGGTACGTTGAGGCGGGGTGGGGGTGGGGCACAGAGCGCTCTCGTCCCGTTAGACCCTGGGTGCCAGGCTTGGAGTGCTGGGCTGGCATTGGGGGGGAACAGCCTTCCTCCGCTCTGGGCCTCAGTTTCTCTGCTGATCCCAGGCAGGGGTGGGCTGCGGCTGAGTTTATTCCAGCAGCACCAAGAAGCGACACTGACTGACTGACACAGGGAGGAGGGGCTACGACCTTTGCCCCGTGCCCACTCCTGGGGCTCCTTCAGAGGTGTGAACAACCCCAGGCCACATGACTTCCAAAACCCAACCCCTCAGACCCTGCTGTAGGCTCCTCAGAGGCAAATGGGGCCTCCTGAGGGCCTAGCCCCTGCCCCTGCCTGGCCACAGGGCAGGAGATACACATCTCTTTGGCACAGGCACAGACTTGTCCTTAGCTCCGCTTGTCATCCTCTCCCACCTTGGGGTTGTCCTGGGGTGACTGAGATGGAGAGGAGTTGTCATCATCATATAGAAAGGGACCCTGAGGCCCCACCAGGGGGTCCAGTTGGAATGAGAGCAGGACCTGTCTCATCCCGGTGAGGGAGAGTGAGGGTTGTGGTGCTGCTTGCCTCACTACTCCTCTTTGGGTCGGTGGTCCTGAGCCTACCTGGTCTTGAGAGATGCCAGGCGGGAGGCAGCTCAGCTGTGTGGCTTTGGGTACAGCCTCTCCCTCTCTGAGCACCATCTTTTTCCCTACTCAAGGTGGGAGAGGCTGGGTCAGGTGCTGCCTCAGGTGTGTCCTTCTGACCATTTATGTTCTGTGCTCCCCACCCCATGGAGCAGAAGTACCAGCAGGTGGACGAGGAGTTTCTGAGGAGTGACCACCCAGCCATCCTGAGGTCCCAAGCCCGCTTTCCTGGATTCCACAGCCTCCGATCTCCCCTGGACGCCAGCTCTGTCCTCTACACTGCCGTGCAGCCCAGCGAGGGAGACAATGACTATATCATCCCCCTGCCTGACCCCAAACCTGAGGCTGCTGATGAGGGTCCGCTGGAGGGTTCCCCCAGCCTGGCCAGGTAGCCGCCCTGGCTGGGACCTGGGGCTGCGGTGTGCACAGGGTGTGGGCGTGTCTGTGTCAGGCTGGCCCAGCAGTCAGTTCCCAGGATGAGGACTTCTTCCTGCACATGAACGGAGGGCAGAATGGAGCTCTCTTGACCTTCGAGCCCGCAGATGGGAAGGGCAGCCTGCATAGAAAAAGGCCAGACATGCTGGGACTCTATGAAAGGGAGCTCCTTCCCTGAGGGGAATCCCACAGTCCCCTCTCTAGGACTGTCCTAGCCCCAAGGAGAAGGAGGGAACCTACTTAGTGTCCCCAGCATGCTGGTTGTTCCTGGGGGTCTCGGCCAGCCTTAGGTGTGCTCCATGCTTAGCACTGTGCCAGGGGCCCTGCAGCCTGGCTGTAGGAGGCAGAGGTGCCCCAAGTTCAACCCAGAATGCAGACTGGGAAGGAGACTCCTGGGGCTCCTCTGTCTTGGGTTGGGGTGGAGCTTCAGTCTGGGGAGGGCTTTGGAAGGAGGTCCAGCTGGAGCCCGGACTTGATGTTCAGACAGGACCTGCCTCAGCTAGAGAGAGGGCTCCCCAGAGGCCATACCCACCCACCCCCAAACAAGATCCAGCCCCAGAGGAGGTGGCAGGAGTCCCCGGCTGGGTTCTAGCTCCAGCTCTGCCACTGTGAGCGCTGGGCAGGCTTTGTCCTGTGTGACCCTCGGGTTCTCCAAATGTGCTAACAGTGTGCACAGGCCCTAGGAGGCCCTGAAGGCCTTTTGTGTTCTCTCAATGAGATTCATATTCCAAGACCTGGCTGGACAGGACAAAGGTTTTAGCCTAGAGTTCCAACAGCTTGAGGTGGGAATGCTGAACCTCTTTTATGCCCTGGGACAGCTGCTTCACCTCTCTGAAAATCAGTTTCCTCTGCTATTAAATAAAAACAGTAAAAGTCCTTCTATTAGGGGATTGCCATGAGGATTAAGTGAGATAATGTCTCAGAATACAGAGGATGGAGATGCTGGGGAATGAGAATTGAAGTGTGGGGCCCGCTGGGCCTGTTCTACCGTGCTGGCTCCTGCACACGCCCATGATGTGATGCAGGCAATGACATAAGCTCTCGGAGCTGCACTTTTCTCCTGGCTTAGGCCTTGCCTGATCTTCACAAGGATTCAGTGAGCACAAGTATGCAAAGTGGGGTTCACAGGAATCTTAGCGCTGTCACTATCTTGCTGTGGCCCCCGCCCTCACTCACTTGCCTTCTTCCTCTAGCTCCACCCTGAACGAAGTCAACACCTCCTCTACCATCTCCTGTGACAGTCCTCTTGACCCCCAAGAAGAGCCAGAGCCAGAGCCCCTGCCCCAGCCCCAGGGGGAGTCCCAGCAGGAGCTGGAGCCACCAATGGATGCAGGCTGCCCTGGGCCTCGGGCCGAAGCGGAGGACAGCTTTCTGTAGGGGCTGACCCCCACCGTGTGCCACCTGAAGCTCCCCTTCTGCCAGCCAGGCCACAGCCCCCTGGCCTGCATCCCGTCAGCCATGCTGCTCCTGCCAGCTGTCCCCATGTGGAAGGCTCCTGTCCCTGCCACGCTGCTCCCCAAGCCCTGGGGCTGGCTCAGGAGGCAAGAGGAGTGCAGGACCATGACCAGCCTCTGCCTCAGGGAGGCTATGTGACTGAGCCAGGGTCCCTCCCAGGGGCCCCAGTTTCCCACTATGTAGGATGAGCAGTTGAGCTTGGTAGCTCACAGTCTATCTGGGAGTCTCCCTGGCTGACAAATGGGGAGGGTGGAACCTGGGCGGGGGAGGTGTCAGTAGCCTCTCTCTGTTCAGCCAGCTACCCCTCAAGGAGTCACAGGCTTGTCCCCACACTTCCATCTGCCCAAGAGCTGGGGAAGGGACCCGGCAGCCCTGGCTCCTGGCTGAGCTGGGGCCTGCCTTGGCTGGTGTTGCTTGCTCTGCAGCCACCTCCCCTGACACTAGTCTCTGCTTTCCCAGGCCCTAGCTGGTCTGGGGCCAGCCATGCTGAATTAATGCTGTAACTAGTGCTGGGGCTGACCCACCTACAGAACTCCCCGGCCTGCAGACCCACCCAGGACACTCGGGGCGCACTGGCTGTGGACAGTGCCCACGTCTTCCAGACCCCTTTGGTTCTGAGGCTTTTCCTCATCATCCTCAGGTTGCAGGCCCAGCTGACCCCGCATCTGTGACAAATGTGCTGATGTGCCAGCATTATATCCACACATGTGCACACCACAGGTGGCCCTGACTCTGCATTGGACCTGCTGTGACCTTGGAGGACTCCCTTGCCCTCTCTGGGCCCGTTTTCCCCTTTAAAGAATGAGCAAGTTGGACTCATTCACTCTGAGTGCCCTGTCAACACTGATGTCCTAGAATATTCCTGGGGTCTGCAGGCTTGTCCAGATGAAGCAAGGCCAAGTACCCTAAACCTCCTTGTTGGGGGGCCACTGGGCTCTGGGGAGATTCCAGATGACACATGACACTCTGGGCATTCAGGGATGTGACCCTTCCTCAGCCCCCAAATGCAGCTGCATGGACCTTGACTTGGAGTGACAGTCAGTGCCCAGGAAAGCCCCCAGCAGCTGCTCCAGGGACACAGGAGGACCACGAGACCCCTTTGAGCTCCCACAATGGACTCTGGAGGTATCCTGGGCAGGGGGCAGGGAGGGAAGTCATTACCTCATGCAGCCCACCACTGCCACCAAGGTGTGTGCCGCAGGCAGAATGGACAGTAAGGACGATTGTGTCCCATGAAGGACAAGAGCCTTAGAATGGACACCCCAGGAAAGGGGCACAAGAGAGGGGGTTGCTTCCTTAACTGCCGGCTGCCCATCCTGGAGGCAGTACCTGGTGGAGTATGGTCTTGTCACTGCCCAGGTCTGGTAGTGACACCTGCTGCCCTGAAACCAGTGGGCATTGGTGGTTCCAGGGCAGTGAGAAATATGGTCACTTCCTCCACGAGCGGGAGGGATGGCCAGGGGATAAGGCACATTCAGCCCTCCTGGACACAGTCACTGAGCTGGATGGCATCTCCCAACCCAAGGGTCCCAGAGCCTCCCCATGGAGGGAGGGGGAAGTCAGTCTTCACTACGGTACCAAAGATATAATCACCTAAGTTTACAAGTATGTTTAGGACTCACATTAACTCACAGGTATACATCAAAAGTGCTTTTTTGTATGCTGTTCAGTTTTCCTATCTGTGTTCTTTTTTTAAGGGAAAGATTTTAATATTAAACCTGGTGCTTCTAGACTCTGGTCTCTCTTGGGTTTGGGTGCCCGTGCCTGGAATGGTGGGTGTGGAGTGAGGGGCAGTCAGAGGTCATCTTTAGACAGATCCCTTCAGCTCTGGTCTCATTTCCCTCTTCTAAAAAAAGGGATTTTCATTTCTCCCACTCCTTCCTAGTGGCTGGGTGACCTTGACCTTGGACTTGGTTTCTCAACATGAGGTGAGGAGGCTTCTCTTCTCCGTGGTGCCTGAGCAGGGCTGGGCAGGCGAGCATGGAGCCCACAGGCCTGTTCAGAGGCTCCAGCACTGAGGAGCCCAAGCCCTTCCTGCCGCCTCTCCCCCACCATGTGCTTTGGCTTTGGCTACTAAGCTGGGCACTGTCTTCCCCCCTGCACTCTGCTGGGGGGCTGACAAGGCTCCTGTGGCTGGTGACAGGCATCGGCAGAGCCCAAATTCCAGGTCAAGTGAGTCATGGTTGGGACTCAGGTAGGAGCATGTAAGGGCCCCAGGGCAGGTCGAGCATGTAAGGGCCCCAGACAGGGATAGGAAGAAGGTTCAGGAGAGAGAAGAGGAAGAGGAGAGAGGAAGGAAGGAGAGTGTGGCTAGGGAGAGGCCAGGGCAGGGCATGGGGCACCAGGCTGTGGCTCTGAGGCAGAGTCTAGCCAGGCAGGACAGTGGAGCAGAGACCACAGGCTACAGAGCCCTCACTGCCACACCAGCTCAGTGGCTGTGAGGCTGGCATGAGGTGGGCGTCCTGTTCTCTCTGGCCACCTCAGTACTGGCCATCATCCACCCTGCGTAGCTGTGCCTGTTGGCCACTGGCTGCACAGTACCAGGGCAATAGAGCCACGGGACAGGGGCAGATGCAAGGTCCCAGGCCAGGCCAGCCGTCCCTGGCCCTCCACCTGGGCTTGGGGGGATCCCTTGAGATGGACTTGGTTTCAGCCTGAGGTGGTTCATTTGCACACTGTGTCCTCAGGCCATCATCCCCTCTCTCTGAGCAGAGGGACGGGCATCTCTGCTTGGACCTGGGGGAAGGGTGCCTTGTCTTGGAGCTGCAGGTCTCCCTGGACTGTCTCCAGCAGTCTGTGGCTGTGGCTGCAAGTGGGCAGAGGACAGGACTGTGGCCAGCTCTGACTCATGGCCTTGTAGCCAACTCAGGGGCAGCTGAGTCACATCAGGGAAACCCACCAGCTACCCCTGGGGTCCTGGCTCTGCAGGACACCCAGAACTCATGACCTCTTCTGTCCTGGTTTGGGCATTAGTCGAATAAGGCAAAATGTGGATCCATCCAGAAAGAGAGTAAAGAACTCGCATTCCAGAAGGGATTGTCTCTGCTCATGGGAAAGCCTGTTTGCAGGTCAGGAGACTCCAGGCCCCATCTCAGCCTGCTCCTCCTGGGACCTTGGGTGGATCACACCACATCAGAGCCCAGTTCCCTTGTGGTTAATGGAAAAAAAACAGGCCACAGAGAGAAGGCAGGATAAAATTCTGGCTGCCATTAGCCAGTAGGTGGTGCCCCAGGGCTGTCTGGTTGCTTCATACATTTTTCTTATTTCTCCCTCTCATCAATCCTAGGAACCTAGGACAGGTTACAGATGAGAGAAGAGATTGCAAAACGACTTGCCCAGGATCATTTGGACAATGTAGGTAGGATGGGAGCCTGGGCCTGCCTGCCTTGCAGATTGGATCTCAGGGAGCTAACGCACTCACCCAAAGGGGCAGAGCCAGGGATCTGGGAGCCTGGGCTCCAAATCTTGTCTCCCAACTTGTGATCTCTCAGGTGCCATGTGTACCCAAAAGAAAGGATAAAAAAGGCTGTTGAGAAGGAAGAGCTAGGTAAATCTGAGGGCTAGGTGAAAATAATCAAACATAGTTTGGGAGAGGGCTTGGACCTCCAGGTCCTGTGGAGAGCAGGTGCAGGGGGCTGAGGTGACCTGGGTCAGTCCCAGCCTGGTCCTGCACAGGGCAAATGGGTGAGCTGGAATTTTCCTCCCAGATAGATGAGCCACTTGGACTACACACTGCTTCCACCACCCCACTGTCTGCCTGGGTCCTTCTTCCTGGAAAAAGAGGAAAAGACTGAAAGAGTTTGTTCTGCTGGGCCCTGAGCTGCCGCCAGGAGGGGCCTCCAGCCCCATTAATGTCCCTTCTCTGAATTAGAACCCTGTCTCTCCAAGGACCCTGTGATCTGAGTTCATTCTCTAGTTTTACAATCATGAATTTATAAAAGTGTTGAAAGAACACATGCCCCAAACCCATTAGCAGAATAGGTAATACAGAAAGAGAACACCTTTCCTTTGTGTGTTTTTGTATTTAGACTCTGGTAACATTTTAATGCTTTCTTTCTTTAGTCAGCGACTCTGTGTGTAGCAATTTATCTTATGGAAATTCTGTTTAAACTGCTAACACTTCAGTTTTCTTTTTCTTTTTTTTTCTAGTTTCCCATTTTTAAACATTTATTTATTTATTCTATTTATTGTATATGACAGCAGAATGCATTTCAACTCATAGTACACATATAGAGCACAGTTCCTCATGTCTCTGGTTGTACACAAAGTAGAGTCACATCATTTGTGTCTTTCTTCATACATGTACTTAGGGTAATGATGACCATCTCATTCCACCATCTTTCCTACCCCCATGCCCTCTCCCTTCTCCTCCTTCCCCTTTGCCCTATCTAACGTTCCTCCATTTCTCCTTACTCTCCACATATACCCACTATGGATCCGCATCCTTGTATCAGAGAAAACATTCGGCATTTCGTTTTTGGTATTGGCTTGCTTAGCATAATATTCTCCAACTCCATCATTTCCCTGCAAATGCCATGATTTTATTCTCTTTAATGCTGAGTAATGTTCCATTGTGTATATATACCACAGTTTCTTTGCCCATTCGTCTACTGAAGGGCATCTGGATTGGCTCCACAATTTAGCTATTGTGAATTGTGCTGCTATAAACATTAATGTGGCTGTGTCACTATAGAATGCTGTTTTCAAGTCCTTTTGGTATAAACCAAGGAGTGGAATAGCTGGGTCAAATGGTGGTTCCATTCCAAGCTGGTTTTCCCCACTCACATGCATACTAATATTTGTATTTGCATCTAATTTAATTATAGTTTTTTTTTTTAAAGTACCACTACTATTCTGCAACTTTGTTTTCTACTTAGCAGTACATTATGGACACACTTACAGGACAGTGGCATGTACAGATTCTAATTAATCCATTTTGAGAGCTGCACCCATTTAAAAGATCACTTGTGCCATGGATTAGCTACCCGATTGTAAGCTGCCTGGTACCGTAAACCGGGATAAAAACTCTCGGAGGCAGAGTTAAGCTTTTACTACTTTTACTTCTACTTTCTTAGAGCTTAGAGAGAGAAAGAAAGATTTTTAGAGAGAAAGATTAAAGCAAGCTTTTCTTAGCTTAGAGTAAGAGTTAGAAAGATAAAGAAAGATCTTAGCTTAGAGTAAAGAAAGATAGAGCTTAGCTTAGAGAAAGACTAGAGCTTCTTTCTTCTCTCTTCTTTCTTCCTTCTTCTGTCTTCTGTCTTCTGTCTTCCTCGGGAGCCTCGGCCTTACTCTGACCAGTCCTCTGGAGCCTCGGCCCAGCTCTGGCCAGTCATTACTTCTTCTATCTGGTTTCTCTTCTGTAACCGCTCTGCCTACGTTCTGGCCGCTCTGATTCTGACCGACCGAGTGACTGCCCGACGGACCGAATGAATTCGTTCTCTTAACTCGGACCGCTTTCACCCGGTTATATACCTTCAGGTTTGCGGGTGCCTACAGGTGCGTCACATACATATCAGGTGGAACCCATGGCTTCCAGCTAGCTACAACAGCCCTTCCTAATTAGGGCTCCTTCATATTCCTTCCCTTTAGTTTAAAAAGGTGCTTTAATTCTATTTTCTCTATTTTATTTTCTCTATTTTCTTTTATTTTCTTGTCCCTACCTAGCTTTTCACCTTTTATTTTTGAAAGGGTGGATATTTGAGCCCTTTTTGAGAAGGTGCTGTGGCTTTAAGGAAGCCTAATGCTGAGGAGCAGCTAACGCACCTAGTTAAGCACAATTGCATAAGCGGCTTTGACTTTTTTTTTTTTTTTTTTTTTTTTTTCTCCTCTTCTTTATTTTTCTTTATGGCTTTCTTGCCAAAGCTCACTGGCTTTTTTTTTTTTTTTTTTTTTTTTTTTTTGCATGGTTTTTACCATGCTATTTAATTCTCTATTTTCTTTTAAGCTCATGGCTTTTTTCTTTATACTAAAGCTCAAGGCTTTTTCTCTATATTTTTTATGGCTTTTGGCTGGCTACTCGGCTTCGGCTTTTGGCCGGCTACTCTGCTTCAGCTTAATTCTTAACTGGCTTCAACTGAGTCAGAGGCTATGCTCTCTTGTTTACTACTCTTTTTGCTGGTCTCAACTGAGTCTGAGGCTATACTTTTTCGTTGCTCTCCTTATTTCTTAGCTTTTCTTCTCTGCCTGCCGAGCCCCGGACGGACCACCATTTGTAAGCTGCCTGTCACGGCCAGCCACGGCGCCGCCATGGGAGGAAAATTCTCGGAGGCAGAGTTAAGCTTTTACTACTTTTACTTCTACTTTCTTAGAGCTTAGAGAGGGAAAGAAAGATTTTTAGAGAGAAAGATTAGAACGAGCTTTTCTTAAAGAAAGATAGAGCTTAGCTTAGAGAAAGACTAGAGCTTCTTTCTTCTCTCTTCTTTCTTCCTTCTTCTGTCTTCTGTCTTCTGTCTTCCTCGGGAGCCTCGGCCTTACTCTGACCAGTCCTCTGGAGCCTCGGCCCAGCTCTGGCCAGTCATTACTTCTTCTATCTGGTTTCTCTTCTGTAACCGCTCTGCCTACGTTCTGGCCGCTCTGATTCTGACCGACCGAGTGACTGCCCGACGGACCGAATGAATTCGTTCTCTTAACTCGGACCGCTTTCACCCGGTTATATACCTTCAGGTTTGCGGGTGCCTACAGGTGCGTCACATACATATCAGGTGGAACCCATGGCTTCCAGCTAGCTACAACAGCCCTTCCTAATTAGGGCTCCTTCACCCGATCCCCTACTGATGGACACGCACATTGCTTTCAAATTCTTAGAGTTATGAATTATGCTGGAATGACCCTGTTCTGAAAATATGTCAATCTTTTCACATTTATGTGTTTGTACCCACCAAATGAATTTCTAGACCCACAGTTGCTGAGTAGAGAGAATAAACATTTAAAGTGTTAGTGGAGTCTAAAAGTTCCCTTTAAATACAAAAAGTCATAGTGCTTCTCAGAGGCCAAGAAAATCAAACCTGAAAACAACATCGTTTAATACTGAGGAGTTGCCCTGTTCTTCTGGAGGGAGTCTGAAACCTCTTAGGTTTGTTTTAAAAGCATATAAACAAGTGAGAGAAAGAAGTAAAGAGAGATGTGCAGCTAGGCGTGGTTGTGCACACCTGTCATCCCAGGAACGCAGAAGGTTGACACAGGAGGATTGCAAGTTGGAGGACAGCCTCAGCAATTTAGTGAGGCACTAAGCAACTCAGTGAGACCTTGTCTCAAAATCTAAAATGAAAAGAGGTGAGGGGCTGGGGTTGTGGCTCAGCGACAGAGCGCTCGCCTTGCATGTGCGCAGCCCGGATTCGATCCTCAGCACCACGTAAACATAAATGCATTGCATTGTGTACAACTAAAGTAAATAAATAAATATTAAAAAAAGAAAAGAGGTGAGGGTGGGGTGGAGCTCAGTGGCAAAATGCCCCTGGTTCAATTCCAAGTAACAAATAAATAAATAAAAATAAAATAAAACAAACAAACAAAACACCCCACTGCTCTGGGACATGAGGCATCCCACAGCTCAGAACATCAACTGCCTTAGCTCCCTCAGGGCCTGGTGAGGGGACCTAGGGCTGGGGCAGGCCTGAGGGACATCACCAAAGCAGGACTGTCTCCCTGTGCTGCCCACAGCCCCTGCACCATACCTTCTCCCAATCTCAGCTCTGCCTTCCACTGGCTCTGGGGCTTTCGGCCTTGATTTCCTCACCAGCAAAATGGACATAATTTGTAGGACCAGCCTCCTGTGTTGAGGATTAAATGTCAGAAACATGCTAAGGCATGGTGCCAGGTGTATAAACAACACCCAGAAAATGTTAGATCTCCAAATGTCCTTTTCACAGAAGGGCAGAGCCCCATCCTGCTCAAGAGTTTTGGGATACAGCATTCATTCATTGATTCATTCATTCCTCGTACTTTCAAATTTGGTGGGTCAGGATGGTCAAGTAGTCAACAAGCACAGGAAGCCAATCAACCCTCACTGACTGTGTGACCTTGGGAAAATGACTAAACTTCTCACAACCTCAGTTTCCTATTCAACGAAACCATAGTAACTGGGCCCATCTCTAGAGTTGAGGATTTGATGAGAAGACCCCGGAGTGAGGCCTGATAAGCCTTTAGGGCCTCCACACTGGCAAAGTGCTGGACAGGAGGTGAGTGCAGAGGCCTGGGAGGCATGGGAAGGACACCTGCCCAGCTGGCAGGGACAGGGACGCTTCCTGGGGGAGAGTCTGAAGGAGCCACAGGAGGTAACTGGCATGAGCAGCACCCGCTGATCTCGGGGAAGATACGAGTCCTGCAGAGGTGGCCTCCACGCCCCTGGCCAGCACCTCTCTCCTTCTCCCAGACACACTCCACCAGAAAGAAGCCTCCACCACCTGGGGTCAGGGACCTGGTGGGAACTGCATCACAGCTGGGCAGCCTAGGCCAAGACCAGACTCCACTGCACACGAGTTAGGTGGCCTCTCAGTTTCTTAAAGCCACCCAGGGGCTTTCAGGGGCAGTGGCCTCAGTCGTGAGGAAGCTAAGAATTCCCCAGGCAGCTTGCTCCTACGCAGCTGCCCACCTCCCGAGTCAGCAGGCCTGAGCTCCTGGCCCTGCTGTTGACAGGCCCTCCTGCAACCTGGCAGCTGGGCCCTGGATTGTTGTTGGAGACTCACCCTCTACAGCTCTCAGTCCCTGAGAACCTGTGGCCCACAACACGAAGCCTGAGCATGCAGTTCAGTCAGGGACCTTCACACAGACCTCGTCCCCTTCCTACTGCCACCTCCAGTCCATTCCTCCTCACTCGCTGCAGGGAGCCCTGACTTCTCACCCTCACTGCCCTCCTGCTTCTTCAAGGCCAGCTCCAAAGCCACCGCTCTGGGAGCCCTCGCAGACTCACCCCCTGTGTCACCCACCACCGAGGGGCTCTCACCCAAATGTGCCAGACTACAAGACGTCTTGCTGCCTGGATGAGCCTGCATATGGCTGCAGGTGTACTGAGGGTGAGGGTGACCAGATGTGTGTGGACACCCTGTCCCAGGAGGATGGCTAAGGGACCTGAGTGTGGCCTGAAGAATGGTGCCTCCAGGGACCAAGGGGCTGCCTCCACCTGCTGCAGCCTGGTGGGGACAGGGAACAGGGCTCCTGGAGGTCCACCCTGTGGCAGCAGGAGGACAGGCAGTGCCATGGAGAGGCGGGTCCTGGCCCTGATGGGGAACATGTGCCAACAGCTTTCCAGCAACAGGAGGCATGTGGGGGACGTCAGGATGCGAGAGGGGGCAGGACCTGCTGTTGACCAGATCTCCTGAGTGGTGGGGAGTGGAGACCCCTACCTGGCCTGAGGCCCTGACCGTCTGCTTCTGGCTCTTAGTGTTCACCTATGTAGCTGTGTGACCCCAGATAAGTCCCTGACCCTCCCCGACCTTCCTTTCATTATCTCTACCGTAGAGATACTGTGCGATTTGCCAAACCCCCTTGAACGGGGCAGATATGAGAAAATGGAAATGAAAGTGCACCGTAATCAATAAATGGCTCTGCCTTCCTCAGCAGGACATGGAACCCAGAAGCCAGAAGTGAAAAGGCCACAGATTGGACTACACACAAAGTAGAACCTCCTGTGGGAATAAAGACACCAGAAGAACCACAAAAGAGAAGTGGCAGGCTGGGGGAAACTGCTTCACATTCATGATATAGGGTTAACTGATGAAGTGCCTGACAAATCAATGAAAGTCTAATTTATCAAAATCTATTCATGTTTTTATAGATCGTAAGGACCTTCCTTTTTCTGAACAATAATTTATTCCATAATTTCTCTGAAACAAATTTATTAAGAAACATCTGAGGAGAATGGGAGAAAGGACAGAGGAGCAGGGCAGCGGGAGGGTCCCGGGGGAGCAGTCTCTGATGTCTTCTGCAGGTTGGGGCAGAGCAGACTCCTGATGTCCCAGGAGGATGCAGAAGTGCTCTGGGCTGGAACCCGTGCAGAGAAACCTGAGGTGGTTGACACATCTAGCTCCTGAGTCCACGTGACTGAGGCCCAGGCCCCGAGAAAAACAAAACTCCAAATTCTGAGCCCTTATCCACAGTTTTTTCCACAATATTTATAGGCTATTTATTGTCATAAATTTTTAGTCCACCTGATATACGATCATGCAAGTGGTTTCTAGCGGGAAACGTGTACAGAAACGAAATGTGATAAGGGGAAGGACTGGCTCCGCTTACAAGGCCTTGGATAAACTGTAGCCTTGGGCCCTGAGCCTCCACATATGCCTGTGCACTTCAAAGGGGAGGAGGCAGATTCCCAGTGGAAGTTATCTACAATGCAGAAGGTAGGGACCCCTGGTCAGTCAGGCTGGAGAAAGGCTGAGAGAGGGGAAGGGAACTCACCCAGGCACTGGTTTCTCACCATAACATTTTTATGATTCCATTTCACAAATAGGTCTGGTTTTGCCATCACTCTGAAGCTATGCTGCTATAGGTTCACACCAGAGGTGGTTCTCATCTCATGGTAAAGGGAATGCCCAGGGGACCTGCACAGACATACCCCTAGGACATCTTTAAAACCAAAGGGATGGAAATGCAACTATTTCATGTAAAATATCCATTAGATAGGAGAGAAGATAATCATTAACGGACACAAGGCACAGTGACTCTGGAACTTGTCCTGCTCTCCTCTAAGGACACAAGGCCCACTGAATGAGCAGCCCACCCAGCTTTCCTTATAAGGGCAAAAGTGCCACTGAACCAGCAGCCCACCCTCCTCTCCTTGTCAGGTCTCATGTCCCACTGAACAACACCTTGCCTGACTCCCTCATGACCCCATCATAGGTAATTACATCATACTATCGCCATTTCTGAAAAAAGGCCTATTCCTAGGTGCAGGATTAGAACCTATACAAATGCTCTGAGAGATATCATTTAAACCATAACTTGCTCTATTCCAATTTTTCTAAGAGTTTTTATCCATATGTGTTGAATTTTGTCATATAATGTTTTTACATCCATCCATCCATCTTCCTGGGCTTATCAATGAAGCTCATATCTTTAGTGGGCATGGTTTTGCCAAGTCCTGATGCCCATGACCTAATAACCTTTCACTTGTCCACTCCTTAAAGATTCTACCAGCCAATTCCAGGTGTGGCGTGGTGGCGCACGCCTGTAATCCCAGCACTTGGGAGGCTGAGACAGGAGGATCGTGAGTTCAAAGCCAGCCTCAGCAATGGCGAGGCACTTAGCAACTCAGTGAGACCCTGTCTCTAATAAAATACAAAAAAAAAAAAAAAAAAAAAAAAAAAAAGAATCGACCAGCCAACATCACCACACTAAAGACCAAGCTGCCAATACATGAATCCTTTGGGGGAAATAGGTAACCAAACCACAGCAACACTATTTCCTTATTAAATTGTCGACATCTTCAGGGACTGTGGTAATTAATATTCTATTTATTACTTGCTATTGAATTTTTTCTGTTCTTACCCCCCATCAATGTTATTACAAATTTGTGAATTTTATTCATTGTTTCAAGCAAGCAGCTCTTTGTCTCACTGATTTCTTCCATTGTCTCTATTTTTTAAAAATATTTATTTATTTACTTTAGTTGTACACAATGCAATGCATTTTATGTTTACGTGGTGCTGAGGATCAAACCTGGGCCGCACACGTGCGAGGCGAGCGCTCTGCCGCTGAGCCCCAGCCCCAGCCCATCGTCTCTATTTTTAATATAACTAATCTCTGCTCTGATCTTCATTAATTTTTTCTTCTGCTTGATTTTGGTTTATTTTTTTCTCAGTCACCCTCCCCAACACCCCAGATTTGACAGGTGATAAAAATGATTGTTGATTTGTTCTGTTCCTCATTTGTAATGTGTTTTCAATGCTATCAATTTCCAAATACTGCTTTGGATGTATTCTACAAATTTTTAAATTTTTTTCACACAGTTCAGTGTCTTTTTAATTCCCTTTAAACTTCCTTGACCCACAGATTATTTAGGATTGTGTTTATTTTCCCAGGTTTGGAGATTTTCTTTTATCTTACTGTTTTCTAGTTTGAGTCCTTTGAGGTGAAAGAACACACTGAGTATAATTTCAGTTCTTTTAAATTAGGCACTTGTGCTTCATGGTAGGGGGATATGGTTTATATTGATTTTTTTTTACTTTGTGGGTTGTGAAGACTGATATTTACTTTTTTTAAAATTAAACTTTGTTCAGTACTTCAATGGGATTGTCATTGAAAGTCTAAATATTTTTAAATAATTTTGGGCTTCGGAAGACCTCATCATATCTACACTTGAGGTATTCAATTCTTTTTTCTTCCAAATAACTGGTGTCTAAGGGACAGAAACACCTCACTTACATAGTGATACTATACCAAAATGCTGTGTTCCCTAAGACATTGTAGAGCACATTCTTACTGAGTATAGAGTTTTGGGGGAGGAAGGGTTTATCATAAAATCCCCATAGGGTCTTCATCTGATTTCTCATGAGAAGCCGGTTTCAGAGGTCTCAGTTCGTGGTCAGCTGGCTCCATTCCTTGAGGCTCGAGGTGAAGCAGGATATCATCGTGGAATAGTGTGGTAGAGGGAAGGGCTCACGTAATGAACAGGAAGCAGAGCCACAAGATATTCTTTAATATTTGTTTAAAAACTCTTACTATAACCCTCCAGGTCACAAGATAAGAAAGATTTTTCCCTATTTCTTTTAATAATTGTATAATTTTACATTTTATGTCTTGAATCTACTTACAGATAATTTTTTGAATAGAGTTTAGTGTACAAATCAAGGATTTTCAGTCTTGTTGGACTTTTTTTTGTGTGTGTATAGATATTCAATTGTTGCCACACTTTTTTTTTTTTTGGAAAAGAGTATCTTTTCTTCATTGGATTACCTTTACAACTCTAGCAAGAATCAATTGACCACACACATGTGGTTCTAGTCCTGGGCTCTATTCTGCTACATTGTTGTACATATGTGTCCTTTCTTTAGTACCATGCAGCAGCTGTCTACGAATCTGTAACCCAATAGTATCAGTCTTCCAGTTTTGTTCTCCCCTTTCAAAATTATTTTGGCTATTCTTGTCCTTTAGTGCTCTTCTATAAAATTTAAACCAGCTTGTTAATTACTACTACAGAAAATTTTTATTTTCTGCAGGATTTTTGATTAGTATTTTGTTGAATACCTAGATCAATGTGCAGAGAATTAAAATACTTAAAAATATCAAGACTTCCATTCCATGAACATGGTATATATATTTATTTAGTTCTTCCAATTCGTTCCTCGATGTTTTGTATATTACATGCAGATGTTGCACATATTTATTAAGACTTATGTATAAGAATTTAATGAAATATTTCAGAGCTGTTATAAAAAATACATTTGCGGTGGCAGTGGGGGGGGTACTGGGGTTCGAACCCTGTACTGCCCTAGCACTGAGCTTAATCCAAGCCCTTATTATTTTTTATTTTGAGACAAGTCCTGCTAATTTGTCAAGGCTAACCTTGAACTTGCTATCCTCCCTCAGCAACTTAGCTGAGATTAACTACAGGCATATGCCATCATGCCTGTATTTAAAATAATGCTTTAAGAACATGCATTTCAGCTTTAATTTATTTTTACATATTGGTCTTGTAGCCTCTGATCTTGCTAAACTTGCTTTTTAGTTCAAGTATGTTTTGGTAGGTTTTTAAAAAATCATCTATAAAGACAACTATTTTATCTCCAAATAGGGATAGTTTTTCCCCTTCTTTTTAAATTTGTATGCCTTTTATTTCTTTTTCTTGCCTTACTATAATATCTAGGGTCCCCAGTACAACGTGGAAGAGAACAGACATTCTGACCATGCTTCTCATCTTAGAGGGAAAGCATTCAGCCTTTTGCCATCACAATATAATGCTAGCTGTAGGCTTTTTGCAGATGCTCTTTATCTCATTGAACTCATTTTCCCACAACTTCTAGTTTGCTGAGAGTTTTTGTCAGAAATGGATATCATGTCAGTCATCTTTTCATCACTGTGACAAAAATACTTGATGTAAACAACTTAAGAGGAGGAAAGACTTGGGCTCATCATTTCAGAGTTCTCAGTGTGTGGTCTGCTGGCTCCATTGCTGTGGGTCTGTGATGAGGCAGAGCATCATGGCAGACAGGACATGGTGAGGCAGGATTGTTCATCTCATTGAGGGCAGAAAGCAAGGAGAGAGAGGAAAGGGCTAGGGACAAGGTACAGACCCCAAGGGCATGCCTCCAAGGACCCACTCCCTTCACGAAGGGCCTGCCTCTCACAGCCTGCACCTCTGAACATTGCTGCAGTGGGAACCAAGCCTTCACCACATGAGACTTTGGGGCACAATCCAGATGCAAACCACAACAGACATTGAGTGTTGTCAAAACATTTTTTCTGATTTCTCATTAGAAGCCGGTTTCAGAGGTCTCAGTTCATGGTCAGCTGGCTCCATTCCTTGAGGCTTGAGGTGAAGCAGGATATCATGGTTTTTGTAAGTTTTAAAAAATCAACAATAGTGTGATGCTCATGTTTTTTCTTCATCCTGTTGATATGGTAAATTACATCATTTGATTTTTGCATATTGAACCAAACTTCAATTCCTATAATAAATACCACTTGGACCTGATGTAGTGACCTTTTTATATATTCCTGGATTTGGTTTGTTAACGTTTTGTTCAGAATATTTACAACTAGGTTTATGAAGGATCTTAGTGTATAACTTTATTTTCTTGTGGTGTCCTTGTGTGGTCATATCAGGACAGTGCTTGTATCATACAATGAGTTGGGGGAAAAAAATCTCTCCTATTATTTATTCTGAGACAATCTGCATGAAATTCATATTATCTGATTCTTGCTTGTGGGTAGAATTTTCTAGCAAACCCATCCTGTTCTGGAAGTTTCTTTTAGTCTGTTTGTTTGTTGTGGTACTGGGGATTGTACCTGGGGTGCTCTACCACTGAGCTATACCCCAGAATGTTTTAGTTTTTATTTTGAGACAGGGTCTTGCTATGTGGCGAGGCTGGTCTCAAACTTAGCCTCAGCTTCCCCCAGTCACTGGGATTCCAAAAATGTACCCCCATGCCTGGCTTGTGTGTTTATTATTAGGATATTAACTACAAGTTGAATCATTTGAAGAACATATACAGAACTGTTCTTGTTATCTAATTCATCCTAAATACACTTTGGCAGTTTGTGTCTTTCAGGTGATTTGTTTATTTGTCTAACTTGCTGAATTTATGGTTATAGACTAGTTCATAAGTGTCACCTATTATCCTTTCATGGCTATGTTTTCATTCCTGATAGTTATTTTTTGCAGTACTGGTGATTGAACGCAGGGACTTGAGCATGGTAAGCATGCAAACACGCTCTACCACTGAGCTACATCTCCAGCAAATTGCTGATATTTGTAATTTGTGTCTTTCCTGTTTTATTTTCTTGGTCAATTTAATTGATTTTTTTCAATTAATAACTTTTCGTTTTGTTGATTTTTTTCCCCTCTGATTCTTTTTTTCTGGGTTTCATTGATTTCTGCTTTTAACATTTTCCCCCCTTCCTTATGTTTTTTGTTTGTTTGTTTGTTTGTTTGTTGTGTTTTG
Organism: Tamias sibiricus; assembly: GCA_025594165.1. Lineage (NCBI taxonomy): Eukaryota > Metazoa > Chordata > Mammalia > Rodentia > Sciuridae > Tamias > Tamias sibiricus. Next base: position 61,326,452 of record CM046662.1, read on the forward strand.
TTTTCTTTTTTTTTGTAATGGTGATCTACTGGCACTCAATTTTCTGTTTTTATTTATCTAAAGTCTTTATCTCTTCTCTTTTGTGTATTTGTTTTTAGAATAAATTCACAAAATGCAGTGGCATTTAGTACATTTACAATATTGTTCAATCATCACCTTTCTCTATTTCAAGATATATTCATCACCCCTACAGAAAACCTCACCCCCATTAAAAAGTCACCTTCCATTTCCTCTCCCTGTGACCCTTGGAAACCTCTAGTTCACTGTATGTGTTTGTGGATTTACATCTACAGGTGTTCCATATAAACAGGATCATAAGTATCTAACAGCTTGTGTCACTTCTTCCACAAAGCACAATGTTTTCAAGGTTCATTCATAGTGCAGCAGGTGTCAGTGCTTTAATCTTTTTATGGTTAAGTAATATTCCATTGTACGGGTATGCCACATTTTGTTTATCCATTTGTCAACAGTTTTCACCTCTTCCCTACTGTGTATAGTGCTTGTTATGGTTTGGATATAAGTTTTTCCCCACAAAGCTCATATGTTAGACAATGCAGGAATGTTCGGAGGTAAAATGATTAGATCATAAGAGCTGTACCTTAATCAATAGAATAATCCATTTGATGGATTAATAATTAAATGCATGACTGGGTGGTATCTGTAGGTAGATGGGGTATGGCTAGAGGAGGTCCCCTGGGGCATGCCCTTAGGAACTGTGTTTGTCCCCAGCTCATTGCCTTCTCTTTGCTTCCTGGCTCCCATAAGCTGAGAAGCTCCCTTCCACCAACCATTCTGCCATCATGTTCTGTCTCACCTCGGGCCCAAAGCAATGGAATTGGCCAACAATGGACTGAGACCTCTGAAGCTATGAGCCCAAAGTAAACATATTCTCCTCTAAGTTGTTCTTGTCAGGTGTTCCGTTTCCAGCAATGAAAAACTGCCTAACACAATGCTGCATTGAACATTCACCTGCAAACATTTGTTTGGTTCCCTTTTGCTTACACCTAAGAGCAGAACTGCTGGGTCATATGGTAAATCTATGTTTAACTTTTTGACAAACCAATCAACCAATTACCACAGCAGCTGCATCATTTTACATTTTTACCAGCAAAGTACAAATGTTTCATTTTTCCCCCATGTCCTTGCCAATACTTGTTATTTTCTGACTTTTTAAAAATTATGGGCATTCTGGTAAATGTGATGTTATCTTTCATTGTGGTTTTGGTTTGCAATTCTCTAGTGACTAATGATGTTTAGTACCTTTCTGTGCAATGTTGATCATTTCTATGTCTTCTTTGAAAAGTGTCTATTCAAATTTTTGTCCATTTTTAAATTAAATGCATTGTCTTTTTGTTCTTGAGTTGTACAAGATGCAGTTTCATTACATTCAACATGTATGTAGACAGAGATATAATATAGATATATGTAGAGATATAGATGTAGATATAGATACACATATTCTGGATACTTAGCTTTTATTTGATATATGATTTCCAAATATTTTCTTCCAGCCTGTGTAACATTTTCATTCTCTCAACAGTGTCCTTTGATGCATACAACAAGTCAATTTTGATAAAGTCTAATTTATCTAGTTTTTCTTTTCTTAGCTCCATGTTTGGCAATACAGCTAAGAAATTATGTACTAGTTCAAGGTCTTGAAAATTACCTATGATTTATTCTAAGAGTTTCATAGTTTTAGCTTTCTTATTCATTTCTTTGATTCATTTTGAGTTGATTTTTGTATATTGTTTAAAGTTAGGGTCCAAATTCATTCATATGCATTTGGATATCCAGTGTACTTAGTATTTCATTTATTGAAGGAAACATTCTTTTACCATTGAATGATCTTGCCACCCTTTTTGAGAATCAATTGAGCATAGTTGTAAGGGTTTTGTTTTTTGACTCCCAGTTTGATTCCATTATCTATGTATTTATTTTTATGTCACTACTGCACAGTTTTGATTTCTGTGGTTTCGTAGTAACTTTTGAAACTGGGAAGTGTGACACTTCTGATTTTGTTCTTCTTTTTGAAGATTGTTTTGATTATTCAGCATCCCTTGAAATTCCATATGAATTTGAAAATCAGCTTCTCCATTTCAGCAAAAAATGACAGCTGGGAGTTTGATCAGGATTTCTTTGAATTTGTAGATAACTCTGGGAGTATTGCCATCTTAATAATATTAATTCTTCTAATTGATGAAAACAAAATGTCTTCACAAATTAAGATCTGAATTTCTTTCAGTCACATTTAGCGCTTTTTCAGTGTATACACCCCCTTGATTAATTTTATCCCAATATTTTATCCTTATTGGTGTTATTAAAAATAGGTTATATTCTTAATTTCCTTTAGGAGAGGAGTCAAGATGGCAGATTAGAGGAAGGCTGCATTCCTAGTCACTCCAAGTCTCAGGATTCAAGCAGCAGGAGTACTGTTTTTCAGTGAGGTGAGTGAAAGAGGAATTTCACTAAAATTTGATACTGGGTTATCAGAGTTTCTTGGAGACTCAGAACTTTGGGTATATTAAGTAAAGAAGAAGGGCTACATTGGAGCCAAGGCAGCGATGGCAGCCGCAGCAGTAGTGGGGCTGGTTTGCCACAGAGGAGGGAGAACACAGAGATAAACATCAGACAGATTAGGCATAGAAAAAGTGAGATAGGAGAGCAGCTTGACCTAGCTGATCCAGAGGCTGCACAGTGCTCTGGTGCTTGAAAAGGGCTCTCTGTCTCTCAACTTGGTGGAGATCTGAGATGGAAGCCATCTTGAGGGAGCCACAGCTGCAGTTGCTGCAGGAGCCTAGAGATCAAAGCAAACACTGCCACACTGTCCAGGCAATTCGCTACCGTGTGGCCTCGGGGGTGTACCTAGCAGAAGGTGAATGAAACAGGCAAAGAGAAGATTGTACCCAGGGGATGGAGTTGGAAAAGTGAGGGGGAGTCTAACTTGCTTCTCCTTTGAGAAGCTGATTCACATGACCAGCTGAAGGTAAGAAATCTGACCAGGTGAGTGTGAATACACTCAGGGACTCAGCCTGGGAAAGGCGTGTTCATGGCAACAGAATGTGTGGAGGATTGGCTTCCCTCCCCCATAAGTAGAATGCTCGGGATGCTTCTGAAATCCAGACTCTTGACAGAGATCAGCAACAACCAGGCCCTAGGGTATATTGATCTAACCTCTCCAGAGCACACACCACACAACAAAGCCCCTGAGGCCTGCCCCTTTCTTCCCCCACCATGTGCTTTGGCTTTCACTACTAAGCTGGGACTCCCTCCCTGCCCTCCCTCCACTCTGCCTGTGGGCCAGATGAGTCTGGTGTGGCTTGTGAGAGGCGTTGCCAGATCCAGGATTCCAGGTCGGGGTGAATCGTGGTGGGACCCAGGTAGAAGCAGGGCAGACAGAGCATGCAAGGGCCCCAGACAGCGACAGGAGGAATGTAGAGTGTGGATCGGGTCGGCACCATTGTGTAGTGGTTGCAGGAGTGTGGATGGTGTAGGAGTTGTTCTTGGAGCTGGAGAGAGAAGCTAGCAGAATAAAGAGTCTGTTCGTTTCCAGTCTGCCTCTAAACTTATTCCCGCGGCGTCATTGCTCCAAGCGTCAATCGCCTCAGGCAGCGACAGTAGAGGAGAGAGAAGATGAAGAGGAGAGAAGAAGGAAGGAAAGTGTGGCCAGGGAGCGGCCAGGGGAGGACATGGGACACCAGGCTGAGGCTCTGAGGCAGAGACTAGCGGGGCAGGACAATAGAGCACAGGCTCCAGAGCCCTCACTGCCGCAGCAGCTTAGTGACAGTGGAGCTGTCACAAGATGGGCATCCTGGTCCTTTGTGGACAGCTCTGTACTGGCCATCAGCTCCCTGTGGAGCCCAAGCCTGTTAGCCACTGGCTGCCCAGCACCAGGGGCAATAAGCCACTGGGGCAGGGGACAGATGCAAGGGTGCCAGGCCAGGCCAGGGGTGCCTGGCCCTTCACCTGGGCTGTTTGCGAGGATCCTGGAGGTGGACCCAGGTTTCAGGCTGAGGCCAATCATTTGCTTGCTGTGAGACCTCAGACCATCACTTGCTCTTTCTGAGCAAAGGGATAGGCATCTCTGTTTAAATCTGGGAGAAGGGTGCCTCATTTTGGAGTTGTAGTTCTTCCAGTAGTCCATAGGCTGCCAGTGGACAGAGGACAGGGCTGTGAGGCAGCTCTGACTCACGGCTCTGCAGCCAACTCAGTGGCAGCTGAGTCCTGTCAGGGAAACCCCACCAGCTGGAGGGCCTGGCCATTCAAAGTCCCCACCACAGGGGTCCTGGCTCTACAGGACACCCAGAACTCATGACCTTTTTGCTCCTGGCTGTGGCAGTAGTCGACTAAGGCAAAACCTGGATCTGCCCTGGACAGAGAATAAACAACCCACATTCCACATGGAATTGCTTTTGCTCAATGGAAAGTCTGTTTGCAGGTCAGGAGACGCCAGGCCCCATCTCAGCCTGCTCCTCCTGGGACCTTGGATGGATCCCATCACATCAGAGCCCAGTTCCCTTGTGGTTAATGGAAACAACAACAACAACAAAAACAAACAAACAAACAAACAAACAAACAAACAAACAAACAAAAAAACAAGGCCACAGAGAGGAGGCAGGATAAAATTCTGGCTGCCATTAGCCAGTAGGTGGTGCCCCAGGGCTGTCTGGTTGCTTATTCATTTTTCCTATTTCTCCCTCTTATCAACCCTAGGAACCTAGAACATGATACAAATGAGAGAGGAGATGTCAAAACTACTTGCCCAAGATCATTTGGACAGTATGTCAAGGGTAGGATGGAAGCCTGGGCCTGGCTGACTTCCAGACTGGATCTCAGAGAGGTAAAGCACCCACCCAAGGTTGCAGAGCTGGAGATCCAAGAAGCCTGGGCTCCAAATCATGTCTCCCAACTTCTGACCTCTCAGGTGCCGTGTGTCCCCAAAAGAAAGAATGGAAAAGGCTGCTAGAGAGGGATGAGCTAAGTGAATCTGAGGGCTAGGTGAAAATAATAAAAAATAGTTTGGGAGAGGGCTTGGACCTCCAGGTCCTGTGCAGAGCAGGTGCAGGGAGCTGAGGTGACCTGGGTCAGCCCCTGCCTGTTCCTGCCCAGGGGAGATGAGTGAGCTGGAATTTTTGTCCCAGACAGATGAGCCACTTGAACTACACATTTCTTCCACCACCCTGCTCTCCATCAGGGTTCCTGGAAAAAGAGGGAAAGACTGAAAGAGTTTGTTCCTGCTGGGCCCTGAGCTGCTGCCCAGGAGGGACCTCCAGCCCCATTAATGTCCCTTCTCTGAATTAGAACCCTGCCTCCCCAAGACCTCTGTTATCTGAGCTTATTGCCTAGTTTTACAATAATTAATTTATAAAAGTGTGTGAAGAGGGCTGGGGTTGTGGCTCAGTGGTAGAGCTCCTGCCTAGCATGTGTGATGCACTAAGTTCGATTGCATTATAGATCAATAAAATAAAGGTCCATTGACAACCAAAAATATATTAGAAAAATTAGTGTTTAAAGAACATATGCCCCCAAACCACTACCAGAAGATGTAATACAGAAAGAAAACCTTCCCATTGTGTTTTTTATATTTTAGACTCTGGTAACATTTCAAGTGCTTTCCTTTCTTAGTTGGTGACTCTGCGTGTAGGAATTTATCTTATAGAAATTCTGTTTCAATTGTTAATAGTTCAGTTTCATTTTTCTAGGGTCCTCCACTTACATGCATACTAATGTTTGTATTTTGCATCTAATTAAATTACAGTTGTTTTTTAAAACTACTATTACTATTTTCCAACTTGTTCTCTACTTAACAGTACATTATAGACACACTCACAGGACAGTGATATTAATTAATCCATTTGAGAGCTGTACCCATTTAAAAGCATGTCTGTGCCACAAATTAGCTAACTGATCCCCTGTTGATAGACATTTACATTGTTTTCAAATTTCTAGGGTTATGTATTATGCTGCAATGATCCTGGTCTGAAAATTTGTTCATATTTCACATTTATGTGTTTGTACCCATAGAATAAATATCTAGACACAGAATTGCTGAGTAGAAAGAATAAACATTTAAAGCATTAGTGGAGCCTGAAAGTTCCCTTAAATACAAAAATACAAAAAAAAAAAAAATACAAAATACAAAAAAACATAGTGCTTCTCGGAGGCTAAGAAAAATCAAATGTGAAAACAACATTGTACAACTATAACGAGTTGCTCTGCTCCTCTGGAGGGATTCTGGAACCTCTCAGATGTGTTTTTTTAAAAGCCCATAATCAAGTGAGAGAAAGAAATAAAGAGAGATGTGCAGCCAGGCCTGGTGTTGCACACCTGTCATCCCAGGAACTCAGGAGGCTGATGCGGGAGGATCACATGTTCAAGGCCAGCCTCAGAAATTTAGTGAGGCTCTAAGCAACTCAGTGAGACCCTGTCTAAAAATCTAAAATAAATAAAAAATAAATAAATAAATAAATAAATAATGGGGGTGGGGGAGTAGCTCAGTGGTAAAGTTCCCTTGGTTCAATTCCCAGTACCAAATACCAAAAAAGAAAAAAAACAAAAAACACAGAGAGAAATACAGCAAGCTGAGACTTCCTTGGCATGACCCATAGGCCCAGAATGCTTGACCAGGGTGAACTTCCCCGCTGTGCAATTCAATGCTCTCCTGGCCAAGTCCCAGCTCCTCTGAACCATCTGCTGGGTCCAGAGGTGTAAGAGTCCTAATTGAGGAGATAGCTAAGATGGCGGCTAGCTGAGAGCCATAAAGGTGTTCAAGTATTTTCACCTGATATTCATGCATTTATCTAAGAATCTTTTTATGCCCGTGAACACTGCGTGACGCACCTGTAAGCTCGAACTGTTAGCACGTGTCCTTGTTAAGGCAAAAATTATTTAACTGGATGAGGGTTAGTTAGAGGGTTGGTTGAAGTTGGAGTTGGAGAGGTTGTTGGAGTTGGAGAGAGAAGTTAGAAGAGAGAAGAATAAAAGAACTTTTTTATTTCCATCCTGCCTCCGAATTTTCTCCCATGGCGTCGTTGCTGCAAGCAGCAATCGCTACAGGCGGCAACACAGAGGGAACAGAGGGAGGGAACATCTCTGTTGGATGAGCGCATCCCTGTTGGTGGTCCCATCCCATCCTCACAATAAACCTGGGGAGAGGAGCAAGATTACTCTCATCTCCTGGCCTTGTTTGACCTTAGCTGTGAACTATATCAGGATGCCAGCATGAGTTGGGCATTCTCGAGCCAGGGGGTTCTGCCTGGGAATTCCCAAGACAGCGACTTCCCTGCTTCATGGCTCAAACATGGCTCAGTTCACAAGTGGCTCATAGATGGCTCTCTGCAGTTTGCTTATCCATTTGACAGCTAAGGGACATTTGAATTGTTTCCAGATTGAGGTGATTACAAATAAAACAACTAAATATATTTTTTGTAGAGGGTTTGTGTGAATATAAATTTCCATTTCACATGGGATACCTAGGAATATAATTGCTGGATTATATTTTTTTCTAAATTTATAAGAAACTGCCCAGCTGATTCTAAACTGGTTATTCCATTGTACATCTCTACTAGCCATATATAGAGTTCTAGAAATTGAAATGTCTAGAAACATGAAATTGCCAGGTTTTTTTTTTTGTTTTCTAACTATGTAGGGGTATGTAGTGGTATTCCACTGTGATGTTAATTTTATTTGCCTAAAAATATTGATGTTGAACGTCTTTTGACATACACATTTGCTATCTGATGTCATCTTCAAAAGTTTTCCCATTTTTATTGAATTTTTTTAAATTGAGTTCTGAACTTTCTTACATACTCTGGCTATACGTCCTTTATAAGATACTTGATAACATATTTTGTACTGCTCTGTGGTTTGACTTTTAATCTTCTCTTTCCAAGAGTAGAAATATTAAATTTTAATTAAGTCTAATTTATAAAAATGTATTCATGTTTTTATAGCTCACAAAGATCTTTTTTTGAACAACAATTTCATTACAAATTTTTAAAACAAATTTATTAAGAAACACCGCAGAAGAATGGGAGAAAGGACAGAGGAGCAGGGCAGGGGAAGGGTCCCGGGGGAGCAGTCTCTGATGTCTTCTGCAGGTGGGGGCAGAGCAGACTCCTGATGTCCCAGGAGGATGCAGAAGTGCTCTGGGCTGGAACCCGTGCAGAGAAACCTGAGGTGGTTGGCACATCTTCTCCTGCAGCTGTTCAGGGTCCACATGACCAATGCCCAGGCAAGATGTCAGGATCCACGGAGAGCAGGGTCCTCTGGCTGCCCCTGGTTTTGTCTGTGTCCCTCTCCCCTTCATTGGAGCCACACTTCATGAATCTGGCAGGTTTCTGCAGTCTTACATTGGCGCTACCTTATTGCTGACACGTGGTGTGCAACGGCACAGTTGTTGCACACAGGTAGCAGTCCCCCCAGTTACCTGCTTCCAGAGCTTTCTGCTGGCATGGAGTTGCCCAGAGTCAGACTGGGAGGCTAAACCAGGAGTGCGGGTTCTTGCAGGCAGGAAGTGGAAATGAACAGGAGGCTGGCTGGCCCTCCTGATGTGCTTCTGCCCTAAGTGTTTGGCCTCCTCAGGCAGGGGAGGCTCACAGGGCACGGGGAAGGTGGGAAGGGCAGGCTCACGGGGGCTCCTCACTGGGAGGACAGGGGAATGGGAAGGATCCAGGGGGCGTGGGCGAGGCTGAACCCTGGGAGGCACAGGCTTCCCCTGGAACATGGAGCCTGCCCCTGGCTTTTCTGCTGCTGGAGTAGGAGGCAGGTAGCCATGGCCACATTGAACTTTCTCTTGGCCAGGGACACCAAGGTCTTGCATAGATCATAACCCATATAAAACATTATTTCCAGTATTTCAGGGTCTGGGTGTTTGAGGAGTGCCTCACGATAATCACGGAGTAAATACTGCACTTTGACACTTGCTCACAATGGCTCCTTGTGATATTGGAGCAAGCAATGGCCCAGTCATGCCTGGCCATAACTCCCAGTGGTCATCTCCCTTTTGGGCCTCCAGAGCTTCTTCCATTTTCAGAACAGGAATAAGGAAGCACTCCAGACTTTTTTTTTTTTTTTTTTTCCGTTAGTGGGTAATGGAGACTGATATTTACTTGTTTAGGAGTTAGTATTTCTACAGAACTTCAATGTACTTTTCATTTTCAGTCTTAAAAATCTGTTACAACATTTTGTTTTGTAAGACCACAACATATCTACACTCAAGATATTGAATTCCTTTTTCCTTTTTTCTTCCAACTTCAAATAAGTGGTTTAGGTAGCACCTCACTCACATGTGATACTGCGACGAAATTCTCTGTTCCCTGATACACCATAGAGCATGGTATTAACCCCTGTGGGGGTTAGCGGGGGAAAGGTACCTCACAATTTCTCCATACATTCCTACGAACAATGCACACATGTTACAAGGTGACACCAGCAACTGAGGGGGACGGGTACAGATGTACAAGAACACGATTTTCTGGTACTGATGCTGAGGGAAACTGACTGGTCCAGAAGCAGCAAGCAGCACTCTGAGGTGGAGAACTCCAAACTTTATTTTATGCCAGCAGGCCCAAAGGAAAACAAGACTCCAGATTCTGAGCCCTCATGCCCAGTTTTTCACAATATTTATAGGTATCTAGTGTTATAAATTTTCTAGTCTACCTGATATGGGATTGTTGCAAGTGGCTTCTAGAGGTAGCATGTTTACAGGAGCAGAGTGTGATAAGGGGAAGAATTGGCTCCTCTTACAAGGCCTTGGATAAATCTCTAGTCTTGAGCCCAGAGCCTCCACAGGTGCATTTACACTTCAAAGGGGAGAAGTCAGACTCCCAGGGGAAGTTATCTACAATGCAGAAGGTAGGGACCCATGGTCCATCAGGCTACCTGGAGAAAGGCTGAGAGAGGGGAAGGGAACTGACCCAGGCATTGGTTTCTCACCATAACATTTTTATGATTTCATTTCACAAATAGGTCTGGTTTTGCCATCACACTGAAGGTATGCTGCTATAGGTTCACACCAGAGGTGTTTCTCTGTCTCATGGTAATGGAATGCCCAGGGGAACTACACAGACATACCCCTAGGACATACCTAAAATCAAAGGGATAGAAATTCAAATATTTTACATAAAAAATTAATTATGGGCTGGGATTGTGGCTCAGTGGTAAAGCGCTTGCCTAGCATGTGTGAGACACTGGGTTTGATTCTCAGCTCCACAAATTAATAAAATAAAGGTCCATTGACAACTAAAAAAAAAAATTTAAAAAATCAATTACATAGAAGTGAAGATAATCATTTATGGATATAAGGCACAGTGAATCAGTAGCCTGCCCTCTTCACCTTATAAGGTGTCATGTCCCACTGAAACAACAACATGCCCTACTCCCTTATGACCCCATCTTAGGTAATTACATAATAATATTGCCATTTCTGGAAAAAAGTCCTTATTCCTAGGTGTGGGATTAGAACCTATACCAGTGCTCTGAGAGATATAATTTAAACCATAACTTGATTTATTCCTATTTTTCTAAGAGCTTTCATCCATAGGTGTGGAATTTTGTCATATGACATTTTTACATCCACCCATTCAATCATCTGACTTCCTGGGCTCATCAGTGAAGTACATATCTTTAATGGGCATGGTCTTGCCAAGTCCTGATGCCCATGACCTAATAACTTTTCACTTGGCCCACCTCTTAACAATTCTACTGGCCAACATCAGCACACTGAGGACAAAAGCTGCCAATTCATGAACCCTTTGTGGGGAAAAGAGGGGACACTATTTCCTTAGTAAGCTATTGATGTCTTCAGAGTCTGTCATAATTAATATTCCATTTAATACTTGATATTGAAAATTTGTCTATTCTTTCTTTATCGATGTTATTAAAAATTTGTGAATTTTATTAATCATTTCAAGCAAGCAGCTCTTTGTCTCATTGATTTCTTCCATTGTCTCTATTTTCAGTATAATCAATCTGCTCTGATCATCATTAATTTTTTCTTCTGCTTGATTTTGGTTTATTTGCTCCTGAACCACCCCTACCCATCATCCAAGATTTCCCAGGTGGTAAAAATGATTGCTAATTTTGGCCTATTTCTCATTTCTAATGTGTTTTTTTAAAAATATTTATAATTATTATTATTTTTAGTTATAGGTAGACACAATATCTTTTTTTTTTTTATGTGTGCTGAGGATTGAAGCCAGTGCCTCACACATGCTAGGCAAGTGCTCCACCTCTGAGACATAAGCCCAGCCCCTCTAAGGTGTTTTAAACGTTATCAAATTTCCAAGTGTTGCTTTAGATGTATGCTACAAAGTTTTAATTGTCATTTTTCACTAGGTTCAGTGTCTATTTTATTTCCCTAGGAAATTTCTTGGCCCATAGATTATTTAGAACTGTGCTTATTTTCAAAGGTTTTGGAAATTTTCTTTTATCTTACTATTTTCTAGTTTGAGTTCTTTGTGGTGAAAGAACACACCGAGTATAACTTTGCTTCATGGAATGGGATGTGGTTTAAATTGACTTTTTTTTTTTTTTTTTTTTTTTTTTTTTTTGCTTCAGTGGGTTATGGAGACTGATATTTACTGGTTTAAAAATTAAAATTTTTACAGTATTGAAGGGACTTATCATTGATGGTCTAAAATTGTTTAATAACTTTGGGCTTTGGAAGACCTCATCATATCTACACTTGAGGTATTCAATTAATTTTTCTTCCAAATAATTGGTGTCAAAAAGATGGGAGCACCTCACTCACATAGTGACACTATACCAAAATTATCTGTTCCCTAAGATGTTGTAGAGCACATTCTTTACACCTATGGTGTTGAGAGTGCAGAAGAGTTTTTTCTTAATTTCCCCACATGGTACTCATCTGATTTCTCATTAGAAGCTATTTTCAGAAGTTGTCAGCTCACGGTCAGCTGGCTCCATTCCTTGGGGCTCGAGGTGAGGCAGAACAGGACATCATGGTGGAAGAGTGTGGCAGAGGGGGAGTGGCACATGATGATCAGTAAGTAGAGCCATAGGATCTTGTTTAGCATATGTTTAAGAACTCTTACCCTAACCCTTGAGGTCACAAAGTAACAAAGATTTTCTCTGTTTCTTATAATAGTTGTATAATTTTACATTTTATGTCATGAACCCACTTACAGATGATTCTTAAATAGGGTTTAGTGTACAGATCATGGATTTTCATGCTTGTTGGATTTTTTTTTGTGTGTGTGTATGTATATATTTGTTCCCACATTCTTTTCTAGTCTAAAAGATATATGGTTTTGAACAAGGTGTCTAGCAGGAAGCCTGTCTACAGGAGCAGAGTGTGATAAGGGGAAGAACTGGCTCCTCTTGGGAGGCCTTGAATAAATCTCTAACCTTGGGCCTGGAGCCTCCACAGGGCCATTTACACTTCAAAGGAGTAGTAAGATAGTTCCCACTGTCTTTTCTTCATTGGATTATCTTTATACCACTAGCAATAATCAATTGACCACACACATGTGGGTCTATTCCTGGGCTCTATTCTGTTCCATCGCTGTACATGTGTGTCCTTTCTCCAGTACCGTGAAGCAGTTTTCTAGGATCCTGTGACCCAATAGTATCAGGTTTCAATTTTGTTCTTCCCTTCTAAAATAGTTTTGGCTACTCTTGTTCCTTCATGTTTCTAAACAAACAAACAAACAAACAAACAAACAAAAAATCAGACCAACTTGTTATTTATTACTACAAAATATTTTTTTTTTTGCAGGAATTTTGTTGAAACTATAGATCAATGTGCAGATAATTGACATATTTAACAATATTAAGCCTTCTAATCCATGTACATGATGTGTATTGTGGGGAGCCGCCCTGATTGAATGCAGGAGGTTCTGCCCAACCATTTTAAGCTTGGGTGTTGTCCCATCTTGAACTCCAGGGGTGGCTTCAGGAGTAGGCAGACCCACTGGGGTTAGGTTACACTCACCTATTCCTTTGTAAACCCGACCCTTTGCCTCATTTGCGGCTTCTCCCCAATAAAACCAGGCCAAGGCGTGCTCTCTCTCTGCAGGAGCCCTGTTTGGGGAGATGGCTTGATTTGCGGTTGACTATGAGCCGTGGAGATTTGGGCATTGTCGCCTTTCGTAGTCTCACGGGACTTGTCCCAGGATCTCGAGTGACTTGGCCGAAATTGCTGATCGGGTCAGCGCCATTTTGGTGGTGTGTGTGGCGTGTGTTAGTCGTTGTTAGAACCAGAGAGAAAAGTTATCAGAATAAAAAGCTGTTTGTCTCCAGTTTGCCTCTGAACTTCTTCCCGCGGCTCCGTTGCTCCAAGCGCTTCAGGCGGCAACATCTCTCTCTTTCCATGGACCCCTAAGGTTGGAGAGCACTCTCGGATTTTGAGGTACTTCTGTGTGTTTGCATGCTTTCTTCACCATTTTATTAAGTTATTGGAATAGTCAGATTTGTGAACCCAGCTAGATCGCCAGCAAGTTTAGATGGCAATAGTGCACCTTACTATTATTTATTTAGTTCTTCAATGTCTTTCTTCAATGTTTTGTACATTATATGCAGATCTTGCACATATTTAGTAAGATTTATGTCTAAGCATTTCATGGATTTTTTTCAGTGCTATTATAAACAATACATTTTTGGGGTGGGTACTGGGGATTGAACTCAGTAGAGCTCTACCTTTTTTTATTTTCTATTTTGAGACAAGGTTTTGTTAAGTTGTCAGGGCAGGCTTTGAACTTGCTATACTGCCTCACATGTAGCTGAGTTACAGGCATGGACCACCATCCTGTATTTAAAATAATATTTTGAAAAGATGAATTTCAGCTTTAATTTTTTTTATATATGGTCTTGATCTTGTAGCATGATCTTGCTGAACTTATTTTTAAGTTCAAATAATTTTTTGTAACTTTTTTTTTGGCATTTTTTTGTAATGACAGTGATTTTATCTCCAAATAGGGTTAGTTTTCCCTCCTTCCTTATAGATTTATATGTCTTCTATTAATTTTTCTTTCCTTACTATGGTATCTAGGGTCCCCAGTACCTACTGCAACACAATAAAGGCTGTGTATGAAAATCCAAAGCCAACCTCAGAGTAAACAGGGGAAAAATTGAAATAATTTCCATTAAAATCTGGAACAAGACAAGGATGTCTACTATCAACACTCCTATTTAATTTAGTGCTAGAAAGTCTAACCAAGGTAATTTGGCAAAGAAGGAATTAAAGGGGATAAAAATAGAAAAGGCAGAAGTAAAATTATCACTCTTTGCTGGTGATGTGATCCTATACCTAGAAAATCCAAAATACTTTAAACAAAAGACCACTAGAGCTAATAAACAATGTAGCAAAGTAGCAGGTTACAAAATCAACATAAAAAAACCACTAGCTTTCCTATATACCAACAATGAATCTGCTGAGAAAAAAAAAAAATCAGGAAAACAATTCCATTTGCAATAGCCTCAACAACAAGCAAGCAAGCAAGCAAGCAAGCAAGCAAACAAACAAACAAAAAACCCTAGGAATAAACCTAACCAAGCATGTAAAAGGATCTCTCTACAATGAAAATTATACAACACTAAGAAAGAAATGGAAGTTTCAGAAGATGATAAAAAGACCTCCCTTGTTCATGAATAGGCATAATTAATATTGTTAAAATGGGCATAGTACCAAAAGCAATATATAGATTCAGTGCAATCCCGATCAAAATACCAATGACATTCCTCACAGAACTAGGAAAAATAGTCCTTAAATTTATTTGGAAGAATAAAAGACCCATAACAGCCAATAAAGCAATGCTGGAGACATCACAATACCTGACTTCAAGTTATACAACAGAGCTGTAGAAATGAAACTGCATAATAACTGGCATTAAAATTGACACATAGACCAATGGTATAGATGTAGACACAGAGACAAACCCACACATTTACAGTTATCTGATCCTTGACAAAGGTGCTGAAAACACACATTGGAGAAAAGATAGACTTTTTAACCGCTGATGCTTGGAAAACTGGTTATCCATATGTAGACGAATGAACCTAGACCTTTATCTCCTACCCTGCACAAACATAAACTTAAAATGGATCTAATACCTAGGAATAAGAACAGGAACTATGTAATTTCTAGAAGAAAATATAGTGTCACCACTTCAGCATATAGGACAGGCCATGACTTTCTCAGTAGAACCCCTAAAGCTCAGCAAATAATGCCAGTTAAAAAGCTATGCACAGCAAAGGAAGTAATTAGGAATGTGAAGAAAGAACCTACAGAATGGGAGAAAATCTTTGGTAGCTATTCTGGCAGAGGATTAATATCTAGAATAAATAAGAACACAAAATACTTTATACCAGAATATCAAATAACCCAATTAAATAATAAGTGGGCAAATGAATCACACAGGCACTTTTCAAAAAAAAAAAAAAAAGAAAGAAATACAAATAACCAACAAATATGTGAAAATACAAATAACCAACAAATATATGAAAAAGTGTTCCAACATCATTAGCAATTAGGGAAATGCAAATCAAAACTATACTGAGATTTCATCACATACCAGTCAGAATGGCAGCATCAAAAATACAAAGAATAATAAATGCTAGAGAGGATGTGGAGAAAAAGGAACAATTTTACACTATTGGTGGAATTGTAAATTAATACAATCACTATGTAAATAAGTATGTCATTTCCTCAAAGGCTAAGCATGGAACCATGATATGACCAGCTATACTATTCCTTGATATTTATTCTAAAGAATTAAAGTCATCATACTACAGTGGTACATACATACCCAGGTTTATAGCAGCACAATTCATAGCAGCTAAGCTATGGAACCAACCTAGATGTCCATCAGTGGATAAATAGATAAAGAAAATGTGGTATGCATATATAATGAAGTTTTATTTAGCCATAAAGAAAAATGAAATTATGTCATTTGCAAGAAAGTGGATGGAACTAGAGACCATTATGTTAAGTGAAATAAGTTAAACCTAGAAAGTCAAGGGCCATATGTTTTATCTTCTATGCAAAGCTACAGAGGCAAAAGGGAAAGATATGTAGGGGCAGATCTCATGAAAATCAAAGGGAGATCAATATAAGAAAGGGATCAAGGAATGGCAGGGGGGAAGTGCTGGAGTGAAATGGCCAGATTATAATGTTCTATTGAGTGCATGTAGGAATAAGAGCTACAAATCCTATAAATATATGTGACTATAATGTGCCAATAAAAAATGTGGAAGAATAAGATAATTTTAAAAATTCCTTTTTGGATTATTGCTAGATTGAGTTTTTCAATGTTGATCTTGTTTTCTGCAACCTTGCTGAATTCACTTATTAGCTCTAATAGTTTATTTTTGTAGATGCTTATGGTCTTTCTATATAGCAGATCATGTCATCTATGAAAAGAGATCATTTTACTTCTTTTAAAATTTAGATGTCTTTTATTTCTTTTTCTTTCTGATTGCTCTGGCTAGAACTTCCACTACAATATTGAATAAAAGTATTGAGAGTTGGTATACACCATATAATGGGGAAAGCTTTCAGTCTTTGACCACTGAGGTAGGTGTGCTTTTTCAAATGTGTCTCTAATAATGTTGAGAGTGTGCTGTTTATTATTAGATGATCATATATATATGTATATATATATATATACTCATATATATATATATATATATATATACACACATATATATACACACACACACATATATATATATATATATTTTTTTTTTTTTTGGGGGGGTACTGAGGATTGAACCCAGGGGGGTGTTTAACCATTGAGCTACATCCCCAGCCCTTTTTATATTTTATTTAGAGCCAGAGTCTCGCTGAGATGCTTAGGACCTTGCTAATTTGCTGAGGCTGGTTTTGAACTCACAATCCTCCTGCCTCAGGCTCCTAAGCCCCTGGGATTACATCACAAAGATATGTTGGATTTTGACAAAAGTTTTCTCTCTATCATGTGAGATGGTCGTGTACTATTTTCACTCTATTAATGTGATATATTACATTGAATTTTGCATGTTGAACCATCTTTGCATTCTGGCATGAATTCCACTTGGTCATGGTCATGGTGCATACTCTGTGTAATCCTTTTAATATGCTTGTGAATTTACCTTGATAGTATTTTTTTTTTAAATTTTAGCACCTATATCCACCTATCTATATTGGTCTGTGGGTTTATTTTCTTGAAATGAATAGCCCCGCTTCCAGGGTTAACCCCTGACAGCACTTATATGCTGCTTTTGGGTGCCATACAAATTGCTGAGCTGCACAGAAGCTGGACACTACAAGTGGTGTTCAAAGCCTACCTGCCGCCCAGTGTGCTGTGGTTCAAGGAAAACCACACCCTGGGCTATTCCAGTGCCGGGGAGATCGCCATGTCCATGCGTAATATATCTGAGATCCGGTGAGCAGGGCTACCCACTCCATTTTTTTGAAGCTTTGCAGCTATCAAGCAGCTGACAGAGCCCAGAAAAACCTAGGTCCACCTTTCCTGAAAGTTTACCACATGCCAGGATCTGGAATCTGTAGGGACCTGAGCAGAATTTGAATATGCCCAGGGTCTATGAGTCAGTGGGGGACACAGACATTGGTTAGATGATCCCTAGATGTTCTCTTTATGATGTGTGGAGCAAGCAGGTGGCAGCCCCCCCCCCCCAAAAAAAAAAAAGGATTATTGGGAAGAGAATGCCAGGAGGGCCACTCACTGCCACCTGTGATGTCCCCAAGGCTGAAGATTAGCAGTGACAGAGAAGTGATAAGTTAGGATAACACATATTAGGGCCCTTCTGTTGAGTGGGAGGGAATCATGCCCCACCCCACCTCCCAATCCTTCTGCCCTGTTCTTGGCTTAGTGGAACTGCTTATAAGTGGGGACTCAGGTGACAAGGTTTGAGTCCTGGCTCTGCTGCTGACACTGTGACTTTGGCAAGCCCCTTACCCACCCTGGGCCTTGTTTTTCCTGACAGTGCAAAGAAGGTGGGAGGTCGGGGAGTTCTTCCAGCTCTGACAGTGGGTTTCCTAGGTACATATCTGAACTGATGCTGGTGGGGGTGAAGGTGGCAGAGGCTGGCTACTACACCATGCGGGCCTTCCATGAGGATACTGAGGCCCAGATTCCTTCAAACTGCAGGTCAATGGTGAGGACCACTTCAGTCCCCTCTTCCCTGTCCCCATTGCCTCTTCTTGGACCATCCTCCCACACATAGGAGGAGCAGGATGGGCATCTGGAACTAAGGAGGCTGGGTTCTTGTCCATTGACCTGCCATGTCCCTTCTCTGGGCCTCAGTTTCCTCAGCTGTAAAGGGAGGCCATCAAGCTAGACTGGTGTTTTCCTTGGGCATTTGTGTCCCAATGGCATGAGTTTTCCTTCTCACAGTCCTTTTATATGGTACAATTAATTCAGTAGATATTTATTGAGCAACTACAATATGCCACTGTGTTTGAAGTTCTTAAGGCCTTGCCTTTGGGGGAAGACAGACATTTAAAAGAAGGGGAGGAAACCCCAGCAAATGACATAGGTTAGGATGTAATAAGTGCTGTGGGAAAGAAAAACAAAAAGGCAGGTTAGGGAGATTGAGGGTGTTAGGCACAGGTGGCTGGTGAGGTGCGCTCAAATATGGTGATGAGCGTTGACCTTGTTTGCTTTAGCCAGATTGAGGAAGTGACATTTGTGTGAAGACTTGAAGAAGGTTAGGGCAAAACAAAAAAATAAAAATCTAACAATGAATATAAAAAAAAGAAGGGGCTGGGTTTGTGACTCAGCGGTGGAGTGCTCGTCTAGCATGTGCACAGCCAGGGTTCGATCCTCAGCACCACATAAAAAAAAAAAAAAAATGCATTGTGTAAAACTAAAAAAACTAAAAAAAAAAAAAAAAAAAAAAAAAAAAAAAAAAAGCAAATAAATAAATGTTGGGACTCATGTCTGCCAAGGGGAAGGACTTTGGCTGCTTACCACGCCCTAGTAGGACTGGAGCTAAGCAAAGGGGTGTGGCTGTGATGTAGCGTGAGAGACCGAACCGCCCTGCTGGCTGATTGGTTAGTTCTAGGCCTATTTAAGTTCAGCACCTTGCCAATAAAGTTGAGTTTTTGGATTCTCGCTTGCTATACAAAACTCCCTGGGTGTGGCGTGGTTTCTGTCCATCAGGCAGAGGAAGGCACTCAGTGTATGTTTGTCCTTAAGCCCATCCTCGCCGGGTAAGTTGTTTTCTTTCTGCGGGCAGAAAGAAAACCCCCTTTAGGGCCCAAAAGGGGGGTAGCTTAGAACTCGGCCCCATTCATAACTCAGCAGCCCCGGCAGGTTGGCGCTCAACGCGGGGTGGGAAAAAATTATCGGTGGGCTTAACACGGTTAGAGACGCAACGTCTCTTTCTCTGGCAAAAATACCCTTTATTATGGGGCAAGCATTAACATTTAAAAAGTCTCAAGACCCAGCCCTCGAGGCATGGCGGTGTATTTTAAGAAAGCAAGGTCTCCAAATATCTGATAGCCAAGCGGAAGTGATTTGGAATTCGTTAATACGGGCGGCTCCCTGGCTCCCAAAGTCTGATTTTAATTCTTGGGAAACGTGGGACGAAGTGAAACAAATTTTAAGAGACAGAGAAATTGAATATGGGGAAGTCCTGCCTCCGGGAGTTTATCCAGCTTTATCTGCCCTAAAAGCATGCTCGCTCTTACAAAAAACAAAAAGATCTAATCTTTCCCGGTCCGGAGAATTAAACAGCCCCTCCCGGTCCACAAATTTGGAGAAATCTAACCAATCCCTAAAAACAAAGAAATCTCACTCTGGGAAATTAGAAAAAATTACAGCCCCTCCCTTAGAGAGCTCTAACAAATTCCCTGAGGACAAAGGCCACCGGCCACATGGCTCACCACCTTGTGAGCGGGATCTGCCATTTTATGAGCCCGCCCCTGTTGAGCCTTCTGTGCCACCGCTATACCAAGAGGCGCTAGCGCCCTCTAGTGGGCTTTCACCTATAATGGCATTTCCAGTTAATTTAAATCCGAGAGCAGACAGACCTCAAATTTGGTATCCCTGGGAGACTCAAGAATTAAAAGAATTAAAAAAGGCTGTAGTGGAAGATGGTCCAAACTCGCCATGGGCAAAATGCATTTTACAAAATCTCGCTCATCACGCCTGTATGAGTAGAGATTGGAAAGATTTAACAAAAGCTGTGCTCCCGGGACCGTTATTCCTTAAATGGTGTGCATATTTTTCTGATGAATGCCATATGCAGGCTGAGAGGAACCAAACTGCAAATCCTCCCATACCAATAACCTTTGGGATGCTGTCAGGAACTAGTGACCAATATGCCACAGGCATTCAACAAGCAACATTACCAGCTCCGTACCAAGAGCAGGTGCGAGCTTTAGGGCTGGCAGCATGGAAGAAGCTAGAGGAAGGCCCCACAGAGCCTCCTATAGCTGGAATCACTCAAAAAGCTAATGAAGATCTAGCCACATTTATTGAGAGAGTGGAAAAAAGCCTTCAAAGGAAATTTCCACCTGGTATGATGAGGGACCAATTTACAAAGATGTTAGTTTGGGAAGGGATGACCGCAGATCACAAGCTGGCCTGTGCTGGGTTAAAAGATAGATCTATGGGAAGATGGATTATTGCCACCAAAGATGTGAGTTCGACAACTCACCAATCTCAAATATTGACCAATGCCCTTACTACCCACACTGAGGTATTAGCAACAGTTTTTAAATGGAAAAGGAGCCTGTTTTAAGTGTGGACGAAAGGGCCATTTTAAAAAAGACTACCCCAGTGGCCCTGGTCGACCTCCAGAATGCTCCCCTGGCCAGACTCAAAGTCCAGCTGCCCCTAGAACACTCTGTCCTAGGTGTAAAAGAGGATATCATTGGAAAAAAAATTGCAGGTCTAAATTTGATATTCAAGGGAAACCTTTAAACTCCTGAAGGGGCACCCTCCAGCCCCATTACACCAAGGAGGTTCCCCTGCTCACAGTCCCCCTAAGGTCCATTGGACAGTTCCTATTGTTCCAGGGATTAGACCAAAGATAGATATTTTATATATCAGGAAAGAAGTTTCATTGCCTAATTGATACTGGGGCAGATCGTACTATACTAAAAAAGGAAGAGATTCCACCCCAATGGGAACTAATTCCAGGGCCCCAGTTACTTGGAGTAGGTGGAAACACTCACTCAGAAGAGACCAGAAATTGGCTTAAATGGAGAGATATAGATGGAAACCAAGGGGAAGTTCGTCCCCTTGTGGCCCTTAGATTAACTTCTAATTTATTAGGCCAAGACATCTTAGGAGAAGCAGAGGCGTACATTACTACAACCCATAGAGAGCTTCAAAATGATATATTAACTAAAGATACGGAGAGAAAAACTTCCAATCATCAAATAGGGTCTCACCCCCAATCCTAAGGGCCACTGCTCCCCAAGTTCCTGCCATTCAATGGCGAGATGGCCCCCCAATCTGGGTCGAGCAGTGGCCCCTTCCTACTGAAAAACTAAACCATTTGAGGGCAATTGTCCAAGAACAGTTAGCCCTAGGACACATTAGACCTTCTCTTAGCCCATGGAACAGTCCTGTTTTTGTTATACAAAAGGCCACAGGGAAATGGAGGATGTTACAAGACCTCCAAAAAATTAATGATAGGATGTTCCTTGTTGGCACGCCTCTGCATGGCCTCCCCTAGATCCCTTCTATCTCAAGAGATTTAACCTTAATTGTCATTGATATTAAAGATTGTTATTTTTCAATACCTCTTCATCCAGATGATTATGAAAAGTTTGCATTCTCGGTCCCCTCAGTCAATTTTCAAAAACCAGATGAGCGATATGAATGGATAGTTCTCCCTCAAGGTATGGCTAACAGCCCAGCCTTTTGTCAATATTATGTTTCATGTCTTCTGTCACCATTAATGAAAAAATCACAGCTCACCCTATATGTTTATATGGATGACATCATCCTGGGAGCTGCTGATGTCCAACAACTAAACTCAGCTTACCTAACCCTTCAAGAGCTCTTAGAAAAAAGAGGGTTACACATATCCAATGATAAGATACAAACTATTCCTCCCTTTAAAATATTGGGGACAAAACTTAGCCTAGACTCGGTTTGTCCTCTCAAACCTCAACTAGTCATTCAAAAATCTTATTCCTTGGCAGAGTTACAAAAGCTATTAGGAGAGCTAAACTGGTTAAGACCATGGCTTCATATCTCTACTGAGGATTTATTACCTCTCTTTGAGTTGCTACGGGGAAAATCCCCCTCTGATGTGATTTTACTAGAAGAAAGTCATCTGTCAATATTACAAAAAGTCCAAGATGCCTTCAATTCAACCCAATTGGCTCAATACCAACCAAAGCAACCTCTATATCTGTAGATTTTCTCAGGTGCTAAGCTCCTTACAGCTGTTCTCAGCCAGATGGGAAATCCCTTAGAGTGGATACATTCCTCTGTGAGAGGAGCACCTCGAGTTTATTCCCAATTAGATCAATTAACAGATCTTGTAATAAAAGGGAGAGATACATCATTGAGGCATTATGGAAAAGACCCAGATATTTTAACAATTCCTTACCGTTTGTCAGACTTTGAATGGATACAGAGAAACAACCCTAGAGTCTCCTATGCTTTAGAAGGATTTCTAGGAAAAGTTGACTGTCATTACGGGTCCACCAAATGGACCTCTTCTTTTCCCAAACTGGAGTGGACTCCCCCCATCCTGTTTTCCATCAAGCCACTCCCCAAGGCAGTAAATGTCTTCACAGATGGAGGAAAAGAAGGGTCAGCAGTTGTAGTATTTCACCCATCCTCAGGCCAAAGGACACAATACTTTGAAGCAGTTACTATTTCTGCTCAATTTAAAAAATTATATGCTGTTGCATTAGCCTTGACCCATGTCCAAGAGCCTATAAATCTTTTCTCAGATAGTTTATATGTAATTAACCTATTACCTACTCTAAATGCCTCATATATAAAGATAGATAATAATCCTATCACCCCTCTGATGATCCAGGTTCGATCCCTGCTAAAGGGGCATAATGAACCTGTGTTCCTCCAACATCTTAGGGGACATCAAGGCTTATCTGGGCCCCTCTCTGAGGGAAATCAGGCCGCTGACCGTTTGGCCACCACAGGTGTATTAACAGTTATAGTCCCATATCAACAAGACCTTCAGTTAGCCCAAGGTCTTCACGACCTTACTCATTTAAATTAGAGAGGTCTACATAATAAATTTCCTTTAGTTCCTATAAAAGATTTAAAAAAGATTGTAAGAACATGTAGGTCCTGTTTGCCCTTCTTACAAGTCCCACCTCTCCAGTCCCCTGGGGTAAATCCCAGAGGCCTATGGCCCAACGCTGTCTAGCAAACTGATGTAACCCATTATGTGCCATTGGAAAATTAAAATATGTATTTATGTCCATAGATACTTATTCACATGCTTGTTGGGCCATGGCACACTCTGGAGAAAGGGCTAAACATGCTGAAAGTCACTTTTTACAATGCTTTGCTATTCTCGGATTGCCAAAACAAGTTAAAACCGATAATGGACCCTGTTTTGTGAGCAAATCATTACAAAAGTTCTTCCAAACTTGGCATATTAAACATATCACAGGGATCCCATATAACCCAAAAGGACAAGCCATCATAGAGAGACATAATAAAACCCTAAAGGACCAATTAATAAAACAAAATGGGGGAAGCAACCCCCATGACCAGTTGAAAACAGCTACGCTTACTTTAAATATTTTAAATTTTTCCAAACAGCAGCCTCTGTCTGCGTTTCAAAGACACTGGTCTAACCAAATGCCTTATGTAAAAGTTGAGGTCCGATGGAAAGACCCATTAACTGGAGTCTGGAGAGGTCCTGATCCGTTAATAAGTGCTGGCAGAGGTTTTGGATGTGTCTTCCCTATGGGAGAACAAAACCCTATATGGGTGCCTGCCAGAGATCTCAAATACTGCCAATCCGACCAAAATGACTACCCAAGAGCACAAGCTCTTGAGGAGTGATCCTTTCTTTTTTCCACAGAAATGAAAACACCGTGACAAATCTCCTGTCCTGCTGTGATTAAACTTCTCATCACATCCATTCCAAAATTCATCAAAAACACTATCTTGGACTCCTTCTTTGTCAGTATCTCAACCCTCTGCGATGAGAGAAGACAGACTGTGCCATTCCTATAACAATTATCTGGACTTTGTGCTAGACGGCTTCCTTCGGACTCTAAGAGAAGAGTCCCATTCCTGTGACAATTGCTCGGACTTTATGCCAAAAGACTTCCTTTAATCTAAGCTAAATGGATGGACTTTCTCCCTTAGATAAAATCCCTGCTAATTGGGTGGACTTTCTCTTTTTTGGTGAAATCCCTGATTGTCATTGTCTTTGTGTGCACTTTTAGCCTTATAGAACTAGCCAGATTGATACAGCTGGGTGGTCTGCTGTCATGCTGAGCTATAGCCCTACAGGCTTGGCCACGGTCCTTAACAGGATGCAGAGGTTTGCCATCCAGTCAAGCCTTCCCAAAGGTGACTGTCATGTCCTGTGTGCTCCCCTTGGCCACTTGCTGGCCCTAGGTATGTCCACCTAAAGTGCTAGAGTGATAGCCAATGACGGGTAAGATTTTTCCCAGAGAGGAGAAATCAACCTAGACAGGCACACTCTCAAATGAATTGGACACCCTACAAGATGGGACATCCCATTTTTGAAATATAAAATGGAGAGACCCCATTTTAAATAAAACAAAAAAGGGGAATTGTTGGGACTCATGTCTGCCAAGGGGAAGGACTTTGGCTGCTTACCACACCCTAGTAGGACCGGGGCTAAGCAAAGGGGTGTGGCTGTGACGTAGCATGAGAGACCGAACCGCCCTGCTGGCTGATTGGTTAGTTCTAGGCCTATTTAAGTTCAGCACCTTGCCAATAAAGTTGAGTTTTTGGATTCTCGCTTGCTATACAAAACTCCCTGGGGTGTGGCGTGGTTTCTGTCCATCAGGCAGAGGAAGGCACTCAGCGTATGTTTGTCCTTAAGCCCATCCTCGCCGGGTAAGTTGTTTTCTTTCTGCGGGCAGAAAGAAAACCCCCTTTAGGGCCCAAAAGGGGGGTAGCTTAGAACTCGGCCCCATTCATAACTCAGCAGCCCCGGCAAATAAATATTAAAAAAAAAATGAAGACAAGGGCATTAGCCAAGTGGATATTTGGGGAGATAGCACCCTTGGCAGTGCAAAGGCCAGAACAATGGCAGAAAGGCCTGTGGGCAGAAGAGGGAGAGAGGAAGAGTGGCAGGGGATGAGGTCAGAGCAGAGATGGGGCAGGGGTGAGGAGAGGGCAGATGTGTAGGTGCTTGTGGGTCTAGTACAACTTTGGCTTCTACTGTGACTTTAACAAAACACCAATGCACGGACTCAGCATAGGAATTTCATGGGAATGACTTCATGTTTTGTCAATTAGCTTTCTAAAAATAAACATATTTTGAAAGACAAAGTTGAACCTCTCAATTGTAGATTGAAAATCAGCATCACATGTCATAAATATCAAACAACCACTAAAATCAACACCAAGAAAACAAGACAAATGCTATTCAATTCCAGTTTCAACTGGGCTGCCCAGGACTCTGAGCTTGAGGCCTGCTCTCTGTTAAAGGGGAAGGTTAGCAAGTGTCCTAAGAGGTGTTAGGGACAGACTAGCCCCCTACTGAGACTTTCCCTTTGAAGTAGCCCAGGGGGAAATCCATCAGCTTCCCCAAGGGATTCCTGGTATTGAGTGTTCACCTGAGGTCTGCAGCCCTCACCCTCAGGGAGGCTCTGGGCCAGGTCTCCCTGAGGGCCTCTCCTGTTTAGGGTCTATTTTCACCTCCCCACCTTCCTCCTGATCTTGGACCTTCCCCCATGCAGTCCCTGTCCGTGTGCTGGAGCTGAGCGAGAGTCACCCTGCCAATGGGGAGCAGACAGTCCGCTGTCGTGGCCAGGACATGCCCAGGCAAATGTCACCTGGCCTACCTGCAGAGACCTCAAAAGGTGAGCAGATCCTGGACCCTAGTCTCTTAAGGTACCACAGCAGGCTAGAAGGACTCAGTGGAAGTTACCTATTATGCCCTTTCCTCTTGCACATGCTCCAGACTAGGGCCACATCCTAGGAGACTAATCCATCACCTCTTTGGAGATGCTCTGCATGATCTAATTGTCCCTTTTCCTTACCTTGACCCCTGGGCTATCCTCTGCCCAGCACAGTGTAGGGTCTGTGTCCAGAGAGACCTCACCCACCCAGCAGATGTTCTGTTCCTCTGACTAGGGGTGATGGTGGTGTAGTGGGTAGAGGCAGGGTTGAGTTTAGATCCTGACTCTATCTCAACACACTATGTGTGTGAAAATGAGGAGTGTATTTTGAGATGTGGTGTTTTTGGTTCTGTAATGCGGGCGCCATCTGCTGATCAGTCTAGGGAATCACAGGAGGAGCATGCTTAGCTCACTCCAGCTGGTCACAGGAACAGGACATGCACTGCACCTGATGCCACCTCTGCACGGCGTTGTCTGCTTTTGCCCTCAGTCTCCTGGTATGTAGAAGGATGAGGCTGCAAGCCATCCCCTTTCTGTTTTGACAGGTGTCCATCAGAGCTGCTGCGCACACCGTTGGGGAACAGTTCCAAGGAAGAAAGCCAGTTGGAGAGTAACGTGACTTACTGGGTGGAGGAGCAGAAGTATGAGGTGGTGAGCACACTGTGCCTGCACCTCCTGGATCAGTCACTGCCAGTACGCTGCATGCTGCACAATCCACGGGACCAGGATGTGCAGGAGGTTACCATGGTGCTGCATGCATTTTGAGTCTCCCAACTTTCCCCTGACCTTGACCCTGCCAAAGTTGGGGACTGAGCTCCATGCCACACAGCAGGCCAGTCATCATACTCATAGGTACATAACAGCATTGTTAAATCCATCTGAATATGTTTCTCTGCACCATACACAATATGGGCGCATTTGTATAAACACAAGTGTGTAAACCATGGTTTTGAGCAACACTGTCTGCTTCTACATAGACAATGGAAACTGTATGTTGGAAGCCCTGACCATGAGCATTCCTGATCCCAGGACATGGTGCAAACTCTCTGTGTGTAGATTTGTAAACTTTGTGCTGAAGAATGCCTAATCCCCAGATACACAAATAACACTAGAGGGTATGTCTGTAAGTTTGTACTCAAGCACCCATGAAGCTTGTCTGTATTTGTAAACCCACAGAATATGTTTACAAGCCATGTACATAAGCATGCCCCATTCCCAGGCTTGTGTTAAATTCCCATACATGGGAACATATAATACATGTGCATTTCTGTGCATATGTGTCAAGTGTCATAGTGCATGTCTGTAAGCATGTCATTGTAGCACACCTTTCTGGAAAAAAATGCATGAACACAATACCTGAACACATATGCCTGCTGTACGGTGCATATGTTTTAGAAGGGACACCTACATGCACAATTCTTACATATATGAAGAGTCTTAGTGGTCCACAGATGTGTTTGCATGTCTAGCTGCCCATTCTTGTGTATGTATGCTCTTGTATGCATATAATTCATTCATTCATCCGTTTTCTTATTCAATACATAGTTACATGGACCCAACTTCTCAAAGCTAATAGACCAGCCTTTGCTGCCCTCTTAGTTCCTATTGTCCAAAGGTGGGGGTGGGGGGAAAGTAATCCTACTTGGGATCACTTTGGATGAAAGCCTGGTAGGAGAAGGGGCTAGCTGTGGGACTGACAAAATGTCCTGGGGAAAAAGTCCTTTAGGTCAAAACTGAAAGATGACTGGAAGTGAGCCTGATGAGCAAGAGTGTTCCAGTGAGAGGGAATGATCTGTGAGAAAGCCTCAAGGCAGGGTGGGATCTACGAGACTTGGGGATTAAGGGACCTAGTTAACCTTATTAACTGCCATCACTGTCCACTCCAAAGTAAAGGGAGTCAAGCTGCCTGGAGATAAAGTGTGTGGATTTGGGGGTTTAAGGTGGGTGAGAAAAAGACGAAGGCATTGGGAAGGAGTGGGGCTATTGGGGTAGGCAGAAGCCAGAGCAAGCAGGGCTCCAAGGGCCAATTGAGGCTCCATGCACACTTGTATGCTTGGGTAGGCTCTGTGGCCTTGTACGTGTGTAAGCCTGTTGTACGCAACTGCCTCCTGTCCCCTGCCCTGTGAGTTTGGGTGGGTTTTTACAAAATCCTTATCTCATCCACCCTCCACTTATGCACACATGTCTCTGAGCAAGTGGGCACCTGGGCAGACAGTGTGGACAGCCTGACCTGCAGACCAGCTCTGAGTGAGGGCAGAAGCACACCTGCAGAGGTGGATGCCAGGCATCATGACCCCGGGGCTGAGATGGATGTATGGCAGCTCCTCTTTACTCAGAGGACACTCTAGAGGATGCAGGCTTTTCCCCCCAGGCCCTGGATGTGTGAGAGTGCTGGAGAGAGGAAGCAGAAGAGTGGTGTGGCTCTGTGACCCTGGGACAGGACAATGCTCCCTGGGATCAGAGAAGGGTAGAAAGGGGACAGAGGAGGAAGAACCAAGTTCCTAAGGGACACTCAGGTAGCCAGTGGGGTATGGCAGAGGAGATGAAGGTCTGACTTGGGTGGCTGGGGAGGGAAGAGGCTTAGATCTTGCATTAGAGGAGACTTGGGGATTGAGGGATCCAGTTAACCTTATTAACTGCCATCACCGTGCACTCCAAGCAGGACTGTGAGGTGGAACTGGACAGTAGATGGGGAACAGACTCCTTGCTGAGCCTGGCTTCATCTGGCCATGGAACACTTAGCATGTGTCTCCCTCATGGTAGATCAGTCAGTCCATTGGCCACTTGTTCAGGCATGGAACTTAGAGCTCTGATCCAGCTGTGACAGCCCCAGTAAGGGCATGGCCCTCAGAGGCTCATGGTGGTAGAGAGTGGTGACTTAAACCAGGGTCTCTGATTGCCTCATGGCTGTGTTTGCACTGGGAACTTCTTGTGCAAAGGTGCAGGTCAAGATGGCACGTTGCTATGGCAACCCAGCCTGAGGAGGTTCTGTGAAAAGGCACAGAGCTATATCAGTCTGGACCTTGAGCTCAGGCACCAACTCCCATGGATAGAGAATTCTGGGCATAACAAGGTAACCTTGATGTTTTGCAGGTTTCACTGTGATCTTTAAGTCTGTCTGCTTTAGTGAAACTTTCCCACAAATAGCCTTTTGATGATAAAACCTATATAATAAACGTTCTGAGCTAGCTCTGGGTCACTGCTCCTCCATGAGGTCAGTCTCCCACGTGGCCCCAGCTTTTTCTCTCCATGTGTGTCTGTTTATCTTTTCTCAATCCCCGATGCCCTTCTGGTTCCTGAATTTTTAATAGCTGTGCTGGATGCAGCATGAAAGGATAACCTGTATTGGATTAAATTTTATCTGTCATATGAAATGATAAAGTTCTTATCACAAAAAGCAACTCATCTGAGACTTTTAAAATTTAGCATAGTGCTCAATTAATGGTCAAACTCAGGTTTGACCATTTTAGGTTTGTAAGAGTTTCTCGAATCCTCTGTATTAGTCTGCTTGGGTTTGTGATATAATATCATAGACTGGGGATTTTACACTGCAGAGATTTTCTTATAGTTTCTGAAGCTAAAATCCCAGACTAAGTTGCCATCAAGTTTAGTTTCTCCTTACAACTCTTTTCTTGGCTTGCACATGGCTACATTCTTATTGTGGTTTTTCCTCTCTCTTATTGTGGTTATATTCTCACATGTTTCTTCTGTCTGTGCACATGTGTGGAGAGACATCTCTAGTGTTTCTTCCTCTTCTAATAAAGACACTAATCTTGTTGGATTAAGGTCCTACAATTATGACCTGATTTAAATTTAGTTACTTTTCTAAAGCTCTAACTCCCAATGTGATGCAAGTTAGAGATAAAACCTTTAGAAAAGTAACTAAGTCTTGGATTTTCAAAAAAAAAAAAAAAAAAAAAAAAAAAAAAAAGCATTCTGAGTTGTTTCCCCTTCCAAAATCATTAATCATCAGAGAAATGCAAATTAAAACCACAGTGTCATAACACACACACCTATTAGAGCATCTGGCTAGAAGTAAGTCTTATTCCAAAGCAGCTGTACTTAGGGTAATGATGTCCATGTCATTCCACCATCTTTTACCTACCCTGAAACATCACTGGTGATAATGTAAAATGGTGCAACCACTTTAAAAACAGTCTTGCAATTTTCTTAAGAATTTATACATCTATCAGCCATATAGTATAGGAGTTTTTTCCTCAATAAATATAGAAATAGAAGCATGTATTCATACAAAGAATTGTATGTGAATGTTCAGAGAAGATTTACTTGTAAAGTCAAAATATAAAAATAATCTAAAATTCCATTTCAACAGAAATATACTGTGGCACACATGCACACACACACACACGCGCACGCGCGCGCACACACACACGTAACAAAATGGAGCACCACTCAGCAATAACAAAGAATGAGACCTACTACAACACAGATTAATTTCAAAATAATTATATTAAGGGAGAGATTGCAGACAAAAAATACTCACCTTTCCTATTTGTATAAAATTCCATTTACCTAAAACTCTAGGAAATGCAACGCAAACTAATTTATGGTGACAAAAAATAGATCAATGGTTGCTTGAGGAAGTACTAGTGAAAGAGGTAGAAGGATGGAAGGTGAAATGTCAAAGGATCATGAGAAAATTTGGGGCGAGTATTAATTTTTTTTTTATCTTTCCTTTTTCGTCTAGTTCACATATATGTCAAAACAGTTTTGTGCAGTTTTCCCTCATTAAAACTGTTAAATAAATATTCTTATTATTAAAGTAGCATTTATATTTCTAGAAAAATGCTACAGTTATATACTGTACAAATCATGTATGTATAATAAAATTTATTACTTGCATGTAATAATAAAAGTTTAGATGGACTCTATCCATCATTAATAAATGATTAAATCAAGAACTTATTAAGAAGAATAATCAACTCAGTATTACTAGAATGGAAGATTTTTTTCATTTTTTAAAAAAATTTGTTATCTATGACAGCAGAATGCATTATAATTCATATTACATATGTAAAGCATAATTTATCATATCTCTGATTGTACACAAAATAGTCACACCATTCATGTCTTCATACATGTACTTAGGGTAATGATGTCCATTTCATTCCACCATCTTTCCTACCCCCATCCCTTCTCCCTTCCCCTCCCTCCCTTTTTCCCCTTTGCCCTATCCAGAGTTCATTTAATCCTCCCATGCACCCCACCACCACATAGAATGGAGGATTTTGATGATATATTGTATAATAAATAAATCAAATGGATCTATACTAGAGTGTGCTATTATTGATGTGTGCTTGGTGAAAGAATGTATGTACACACACACCATATTTATTATTTTTTTTGTAGCATCTTTGTTCTTTAAAGGGGAAATCAACAGCTGAGGACACATGTGTAAAGTCTTCAGTGTTTTCTTGTGTACTTTTGAGTTTTGATTCATGTGCTAATATTAACTTTTAAATTAAAATTGAAAACATAATCTCATGGTGTTTGTTACCACTGTGAATGGAATATGTTCTATTTTAGTTATTTATTGCCAGTATAGACAAAATTATTATTTGGGGTCACATTTGTTATGCATTACATTTTTCAAGTATTTTTCTTTGAGAGGAAGGGATTTTTTACACTATGCTGAAGAAGTTATGTAAGAAAGATAATTATCTTTCTTTTTTCAGTCTAAAGACTGAAACATCTTATTTTATTGTATTAGTTTTGCTAGAACCTTCAGTAAGAAATAGCAGTATTAGCATGTATCTCTAGCTCATACATATATCATTTCTCTTAGATGTTCTAATTCTACTGGAGTTGTTAGAAAGTTATGAAACTTTGACAAGTAGGTTGTTGTACCTCCACAACTTTTTCTTTTACTTAAATGAGTTGAGTGCAAGAGATATTATTACTGAGAATCCTGTTATTTTTCATAAGCATGTCTTTGTGAATTATTACTAATTCAACTGACAGCACACTGCAACATAACAAGTGTTTCATTCACAATCCAGAACCAATGCAGTGATGTGCTTGCTTTGACAGCACATATACTAAAATTGGAACAATACAAAGAAGATTAGCATAGCCCTGCATGAGGATGACATGTAAATTCATGAAGTGTTCCATGTTTTGAGACTATAAGCTCTGGAGTAGAACATAGCCAAGTTTATATCCTAGCTCTGCTACGTACTAGATGCTTTTTCTTTAAGTCTCAGTTTCCCTCTGTAAAATGGGAATTATAAAAGTACCTACCCAAGAGAGATATCATAAAATTAAAAGACATACATCATCAGTATAGTACCTGGCATCACGGTGTAAACATGCAGCGCGTGTTAGCTGTTTTTAGTAACAGATCTAGTAATACACAGCTGCCTGCTAACTCTATACTTGCATGCTGTCACACTGTGATATATCCCATGTAGTCATTCAGTACCCGAAATATGACAAGTCTGAATTGTAAAATGTGCACTGGATTTTAAAGAAAAAAAAAGACAGAATGTGGCATATTTCTTGATAATTTTCATATTGGACACGCATTGAAATGATATTTTGGATAGAATGAGTTAAAATTGTCTACTAAAATTTTTTAAATGCAGTGAATTTTTCAGGCATTCTGGCTGTGCACTTTCAAATCTCTGTCCCCTGGGTGGCAGTGTTCTTTTCTGAATTGCACATTTCCACAGAAATTGCAAAGTTGAAGAAAGCAACCCAAACGATGGCATGTGAGTGATATCATTTTCTTAAGTTGAAGGTAAGTAGATGGATCTTCCAGGTCTTATAAGTCTTTAATGCTTAAAGTCTCAAGTTTTGATTTTACATGAGTTACAGAATGATAATAAGCCTTGTAGGTGAACCACTACTAGATTCATTTAAGATTCATTTTTTTATACATGCAATATACTAGAGAATATAACTAGCTATTGTATATAGGAGAGGTAATTAGCGAGTCACTAATAACTTTATTTCTTCATCAATCCTTTAGCATTTTTTCCCTAAATTTTCATTTGAAATTTTATAGAGTGTTTTATTAGATTTATTACTGTATACCATTAGGAAACTTTTTAAAGTTCTCTTAAGTTCTCCTCTGGATTTTTAGATCTTAGTATTTTGGAATAGATAATGTAATATTCAAGTTTTATAAAATTTAAAGTGAGGGAGTTAACACTTCAGAAATTTAGCATTTTGCCTAAGAGCTTTGGTTCTGGAATCAGAGTATTTGATAGCAAATTTCATTTCTACCTCTTAATAGCTATATGCCCTTAAGAAAATTATATAGATTTCCTGTGACAAGATTTCTTTATTTATAAAGATCAGAATATTAATCCATCATTTTGTGATGATTAAATGAAAACATAGCACACACTTATTGATTAATTTATCTCTCAGTAGTTTTAAGCTATTTTTATTCTCATTGTATTCAATCTTAATAGTAACTTTATGAGTTAGGCATGGCACATAGGAGGGATTTATGTGTTATGAATAAAAAATATGGCTAAGTTCATAAAGAGAATACAAGTGTAGTCCAGGTCTCATGAAATAATAATAATCATCAGTGGCAGTTTTATAAGCAGCTCTATGATATTAATATATAAATCACATTAATAATTTGTGACAACCACACCATTATTTCCCATTCAACGAATTATTTATTGATTGTTCAACAATTAATGAGCTAATTCACTTTATAAACCACAATTATCTTCAGATATGACTTATTTCTTTCAATTATTTGCCATTAGCCTATGATGGGCTCAAAATTATTGCAGCAAACCTATGATAACTTGAAACTAAGTTCAGAAAATATTTAAACTTGGGTCAGATATGTTTTGGACATTGTGATCAACTTTGATTTATTTCAATAAACATATTTTAGCTCTATTTTGTAAAATGTTGTGCTAATTTCAGTAGGAGACACAACAGTGATAAGGATATTGTTCAGTAATTCTAATACCAAGACGGATTGCACTGAATTCTGGATTAGCACGAAGTACTAATGGAGTATTACAGGGGAGTGAGAGGACTAGAAGGCTTCCTAGAGGAGGTTTGATTTTAAAGGAAGGGTAGCCCTACTATATATAGCAAGATAGGATAAAGATAAAATTACCAAGAGAGGAAATTAATTAAATAAAAATAAGTACTAAGAGACACTCTATGTCATTAATTAATAATGATTCTAAAAGACTTTTTATACAGTCCCAAAGTTTCCCAAAGCATCAGAGGCATACAAATTAATTTTTAAAAGTCTCGAATATATTTTTCTCACACACTCCTACTGAAAATAGTAGTTCTAAGTTATTTAAATTTTTTTCAAAAGTGAAGCAAGTATTGAGGCAAAAATAAAATTCATAAATTTTACTACTAGAAGTGTGTTTGAAAATATGTGGAGATTTATGGATTTGTAAATGGCCGAGTAATATTTAATGAAAAATTCACTGCATTGTATTTAATCATTAAAAATAGAAATTTGGAGGAGACTAATAGTGAATGGCATAAAAACCTGCTCATAGAAAACATTTCTAATTTATATTTGACTATCAAGGCGTAAGGATTTTGTAGCAAATCTGTTGGGGCAGTTGTCCATCAAAACCAAGAGAGAGGGGGCTGGGGTTGTGGCTTAGTGGTAGAGTGCTTGCCTGGCGCAAGTGAGATACTGGGTTCGATCCTCAATATCACATATAAATACATAAATAAAGATATTGTGTCCATCTACGACAAACAAACAAACAAACAACAACAACAAAAAAACCAAAACAAGAGAGAATTAGGAGGAATAGCCTAGGAAGTTAAAGTTAGCAGATCACTGATCTGCTCCCTGAGGGAATTCAATGCTGTTTCTCTAGTAAGGGGTAAAGTTAGAGAAAGAATCTGTGCTATTTTGTCCAATTTCTAGTCAAGCACCTGCTTTGTCGCTTTTCACCAATGCTTTGTCACTTTTCATCAATGCTTTGTCACTGTTCATCAATGTCCTGTATTATGATAACTTTCCATATTAACTCCACTGAAACTTGGCTCATCAAGGTCACCTGTGATCGTGTAGGTGTTAAACTGGTTTTTAGGATGTTTTAGGTACAGAATTATCAATCCAGTCACTTGCCAGGATTGATTAACATGAAAGTGTTGGCTGAGCCAGTGAATCCCTTCTTTTTCTCTCTGTTCATGCATATCATTGTCTAATCTAGAAGGTTACACTGGGATGCCTCATACTATATTTTTTCATACTCAGTATTGATTCACAAAGAATTATCCAGCCCCACCATCATGTTGAAGTTCAAAACCTCTTCTTTATGATCATGTATATAATAGCCAACTGTAGAGTGCAGTGAAGAACCAGGGGCTGGGTTGTTCGAGAGGCTATTTCCACATGTGGGAAATAAGGAAAGGGAAAGGCTCCTGTAGATAATTTAAAATCAATATTAATCCTGACTAAAATCAAAATGCTTTTATTATCATCACCTATTACAAATTCTAAAAATTCATTGAATAAAATTCTCCTTCTCCAAAGATATCTTTGCAGTTTCTTTTCTAATCCATTATCACAATTTTACTGTTAAATTTTAATAATACAGAAGTAAGCTTTAAATATAGCATTTTCATCTTTAATAAACATTATATTCTATATAAAATAGGTTTTGAGAACTGCCAGTTATACAGAAAGTCACCAACTTGTCTGCACTCAACTACGTCTATTCAATAGCAAGTTTGTCATTGTTTGGAATTAATTGAGCTCACTTTGACTCAGTTCATTACCAGCCCCTGCGAAAGGACAAATTCTTGCATTCCCAGATTCTTGGATATGAAAAAAAAAACAAACAAACAATGGAAGTTATGTGCAGTTTCTTTTAGTTACATTATTTCCTCTAGTGCAAGTTTTTAGATGAAGTTTGTACAACCCCAAAATGTTTGAAAACATCTGGAATCATCCTTGTATATTGTGCAATGAGACATTAAGCCATAGAAATAACTTGTTGAAGATAGATATACAGAATTCTATCCACCATGCACACCAGGAGCCAAAAATATAAGAAAATATACATTCACATTGACAGAAGAATCAAATTTCAAAGCAGAATTCCAGGAGAAAGAACAGGAGATACTAATAGGTCATTGCCATAAAAAATTTAAAGTGTGACACATTCTTTAAGAAACAAATTGCGTAATGCCCATGAATACAATAACTCAGCCATTTATCTTCTCTCTTATTACCAAACAAGAAAATTATCTCATGTATAATTGATTTTGTAGAAACTTATGATGAATTTTCTGGTGAAAATATCTTAATGGAAATTATTTTTGACTACAGTCATTCAAAACCACTAGTATACTCTTGAAGGAACAAAGCAATTTTAGGTATTTATTTTGAATGGGATTATAATGAATATCTGCAAAATTTATTCTTAAGTTTAAACTTTTTGTCCCTAGTTGAAAATGCATTACTTTGTGTGAAAAAAAAATGAACATTGAAATTAATGAAAAGTGTTCTTCAATGAATTCTAAATTAAGAGAAATTGGAAAATCTGGCTATACTGTCTAATAAACATGCCTACAGAAAGATAATCAATTTTTGCAAATTTCCAGAAATTTGGAGTAGAACACAAAATTAGTAATGTTATTATTGAGTACTGTGATGCAACAGTATGCAGAAATAAGTCTCTACCTTTTTTGTGTTTGAATAGTAATTTATAAGATGTATGGAGCCTTTAAAATGATCTTTTGAGAGTTTATTTACATTTATGGAAAGCAGACAATTTTGTAAAACAAGAAATTAGAGTTTCCTTAAACTCACATAATACAAATGCTTCAACATTTTTAAGGTAGCTTATATTTTCAAAGTAATTTTCAAGTACATTCTTATGAAAATACAAAAAAAAAAAACCCTAATGTTCATACGTCTAAAAACTTTTATTTAAACAAATCAATATTTTTTCTACAAAAGATATACCTCTTTTCAAAAAGTTTCATTTTCTGTAAAAAGTATGTTTCTTTGTCCTACCTATTTTCACTTTAAAATGATACATTTTATAGTATGTAAATATAAACTGATATTTATATCCCTTTTATCTAATTTAATATTTTACATGGCTGCTTTCTTTTCTGAAAGAAAAGAAATTTTGAATTTATTGAAAATTTGAAATTGAAAATATTGAAATTATCAAAAGATATAAATTGAAAATATTGAATTTATCAAAAGATATAAAGATTAGATTTTCTAGGAAGTTTCAGATTTTTGTGTCCATCATTCTCTATTTTCTTCAGAAAAAGGCATTTTGAAGAACTTAAGGATCAGAAGAAAATGAATGACAGAACACAGCAACCTAGTACTTGTAGGATTCAAAAGATACTCAGATTTTTTCCCCCCTCTTTTTCTTATTTTGGTACTGGGGATTGAACCCAAGGATGCTTTACCATTGACTTACATTAGCAGGATTTTTATTTTTTAGCAAAGACCCCTTTGATATAGGGTCTTGCTGAGTTGCTGAGGCTGGCCTTGAACTTGGGATCCTATCCTGTTTTAGCCTCCTGAGAAGCTAAATTTACAGGTGTGTGCCACTGTGCCTAGGAAAATTTCAAACAAATTAATAGGTTCTTTGAACTTTTTATTTTGGACAAGAATTCAATAATTTTTTTTATCAGAAACATAAAAATAGAGACTGCCTATTAACACCAAGAAAACTCTTAAACTTATGGTAGCATCATATAAAATGTTACATAATACACAGTCAAATAAAGATGTTTCATCTAAATATTTAGAAAATTTAGAATTTCATATTCTGATGCATTATCCTGAAAACATGTATGACACATACTATTAATTTATACCAAAGCATATAACATTTATTTTATTGTGAGAAAAGATAAGTTTCATGACAAAAATGACTTTACTGGATTTCAACCTTGAGTCCTAGAAATATTGGTGTGTGTGTGTGTGTGTGTGTGTGTGTGTGTGTGGTGTTGGGGATTGCACCCAGGGGCTCTCTATCACTGAATCACATACCCAGATCTTTCCATTTTTTATTTTGAGACAAAGTCTCACTAAGTTGCTGAGGTTGGCCTCAAACTTGCAATCCTTTTGACTCAGCCTACCAAGTAGGTGGGAGTAATTACAGGCATGAACCACCACAGCTGGCAAGAAACAAATTTTAATGATAAAAAAGAAAAACTAATATTTAACCTTGAAACAAATGTCTTTCTATATAATATATCATTATTACTACCCTCTTGTTCTTAAAATATGAAATATTTAGAACTTTGATCTATAGAAATTT
>CM046662.1:61364834-61502211 GCA_025594165.1 Tamias sibiricus
ACTTTGAATTGAGTTTTGTGCATGGTGAGAGATAAGGATTTAATTTCAATTTGGTGCATATGGATTTCCAGTTTTGCCAGCACCATTTGTTGAAGAGGCTATCCTTTCTCCACTGTACATTTTTGGCACCTTTGTCTAATATAAGATAGCTGAAATTATATGTATTAGTTTCTGTGTCCTCAATTCTGTACCATTGATCCACCAGTCTGTTTTGGTGCCAATACCATGCCGTTTTTGTTACTATTGCTCTATAGTATAATTTAAGGTCCGGTATGGTGATGCCCCCTGCTTCACTTTTCTTGCTCAGGATTGCTTTGGCTATTCTGGGTCTCTTATTTTTCCAGATGAATTTCATGACTGCTATTTCTATTTCTTTGAAGAATGACATTGGGATTTTGATTGGAATTGCATTAAATCTGTATAGTGCTTTTGGTAGTATGGACATTTTGACAATATTAATTCTACCTATCCAAGAGCAAGGTAGGTCTTTCCATCTTCTGAGTTCATCTATAATTTCTTTCTTTAGTGTTCTATAATTTTCGTTATAGAGGTCTTTCACCTCTTTCATTAGGTTGATTCCCAGGTATTTTATTTTTTTTTTGATGCTATTGTAAATGGGTTAGTTTTCATCATTTCCCTTTCAGAGTCTTTGTTGTTGATGTACAAAAATGCCTTTGACTTATGTGTGTTGATTTTGTATCCTGCAACTTTGCCAAATTCATTTACTAGTTGTAAAAGTTTTCTGGTAGAGTTTTTTGGGTCTTCTAGGTATATTATCATGTCATCAGCAAATAGTGCTAATTTGAGCTCTTCTTTTCCTATCTGGATCCCTTTAATTTCTTTCGTCTGTCTAATTGCTCTGGCCAGAGTTTCCAGTACTATGTTAAATAGCAGTGGTGAAAGGGGGCATCCCTGTCTTGTTCCAGTTTTTAGAGGGAATGCTTTCAATTTTTCTCCATTTAAGATAATGTTAGCTCGGGGCCTTGCATATATTGCTTTTATAGTGTTGAGATACGTTCCTGATATTCCTAGTTTTTCCAGTGTTTTGAACATAAAGGGGTGTTGTATTTTGTCAAATGCTTTTTCTGCGTCTATTGAGATGATCATATGATTTTTGTCTTTAAATCTATTGATGTGGTGTATTATGTTTATTGATTTCCGAATGTTGAACCAGCCTTGCATCCCTGGGATAAACCCCACTTGATCATGGTGCACTATCTTTTTGATATGTTTTTGTATCCGATTTGCCAGGATTTTGTTGAGGGTTTTTGCATCTATGTTCATTAAAGATATGGGCCTGAAGTTTTCTTTTTTGGATGTGTCTTTGCCTGGCTTTGGGATTAATGTGATATTGGCCTCATAGAAAGAGTCTGGAGGAGCTCCCTCTTTTTCTATTTCTTGGAATAGTTTGAAGAGCATTGGTATTAGTTCTTCTTTGAAAGTCTTATAGAACTTGGCTGTAAACCCATCAGGTCCTGGACTTTTCCTTGTTGGTAGCTTTTTGATGACATCTTCTATTTCTTCGCTTGTAATTGATCTGTTTAAATTGTGTATAGCCTCCACATCCAGTTTAGGCAAATCATATGACTCTAGAAATCTGTCAATGCATTCAGTATTTTCTATTTTATTAGAGTACAAGTTTTCAAAGTAATTTCTAATTATATTCTGTATATCTGAGGTGTTTGTTGTGATATTCCCTTTTTCATCACGAATGTTAGTACACATATTTTCTTTTTAGTATTCAACTAAATATTTGAGACCCTCTACAGTTCTCCATACTGCGGAGATTGAAAATTTATGTTCTCTGATCTTTGGAAGGCTTGATTTGAGTTCATCAGGATTCTTTGCTTATCATTTTCCTTCCTTAAAAATCTGTGTAACTCTATTTTCTTGTCACTGTGTCTTCCAAATCCTAGGCTCTTTTAATTCCTTGGGATCCCAACTCTGATTCCTCAGAGAGTCCTGCCAGCTCCATCATGGTTTTCCCTGCCTTTACCTTAGTCCTGAACTTTCTCCAGGCAGGAGGATGGAAGCATTTTAGAAGTTACTGCAATTATTCCTGTCTCTCAAAAATCACTAGTTTCAGTGACCAGGGTTTTAAGTGCTATTATTGCATATACTTTTCCCCTTACTCCTTGTCTTGATTATGTTTTGGCCAGAGGGTGATCAGTCAGTTACTTCCCACTTTTACTACAAACTTTATTTTTAGCAAAGTAGATCTGTGATTCAAATAATTAACATACAATATTATGAAAATAATATTGTAAGATGTGTAATTAAAAGCAAATAATTAGGCTGTAGCTCAGTGATAGAGCACTTACCTAGTACATGTGAGGCACTGGATTTGATCCTTGGCACCACATAAAAATAAATAAAAAAAAAAAAAAAAGTAGGCTATGAAGTTTTTGTCCAACTACAAAAAAACAACAACAACAACAACAACAAACAACAACAAAACGAACAAAGTCAAATAATTGTTTTCTAATTTTTAATTTTTTCTGACACTTATGTCATTTGTCTATATAATGTTTTTGAAGCTATTTGTTAATTTTTGGGATACCTTTTAATTTTACATTAACTAAGGAGAATTCTCTAACCACTCTATGACAATATTATTTTTAAATTTTTATTTATAGTAGTTATGAGTATTATGATTACAATTCATACTGTACATATAGAGCATCTTTTTACACAAAACAGTTTGTATACAAAGTATATTCGTAGCATTCAAGTCTTCAATCATGCATTTAGAATAATGATACCCATATTATTCAACCACTTTTTCTTTCCCCCCCTTCCCCCCTTGTGCCTCCCTTCCCCTCCCTTCCCTTTGACCATTATAGTGTTCCACTAATCCTCCTATGCACCCCTACCCAACAATACTGTGAACCAACCTCCTTATATCAGAGGAAACATTTGGTATTTGGATTTTTGAGATTGACTGATTTCACTTAGCATTATATTCTCCAACTTCATCCATTTACCTGCAAATGCCATTATTTTAATCTCTTTTATTGCTGAGTAAAATTCCATTGTGTATATATACCACATTTTCTTTATCCACTCATCTACTGAGGGACATCTAGGTTGGTTCCACAACCTAGCTATTGTGAATTGTGCTGCTATAAACATTGAAGTGGCTGTGTCACTGTAATATGCTGTTTTTAAGTCCTTTGGGAATAGACCCAGGAGTGGGATGGCTGGGTCATAGGATGGTTCCATTAACATTTTCCCAAGAAATCTCCATACTGCTTTCCATAACAGTTGTACCATTTTGCAGTCCCACTAGCAATGTATGAGTGTGCCTTTTCCCCCACATCCTCTCCAACATTTATTATTGTTTGTGTTCTTGATAGCTGCCATTCTGACTGGAGTGAAATGAAATCTTAGAGTAGTTTTGATTTACATTTCTCTAATTGCCAGCGATGTTGAGCATTTTTTCATGTATTTGTTGATTAATCGTGTATCTTCTGAGAAGTGTCTTTTCAATTCCTTAGCTTATTTATTGATTTGTTTTTTTTTTTTTTTTTTTTTGGTGTGTCAAGTTTTTTGAGTTCTTTATATATTCTAGAAATTAGTGCTCTATCTGATGTGCATATATTAAATATTTGTTCCCACTTAGTTGGCTCTCTATTTACCTCACTGATTATTTCTTTTGCTGAGAAGGAGCTTTTTAGCTTAAATCTATCCCATTCATTAATTCTTTTTATTAATTCTTACACTACCATATTCTTATTAAGGAACTTGGGGCCTAATCCAACATGTTTGAAATTGTAGCTTACTTTTTCTTCTATTAGTTGTATTGTCTCTGGTCTAATTCCTAAGTCCTTGATCAACTTTGAATTGAATTTTGTGCATGGTGAGATATATGGGTTTAATTTCATTTTGTTGCATATGGATTGTAGGTGCCTGATACTGTTGCTTGCAGCTATGATACTGCAGGAGAAAACTCGGAGGCAGGATGAAAATGAAAAAGGTCTTTTATTTTTCTTCTCTCTCCTGCTTCAGCAACCTCTCGAACTCTAACCGGCCTGACTCCTTTCAACCAGCAACTTTCTTCTCCTTCCAATCCCCTCTAACCAACCTCACCCGGTTTTATACATTTAGCTTTAACAAGGACAAGTGCTTACAGCTCGAGCTTACAGGTGTATCACACAGTGTTCACGAACATACAAAGATTCTTTGAATAATGTATTAATATCAGGTGGAAACTAGAACATCTTTTATGGCTCTCAGCTAACCGCAATAGCTATCTCCTTGATTAGGGCTCCTTCAATGGATTTCCAGTTTTCCCAGCACCATTTGTTGAAGAGGCTATCCTTTCTCCACTGTACATTTTTGGCACCTCTGTCTAATATAAGATAGCTGAAATTATATGTTTTAATCTCAGTGTCCTCAATTCTGTACCATTGGTCTTCTAGTCTGTTTTCGTGCCAATACTATGTGTTTTTGTTACTATTGCTCTATAGTATATTTTGAAGTCTGGTATGGTAATGCCACCTGCTTCACTTTTCTTGCTCAGGATTGCTTTAGCTATTCTGGGACTCTTATTTTTCCAGATGAATTTCATGACTGCTTTTTCTATTTCTTTGAGGAATGTCATTGGGATTTTGATTGGAATTGCATTAAATCTGTATAATGATTTTGGTAGTATGGACATTTGACAATATTAATTCTGCCTATCCAAGAACAAGGTAGGTCTTTTCATCTTCTGAGGTCTTCTATGAGGTCTTCTATAATTTCTTTCTTTAGTGTTCTATAGTTTTCATTATAGAGGTCTTTCACCTCTTTAGTTAAGTTGATTCCCAGGTTTTTGTTTTTTTTTTTATGCTATTGTAAATGGGGTAGTTTTCATCATTTCCCTTTCAGAGGATTTGTCACGGATGTACAAAAATGCCTTTGACTTATGGGTACTGATTTTGTATCCTGCAACTTTGCCAAATTCATTTACTAGTTGTAAAAGTTTTCTGGTAGAGTTTTTTTGGGTCTTCTAGGTATATTATCATGTCATCAGCAAATAGTGCTAATTTGAGCTCTTCTTTTCCTATCTGGATCCCTTTAATTTCTTTCATCTGTCTAATTGCTCTGGCCAGAGTTTCCAGTACTGTTAAATAGCAGTGGTGAAAGGGGGCATCCCTGTCTTGTTCCAGTTTTTAGAGGGAATGCTTTCAATTTTTCTCCATTTAAGATAATGTTAACTCAGGGCCTTGCATAAATAGCTTTTATAATGTTGAGATATGTTCCTGATATTCCTAGTTTTTCCAGTGTTTTGAACATAAAGAGGTGTTGTATTTTGTCGAATGCTTTTTCTGTGTCTATTGAGATGATCATATTTCTTTAAGTCTATTGATGTGATGTATTATGTTTATTGATTTCCGAATGTTGAACCAGCCTTGCATCCCTGGAATAAACCCCACTTGATCGTGGTGCACTATCTTTTTGATATGTTTTTGTATC
This sequence comes from Tamias sibiricus, assembly GCA_025594165.1. Classification (NCBI taxonomy): domain Eukaryota; kingdom Metazoa; phylum Chordata; class Mammalia; order Rodentia; family Sciuridae; genus Tamias; species Tamias sibiricus. The sequence goes on from CM046662.1 coordinate 61,370,292, forward strand.
CGATTTGCCAGGATTTTGTTGAGGATCTTTGCATCTATGATCATTAAAGATATGGGCCTGAAGTTTTCTTTTTTGGCTGTGTCTTTGCCTGGCTTTGGAATTAATGTGATATTGGCCTCATAGAAAGAGTCTGGAAGAGCTCCCTCTTTTTCTATTTCTTGAAATAATTTGAAGAGCATCGGTATTAGTTCTTCTTTGAAAGTCTTGTCTTGTAGACTTGGCTGTAAACCCATCAGGACCTGGACTTTTTCTTGTTGGTAGTTTTTTTTTTTTAATTTTATTTTTTATAATTTTTAATATGTACATAGTGCATATATTTAGTGCATATATTTAGTATCTTTTTACATACAATTGTTTGTATACAAAGTATATTCGTACAATTTAGGTCTTCAATCATGCATTAAGGAAAATGATATCCGTCTCATTCAACCACCTTTTTTCCCCCCCTCCCTCCCCTCTTGCTCCCTCCCTTACCCTCCCTTCCCTTGACCATTCTAGTGTTCCTCTAATCCTCCTATGTACCCCATCCAACAATACTTTGAAATAGCCTCCTTATATAAGAGAGAACATTTGGTACTTGGATTTTTGAGACTGACTAACTTCACTTAGCATTATGTCTTCCAACTTCATCCATTTACCTGCAAATGCCATTAATTTATTTTCTTTTATTGCTGAGTAAAATTCCATTGTGCGTATATACCACATTTTCTTAATCCACTCATTTACTGAGGGACATCTAGGTTGATTCCACAACCTAGCTATTGTGAATTGTGCAGCTACAAACATTGAGATAGCTGTGTCACTGTAATATGCTGTTTTTAAGTCCTTTGGGAATAGACCCAAGAGTGGGATGGCTGGGTCATAGGGTGGTTCCATTCCCAGTTTTCCAAGAAATCTCCATACTGCTTTCCATAACGGTTGCACCATTTTGCAGTCCCACCAGCAATGTATGAGTGTGCCTTTTTCTCCACATCCTCTCCAACATTTATTGTTGCTTGTGTTCTTGATGGCTGCCATTCTGACTGGAGTGAAGTGAAATCTTAGAGTAGTTTTGATTTGCATTTCTCTAATTGCCAGCGATGTTGAACATTTTTTCATGTATTTGTTAATTAATCGTGTATCTTCTTCTGAGAGGTGTCTTCTCAATTCCTTAGCCCATTTATTGATTGGGTTATTTGTTTTTTTAGTGTAAAGTTTTTTGAGTTCTTTATATATTCTAGAGATTAGTGCTCTATCTGATGTGCATGTATTAAATATTTGTTCCCAATTAGTTGGCTCTCTATTCACCTCACTGATTGTTTCTTTTGCTGAAAAGAAGCTTTTTAGTTTAAATCTATCCCATTCTTTAATTCTTGGTAGTAATTCTTGCGCTACAGGATTCTTATTAAGGAACTTGGGGCCTAATCCAACATGTTGGAAATTGGAGCTTACTTTTTCTTCTATTAGGTGTATTGTCTCTGATCTAATTCCTAGGTCTTTGATCCACTTTGAATTGAGTTTTGTGCATGGTGAGAGATAAAGGTTTAATTTCATTTTGTTGCATATGGATTTCCAGTTTTCCCAGCACCATTTGTTGAAGAGGCTATCCTTTCTCCACTGTACATTTTTGGCACCTTTGTCTAATATAAGATAGCTGTAATTAAATGTATTAGTCTCTGTATCCTCAATTCTGTACCATTGGTCCACCAGTCTGTTTTGGTGCCAATACCATGCTGTTTTTGTTACTATTGCTCTATAGTATAATTTAAAGTCTGGTATGGTGATGCCCCCTGCTTCACTTTTCTTGCTCAGGATTGCTTTGGCTATTCTGGGTCTCTTATTTTTCCAGATGAATTTCATGACTGCTATTTCTATTTCTTTGAAGAATGACATTGGGATTTTGATAGGAATTGCATTAAATCTGTATAATGCTTTTGGTAGTATGGACATTTTGACAATATTAATTCTACCTATCCAAGAGCAAGGTAGGTCTTTCCATCTTCTGAGTTCATCTATAATTTCTTTCTTTAGTGTTCTATAATTTTCGGTATACAGGTCTTTCACCTCTTTCGTTAGGTTGATTCCCAGGTATTTTATTTTTTTTGATGCTATTGCAAATGGGGTATTTTTCATCATTTCCCTTTCAGAGTCTTTGTCGCTGATGTACACAAATGCCTTTGACTTATGTGTATTGATTTTGTATCCTGCAACTTTGCCAAATTCGTTTACTAGTTGTAAAAGTTTTCTGGTAGAGTTTTTTGGGTCTTCTAGGTAGATTATCATGTCATCAGCAAATAGTGCTAATTTGAGCTCTTCTTTTCCTATCTGGATCCCTTTAATTTCTTTCGTCTGTCTAATTGCTCTGGCCAGAGTTTCCAGTACTATGTTAAATAGCAGTGGTGAAAGGGGACATCCCTGTCTTGTTCCAGTTTTTAGAGGGAATGCTTTCAATTTTTCTCCATTTAAGATAATGTTAGCTCAGGGCCTTGCATAAATAGCTTTTATTATGTTAAGATATGTTCCTGATATTCCTAGTTTTTCTAGTGTTTTGAACATAAAGGGGTGTTGTATTTTGTCAAATGCTTTTTCTGCGTCAATTGAGATGATCATATGATTTTTGTCTTTAAGTCTATTGATGTGATGTATTATGTTTATTGATTTCCGAATATTGAACCAGCCTTGCATCCCTGGGATAAACCCCACTTGATCGTGGTGCACTATCTTTTTGATATGTTTTTGTATCCGATTTGCCAGGATTTTGTTGAGGATTTTTGCATCTATGTTCATTAAAGATATGGGCCTGAAGTTTTCTTTTTTTGGATGTGTCTTTGCCTGGCTTTGGAATTAATGTAATATTGGCCTCATAGAAAGAGTCTGGAAGAGCTCCCTCTTTTTCTATTTCTTGAAATAGTTTGAAGAGCATTGGTATTAGTTCTTCTTTGAAAGTCTTATAGAACTCGGCTGTAAACCCATCAGGTCCTGGACTTTTCCTTGTTGGTAGCTTTTTGATGACATCTTCTATTTCTTCGCTTGTAATTGATCTATTTAAATTATGTATAGCCTCCACATCCAGTTTAGGCAAATCATATGACTCTAGAAATCTGTCAATGCATTCAGTATTTTCTATTTTATTAGAGTACAAGTTTTCAAAGTAATTTCTAATTATATTCTGTATATCTGAGGTGTTTGTTGTGATATTCCCTTTTTCATCACGAATGTTAGTAATTTGAGTTTTTTCTCTTCTTCTTTTCGTTAACATTGCTAAGGGTCTGTCAATTTTGTTTATTTTTTCAAAGAACCAACTTTTAGTTTTGTCAATTCTTTGAATGGTTTCCTTAGTCTCAATTTCATTAATTTCTGCTCTGATTTTAATTATTTCCTGTCTTCTACTGCTCTTGGTGTTGGTCTGTTCTTCTTTTTCTAATGCTTTGAGGTGTGATGTTAAGTCATTTATTTGTTGGTTTTTTTTCCTCTTAAGGAATGAACTCAGTGCAATGAATTTTCCTCTTACTACTGCCTTCATGGTGTCCCAGAGATTTCTATATGATGTATCTGTGTTCTCATTTACCTCTAGGAATTTTTTGATCTCCTCTTTGATGTCTTCTTCAACCCCTTGTTCATTCAGTAGCATGTTGTTTAGCTTCCAGTTGATGGAGTAGTTTTTCTTATTCCTTGTTTTGTCGTTGATTTCCAATTTCATCCCTTTATGGTCCGATAGCATGCAGGGTAGTATCTCTATTTTTTTATATTTGCTGAGAGTTGCCTTGTGACATAATATGTGGTCTATTTTGGAGAAGGAGCCATGTGCTGCTGAGAAAAATGTGTATTCGTTTACTGAGGGATGAAATATTCTATATATGTCTGTTAGGTCTAAATTGTTAATTGTTTTGAGGAGGCTTAAAGTTTCTTTGTTTAGCTTTTGTTTGGATGATCTATCCATTGGTGAGAGAGGTGTGTTGAAGTCCCCTAGAATAACTGTGTTGTGGTCTATTTTACTCTTGAACTTAAGAAGCGTTTGTTTGATGAATGTAGGTGCTCCATTATTTGGGGCATACAGATTTATGATTGTTATATCCTGTTGATGGATGGTTCCCTTAAGTAATAAGAAAATATCCATCTTTGTCCCTCTTGATTAATTTTGGTTTGAAGTCTACCTTATTTGATATGAGGATGGAAACCCCTGCTTGCTTCCGCCGGCCATGTGAGTGATAAGACTTTTCCCAGCCTTTCACTTTCAGTCTGTTGATGTCTTTTTCTATGAGGTGTGTGTTTCTTGGAGACAGCAAATTGTTGGGTCATTTCTTTTAATCCATTCTGATAATCTGTGTCTTTTGATTGGCGAGTTTAGGCCATTAACATTCAGGGTTATTATTGAGATGTGATTTTTATTCCCATCCATTTTTATTTGACTTATGGTCTTTAGCTTGATTTGGTTTCTCTTCTGGTTGGTATTTCCTTTAGTTTAATATCTCCCTTTGTTGATTTTCGTTATCATCTTTCTCTTCTTCTTCATGAAAAATGTTGCCCAGGATGTTCAGAAGTGCTGGCTTTCGAGTTGTGAAATCTTTTAACTTTTGCTTGTCGTGGAAGGTTTTTATTTCATCTTTGAATCTAAAGCTCAATTTTGCTGGATATAAGATTCTTGGTTGACATCCCTTTTCTTTCAGAGCTTGAAATATGCTATTCCAGGATCTTCTTGCTTTTAAGGTCTGGGTTGAAAAATCTGAACATAATCTGATTGGTTTCCCCCTATATGTAATTTGCTTCCTTTCTCTTGTGGCTTTTAGTATTCTCTCCTTGCTCAGTGTATTAGGCATTTTCATTATAATGTGTCTAGGTGTGGCTCTGTTGAGATTTTGTTTGTTTGGTGTTCGGTATGCCTCTTGAACTTGGTTTTCCATTTCATTCCTCAAGCTTGGAAAATTTTCTGTAATTATTTCATTAAATAGATTACTCATTCCTTTGGCTTGAAACTCTGCCCCTTCCTCTACGCCAATCACTCTTAAGTTTGGTCTTTTTATGCTGTCCCATAATTCCTGGATGTTATGTTCATGATTATTAACAAGTTTTGCTGTATGGTTTAAATTCTTCTCTAAGACATATATTTTGTCTTCATTGTCTGAGGTTCTATCTTCCAGATGATCTATTCTGTTGGAGATGTTTTCAATTGAGCTTTTATTTTGGTTTATTGCTTCTTTCATTTCTGGAATTTCTGTTTGGATTCTCTTTAGAGCCTCTATTTCCCTATTGAAGTAATCTTTTACTTCCTGTATTTGTTTTTGGAGTTCTTTGTCAAAATGATCTTTTGCCTCCTGTACCTGCTCCCTCATCTCATTTTTGAGTTCATTCTTAAGTTCCATAAACATTTGGCATATGTAATTTCTAAATTCCATCTCTGGCATTTGACCAACTGTGCTTGCCATGACATCTGCCGATGAGGTATCTTGATTTGTTTGTGTCATTTTCTTTCCTTGTTTTTTCATGTTGCTTGTGTGTCTATTCTTCCTGCACTGTGGGACCTTGACTGTTTCGATTTTACCTTAAAGCCTTATGTTGTTCCTGTAGTACAATGCTATCAGATCACCTTATAATTCCTTTATACTTTTAAAACCTAACACTTTCTATTCAGAAAATCCAAGTTTGGTCACAATGTACAGATTTTGTTATCCCAGATATTATTTCCAATTTACTCTGTATGTTTCTGATAGGGTTTTATAGCTTCAAGTATTGGATACAGAGGTGTTATGTTTAGGAAGAAGGAAGTGTCTTGAATTGTTCTTTCTTGGAAAGTATGAAAAGAGATATCTATTGAAATGGTTTAGTGGAAGTGATTTAGTATCAGTAGACGATGGAAGAAAGAGAATGGGGTTGACAATTAGGTAAAAAGATCAATTTATATATATAGTAAGTTGGAAAAGAAAAAAAATGATAAAGAGTAGGAATTGGTGTAAGAGAGAGGAGAGAGAGAATCAAGGAAATAGAGAGTAAACTATATATAACACCACTTTGCTCCCCAGTTCAATTGCGCCGGTTCTAGAAATCCCAAGTTTTGCGTATAACTTGTTTTTGGCTCTGTTTAGTATGCACTGGCAGGATGTAAACATGAAAGATGAAGGAGGAAGAAAAGATACAAGGGTGAGAAGGAGTAAAAGAATGAAAGAAAAAAGGGAGCGGAAGCAGATAAACACACTAACAATCAATGCGGAAGGAAAAAAAAAAAAAAAAAAGCAGAACAAAACAAAGCCAAAAAAAGAAAAAGAAAAATAAACAAACAAACATACAAACAACAACAACAACAAAAAAACCCCTCCCTGCAATCCAGAAAATCAAGCAGACCAATAAAAAGAAAGGGAAAAAAAAAAAAAAAAAAGTCAAACCCCAAGTCTCAGACAAAACGGGCCTTGGGAAGCCCCCCCTCTTTTTTTCCTTTCCAGTTCAAACCAATTGCTATTGGATCACAGTCTGTGATCCTGTCAGTGAAATCAAGGCTGCATCCTAGGCCAGCGGCTGCACGGTTCAGTGAAGGAGTGGCCCAGGGGGACTGTGTGTGTCAGCAGATGAATGGCGCCGGGAAGGGGGATCTTCCAGAAGGCACCCCCTCCCCAAGCCCACCCACAGTTGCAGTCCCCTGTGGCTGCTGTGCCAGCCTCAGAAACGCCTTCCCCTGCTGACCAACCAAGTCTCACCCAATTGTGCGTTGTCTTCAGAGAGCTGGAGAGTCCCTGGGTGGATGCAGCAGTCGCTCTCCGTCTCCTCCCCTTTGTCAGGATCAGCCCCTGCAGCTTTCAAAGATGGCGGCGCTCTCCTTCCAGTCAACAGCAGCTCCGCAGACTCCCAGACTCCCGTATCCTTGCCGATCGCACTGGGAAGCCACACCGAGGGTCGCGTCAGGCGGAGTGTGGATTCGAACTGGTGTGTGGACCCGCGGTCTCCCGTGGCTCCCCAGCACCAATCCTGCCGGCTGTTATCGCTGGTTTTTATCGCCGGTTTCACGCTGGTGTGCCGTGAGTTTGGCTGGGGTTGCAGCAGTAGCGCGGTCTCCTCACACTGACCTTGTTTCGCATGGCCTGTGCACCACCCAGGCGGTTTTGCAGGAGCCTCCCGGCTCCAGCCGCTGCAGACAGCTTGTCTCTTTCTCTCTCTGGTAGTGGTAATCAAACCATCCAGGATATCGGTATTTTCAGTCCATATATATATAATGAAAGGCAATTTATCTGCTTTGTTGGATTCTTTCTACGGAACTGTCCTGAAGTGCGGCTTCCTCTAATCCGCCATCTTGGATCTCCTTGTTGGTAGTTTTTTGATAGTGTCTTCTATTTCTTCACTTGAAAATGATTTATTAAATTGTGTATAGCATCCAGTTCCAGTTTGGGCAATTCATACGACTCTAGAAATCTGTCAATGCTTTCAACATTTTCCATTTTATTAGAGTACAAGTTTTCAAAGTAATTTCTAATAATCTCCTGTATGTCTGAGGTGTTTGTTGTGATATTTCATTTTTCATCACAGATGTTAGTAATTTGAGTTTTTTCTCTTCTTTTCGTTAGCATCACTAGGGGTCTGTCAATTTTATTTATTTTTTCAAAGAACCAACTTTTGGTTTTGTCAATTCTTTGAATTGTTTCTTTAGTCTCAATTTCATTAATTTCAGTTCTGCTTTTAATTATTTCCTATCTTCTACTGCTCTTATTGTTGATCTGTTCTTCTTTTTCTAGTGCTTTGAGGTGTGATGTAAAGTCATTTATTTGTTTTTTTTTTCTTTTAAGGAAGGAATTCAGTGCAATGAATTTTCCTCTTACTACTGCCTTCATAGTGTCCCAGAGATTTCTATACGATGTGTCTGTGTTCTCATTTACCTCTAGGAATTTTTAAATCTCCTCCTTGATGTCTTCTTCAACTCTTTGTTCATTCAGTAGCATGTTATTTAGCTTCCAGCTGTTGGAGTAGTTTTTTTTTTTTTTTTTAATTTCTTGTTTTATCATTGATTTCCAATTTCATCCTATTATGGTCTGATAGAATGCAAGGTAGCATTTCTATTTTTTTATATTTGCTGAGAGTTGCCTTGTGACATAATATATGGCCAATTTTGGAGAAAGAGCCGTGTGCTGCTGAGAAGAAAGTGTATTCGCTTACTGAGGGATGAAATATTCTATATATGTCTGTTAGGTCTAATTTATTAATTGTTTTAACGAGGCCTAAGGTTTCTTTATTTAGCTTTTGTTTGTATGATCTATCCATTGGTGAGAGAGGTGTGTTGAAGTCTCCTAGAACAACTGTGTTGTGGTCTATTTTACTCTTGAACTTGAGAAGGGTTTGTTTGATGAATGTAGGTGCTCCACTATTTGGGGCATATAGATTTATAATTGTTATATCTTATTGATGAATGGTTCCCTTAAGTAGTAAGAAATATCCATCTTTGTCTCTTTTGATTAGCTTTGGCTTGAAGTCTATCTTATTTGATATGAGAATGGAAACCCATACTTGCTTCCACAGCCCATATGAGTGATAAGATTTTTCCCAGACTTTCACCTTCAATCGCTTGATGTCTTTTTTTATGAGATGTGTTTCTTGGAGACAGCAAATTGTTGGGTTGTTTCTTTTAATCAAGTCTGACAATCTGTGTCTTTTGAATGGTGAGTTTAGGCCATTAACATTCAGGGTTATTATTGAGATATGATTCTTATTTCCATCCATTTTTAATTGTATTATGGTATTTAGCTTGATTTGGATTCTCCTCTGGTTGGTAATTCCTTTAGTTTACTATATCCCTTTGTTGATTTTCAATGTTATTTTTCTCTTCTTTTTTTCTTTCTTTTTTTTTAATTAATTTTTTTAATTTATAATAAATACAATTCATAGTGCCCATATATAGCATCTTTTTACATACAACTCTTTGTATACAAAGTATATTCGTACAATTCAGGTCTTCAATCATGCATTTAGGAAAATGATATCCGTCTCATTCAACCACTTTTTTTTTCTTTTCTCCCCCTCCCTCCCTGAAGGAGCCCTAATTAGGAAGGGCTGTTGCAGCTAGCTGGAAGCCATAAGTTCCACCTGATATGTATGTGATGCACCTGTAGGCACCCGCGAAAGCTGAAGGTATATAACTGGGTGAAAGCGGTCCGAGTTAGGAGAACGAAGGAGAATGCAGTCAGTCAGTCATGCAGTCACTCGGTCGGTCAGAAGAAGAGTTCGGGTCGGAGAATCAGAGCGGCCAGAACGTAGGCAGAGCGGTTACAGAAGAGAAACCAGATAGAAGGAGTAATGGCTGGTCAGAGTTAGGCCGAGGCTCCCGAAGAAGAAAGAAGAAGCTCTAAAAAATAATCTTTCTCTAAGCTAAGCTCTCTCTATCTTTCTTTCTCTCTCTCTAAGCTAAGAAGACAAGAAGACAAGAAAAGACAAGAAGACAAGAAGACAAGAAGCTAAGCTCTATCTTTCTTTCTCTCTAAGACAAGAAGAAAAGCTCTCTTTAATCTTTCTCTCTAAAATAGCTTTACTCTGCCTCCAAGAGTTTTCCTCCCGGTTTTCGGTACCAGGTAGCTTACACCTCCCCCCTTGCTTCCTCCCTTCTCCTCCCTTCCCTTTGACCATTCTAGTGTTCCTCTAATCCTTCAAGCCTCCTTATATCAGAAAAAAAATTTGGTACTTGGATTTTTGAGACTGACTAACTTCACTTCACATTATGTCTTCCAACTTCATCCATTTACCTGCAAATGCCATTATTTTATTTTCTTTTATTGCTGAGTAAGATTCCATTGTGCGTATATACCACATTCTTTTAATCCATTCATTTACTGAGGGACATCTAGGTTGGTTCCACAACCTAGCTATTGTGAATTGTGCAGCTACAAACATTGAGATAGCTGTGTCACTGTAATATGCTGTTTTTAAGTCTTTGGGAATAGACCCAGGAGTGGGATGGCTGGGTCATAGGGTGGTTCCATTACCATTTTCCCAAGAAATCTCCATACTACATTCCATAATGGTTGTACCATTTTGCAGTCCCACCAGCAATGTATGAGTGTGCCTTTTCCCCCACATCCTCTCCAACATTTATTGTTGTTTGTGTTCTTGATAGCTGCCATTCTGACTGGAGTGAAATGAAATCTTAGAGTAGTTTTGATTTGCATTTCTCTAATTGCCAGCGATGTTGAGCATTTTTTCATGTATTTGTTGATTAATCGTGTATCTTCTTCTGAGAAGTGTCTTTTCAATTCCTTAGCCCATTTATTGACTGGGTTATTTGTTTTTTTTGTGTCAAGTTTTTTGAGTTCATTATATATTCTAGAATTAGTGCTTTATCCTATGTGCATGTATTAAATATTTGTTCCCACTTAGTTGGCTCTCTATTCACCTCACTGATTGTTTATTTGCTGAGAATAAGGTTTTTAGCTTAAATGTATCATATTCATTAATTCTTTTTATTAATTCTTGTGCTACCGGATTCTTATTAAGGAACTTGGGGCCTAATCCAACATGTTTGAAATTGTAGCTTACTTTTTCTTCTATTAGTCGTATTGTCTCTGGTCTAATTCCTAAGTCCTTGATCAACTTTGAATTGAATTTTGTGCATGGTGAGATATACGAGTTTAATATCATTTTGTTGCATATGGATTTCCAGTTTTCCCAGAACCATTTGTTGAAGAGGCTATCTTTTCTCCACTGTACATTTTGGGCACCTTTCTCTAATATAAGATAGCTGAAATCATATGTATTAGTCTCAGTGTCCTAAATTCTGTACCATTGGTCCACCAGTCGGTTTTGGTGCCAATACCATGCTGTTTTTGTTACTATTGCTCTATAGTATAATTTAAAGTCTGGTATGTTGATGCCACCTGCTTCACTTTTCTTGCTCAGGATTGCTTTGGCTATTCTGGGTCTCTTATTTTTCCAGATGAATTTCATGACTGCTTTTTCTATTTCCTTGAAGAATGACATAGGGATTTTGATTGGAATTGCATTAAATCTGTATAATGTTTTTACAATTTGACAATATTAATTCTACCTATCCAAGAGCAAGGTAGGTCTTTCCATCTTCTGAGTTCTTCTATAATTTCTTTCTTTAGTGTTCTATAATTTTTGTTATAGAGGTCTTTCACCTCTTTCGTTTAGTTGATTCCCAGGTATTTTATTTTTTTCGATGCTATTGTAAATGGGGTAGTTTTCATCATTTCCCTTTTAGAGACTTTGTCACTGATGTACAAAAATGCCTATGACTTATGTGTATTGATTTTGTATCCTGCAACTTTGCCAAATTCATTTACTAGTTGTAAAAGTTTTCTGGTAGAGTTTTTTGGGTCTTCTAGGTATATTATCATGTCATCAGCAAATAGTGCTAATTTGAGCTCTTCTTTTCCTATCTGGATCCCTTTAATTTCTTTCATCTGTCTAATTGCTCTGGCCAGAGTTTCCAGTACTATGTTAAATAGCAGTGGTGAAAGGGGGCATCCCTGTCTTGTTCCAGTTTTTAGAGGGAATGCTTTCAATTTTTCTCCATTTAAGATAATATTAGCTCGGGGCCTTGCATAAATAGCTTTTATAAAGTTGAGATATGTTCCTGATATTCCTAATTTTTCCAGTGTTTTGAACATAAAGGGGTGTTGTATTTTGTCAAATGCTTTTTCTGTGTCTATTGAGATGATCATATTTCTTTAAGTCTATTGATGTGATGTATTATGTTTATTGATTTCCGAATGTTGAACCAGCCTTGCATCCCTGGGATAAACCCCACTTGATCGTGGTACACTATCTTTTTGATATGTTTTTGTATCCGATTTGCCAGGATTTTGTTGAGGATCTTTGCATCTATGATCATTAAAGATATGGGCCTGAAGTTTTCTTTTTTGGCTGTGTCTTTGCCTAGCTTTGAAATTAATGTAATATTGGCCTCATAGAAAGAGTCTGGAAGAGCTCCCTCTTTTTCTATTTCTTGAAATAGTTTGAAAAGCATTGGTATTATTTCTTCTTTGAAAATCTTATAGAACTCAGCTGTAAACCCATCAGGTCCTGGACTTTTCCTTGTTGGTAGCTTTTTGATGATGTCTTCTGTTTCTTCACTTGTAATCAATCTGTTTAAGTTGTGTATAGCCTCCAGTTCCAATTTAGGCAAATCATACAACTCTAGAAATCTGTCAATGTTTTCAGTATTTTCTGTTTTATTAGAATACAAGTTTTCAAAGTAATTTCTAATTATCCTCTGTATATCTGAGTTGTTTGTTGTGATATTCCCTTTTTCATCACGAATGTTAGTAATTTGAGTTTTTTCTCTTCTTCTTTTTGTTAGCATCACTAAAGGTCTGTAAATTTTGTTTATTTTTTCCAAGAACCAACTTTTAGTTTTGTCAATTCTTTGAACGGTTTCCTTAGTCTCAATTTCATTAATTTCTGCTCTGATTTTAATTATTTCTTTTCTTCTACTGCTCTTCATGTTGGTCTGTTCTTCTTTTTCTAATGCTTTGAGGTGTGATGTTAAGTCATTTATTTGTTGGGTTTTTTTTCTCTTAAGAAATGAACTCAGTGCAATGAATTTTCTTTTTACTATTGCCTTCATAGTGTCCCAGAGATTTCTATACGATGTATCAGTGTTCTCATTTACTTCTAGGAATTTTTTAATCTCTTCTTTGATGTCTTCTTCAACCCTTTGTTCATTCAGTAGCATGTTGTTTAGCTTCCAGTTGTTGGAGTAGTTTTTCTTATTCCTTGTTTTGTCATTGATTTCCAATTTCATCCCTTTATGGTCTGATAGAATGCAGGGTAGTATCTCTATTTTTTTATATTTGCTGAGAGTTTCCTTATGACATAATATATGGTCTATTTTGGAGAAGGAGCCATGTGCTGCTGAGAAAAAAAGTGTATTCATTTACTGAGGGATGAAATATTCTATATATATCCTTTAGGTCTAAATTATTAATTGTTTTAAGGAGGCTTAAAGTTTCTTTGTTTAGCTTTTGTTTGTATGATCTATCCATTGGTGAGAGAGTTGTGTTGAAGTCCCCTAGAATAACTGTGTTGTGGTCTATTTTACTCTTGAACTTAAGAAATGTTTGTTTGATGAATGCAGATGCTCCATTATTTGGGGCATATAGATTTATGATTGTTATATCCTGTTGATGAATGGTTCCCTTGAGTAGTAAGAAATATCCGTCTTTGTCCCTCTTGATTAGTTTTGATTTGAAGTCTACCTTATTTGATATGAGAATGGAAACCCCTGCTTGTTTCCGCAGGCCATGTGAGTGAAAAGACTTTTCCCAGCCTTTCACTTTCAGTCTGTTGATGTCTTTTTCTATGAGGTGTGTTTCTTGGAGACAGCAAATTGTTGGGTCATTTCTTTTAATCCAGTCTGATAATCTGTGTCTTTTGATTGGTGAGTTTAGGCCATTAACATTCAGGGTTACTATTGAGATGTGATTTTTATTCCCATCCATTTTTATTTGTATTATGGTCTTTAGCTTGATTTGGTTTCTCTTCCGGTTGGTATATTTCCCTTAGTTTAATATCTCCCTTTGTTGATTTTCATTGTTATTTTTCTCTTCTTCTTCATGAAAAATGTTGCCCAGGATGTTCAGAAGTGCTGGCTTTCGAGTTGTGAAACCTTTTAACTTTTGCTTGTCGTGGAAGGTTTTTATTTCATCTTCAAATCTAAAGCTCAATTTTTCTGGATATAAGATTCTTGGTTGACATCCCTTTTCTTTCAGAGCTTGAAATATGCTATTCCAGGATCTTCTTGCTTTTAAGGTCTGGGTTGAAAAATCTGAGCATAGTCTGATGGGTTTTCCTTTATATTTAATCTGCTTCCTTTCTCTTGTGGCTTTTAATATTTTCTCCTTGCCTAGTTTATTAGGCAATTTCATTATAATGTGCCTTTGTGTGGATCTGTTGTGGTTTTGTACGTTTGGTGTTCAGTAAGCCTCTTGAACTTGGTTTTGCCATTTATTCCTCATGTTTGGAAATTTTTCTGCTATGATTTCATTGAATAAAGTACTCATTCCTTTGTTGAAACTCTGCACCTTCTTCAACACCAATCACTCTTAAGTTTGGTCTTTTTATGCTGTCCCATAATTCCTGAATGTTCTGTTCTTGTTTTCTGACTACTTTTGCTGTGTCATCTAGATTTTTCTCCAGGACATATATTTTGTCTTCGTTATCTGAGGTCCTTTCTTCCAAGAGGTCTAATCTGTTGGTGATGCTTTCAATTGAGCATTTATTTTGGTTTATTGCTTCTTTCATTTGCAGAATTTCTGTTTGGTTTCTCTTTAGAATCTCTATCTCCCTATTGAAGTAATCTTTTGCTTCCTGTATTTGTTTTTGGAGTTCTTTTTCAAAAAGTTCTTTTATCACCTGTATTTGTTCTCTCATCTCATTTTTGAGTTCATTCTGAAGATCCATAAGCATTTGGAATATGTAATTTCTAAATTCCATCTCTGGCATTTGACCAACTGTGCTTGCCATGGAATCTACTGACGGGGTATGTTGATTGGTTTCAGTCACTTTATTCCCTTGTTTCTTCATAATGCTTGTGTGTCTACTTTTCTAGCACTGTGGGACCTTGCCTATTTCGATTTTACCTTATAGCCTTATGTTGCTCCTGTGGTACAATGCTGTCAGATCCCCTTATAAATACTTTATACTTTATGATCTAACACTTTCTATTCAGCAAATCCCAGTTTGATCACAATGTACAGATTTAGTTAACTCAGGTATTGTTTCCAATTTACTCTGTATGCTTGTGTTGGAGTTTACAATTTCAATATTGGACACAGAGATGATATGTTTAGGAAGAAGGAAGTGAGGTTATTGAGGTGTTCTTTCTTAGGAAGTATGAAAATAGAATTCTATGGAATTGGTTTAATATCAGCAGATGGGAGAGGAAAGAGAATGGAGTGTGTGATTTAGAGGGAAGACTGATTTATATATAAACCAAACTTATTTAGCCTTTGAGAGAAAAAAAATAAAGAAAGATGGAAATTAAAAAATAAAAAAGGAACAATAAAAGATAACAAAGAAGTAAGAATTAGTGTAAGATAGAGGAGAGAGAAAGTGAGTCAAGAACATAGAGAGTAAACTATATATAACACCGCTTTGCTGTATATTTCAATTGCCCCAGATCTAGAAGTCCCAATTTCTGCGTAATAACTTGTTTTCGCCTCTGATGAGTATGCAATGACAGGGTGTAAATAGAGACGATGAGGTCAGAAGATGCTAAAGTGGGAAGGGAAGAAAAGAAAGAGGAACAAAAACAAACAAATAAGCACACTATCAAACAGAACAACAACAACAACAACAAGAAAAAAAAAAGTCGAACCCAGGAATAAGTCTCAAATAAACAGGACCCTGGAAAGCCCTTCTTTTTTCCCTTCCAGTTTAAGCCAGTTGTCCCAGAGCATGCCCAGACAGTCACAGAGCACCAATTAGTGGAGTCTAGTCTGCATCTTTGGCCAGCGGCAGATTGGCACAGCAAAAGAGTGGCTTGGGGGGGTGGTGGTGTCAGTACATGAATGGCACCAGGAAAGGGTTCATCCAAAAGGCACGCATTCCCCATGCCCGCCCCCAGTTATAGCTCTCGTGGTTGCTGCGCTGGCCTCAGGCAGGCCCTTCCCTGCTGGCTCCCCGCATGCGTCTCACCCAGGTGTGTGCTGTTCTCTGGGCCCTGGACCGATCCTTGGATTCCTGTAGGTGCTTTTTTCCCTTGTTTCTTTGTCCTGGTCTGTAGCGAAGTTATAAGGGGATGGGGTCTTTAGCTCCCCTGTACCCGGGATGGACCTCTTTTGTCCAGCAAAAGAGGCCAGAGAGGCCTACCCCAACAAAGAGGCTAGATTGGGAAAGCAAAGGCCGCCGATATTCCCTCCCCCTGCCTTTAGAAGGCCCAAGAACATACCGGGAAGTCCAGTCAGTGGGTGCTGGAACTCGTTTATTGAAGGGGTGCACAATGCTTTATACTGGACATCAGCCAATCAGTAGGGCGGTTTCAGTTCTCACAGCCACGCCCCCTGCTTAGCCTAGGTCCAGTAACAGGGCGTGGTAATGTGGCAAGCAGCCAGAAAGCCAGAGCTTTTCCATCCCCTTTGCAAACAGTGTCCGGAAGGTCCCAACATTTCCCTTTTTTTTTTTCCAAATTGGGGCTCCCCCACTTTGTATTTCAAAAATGGGGTGTCTATCTTACTCGAGAGTGTGCCTGCCTTAGGTTGTTTTTCCTCTCTGGAAAAATCTTACCCATCATTGGCTACCACCCTAGCACTTCAGGTGGACACACCCAGGGCCAGCAAATGGCCAGGGGAAGGACATGGGACAGGACAGTCGCCTTTGGGAAGGCTTTTCAAGGATGGCTGCTTTAGACCTCCGCATCCTGTTAAGGACCATGGCCAAGTCTGTAGGGCTCTCACTCAGCATCGCTGAAGGCATTATTGGCAGACCACCAAGCTGTATCAATTTGGTCCATTCAAAAGGGAGTTGAACAAGTTTGTTGATTACACAGGGCCCAAAAGTGAACACAAAGACCATGACAGTCAGGGATTTCACAAAAAAAGGGAGAAGGTAGGGATTAGACAGATACAAAGTCCAGCATGAGGAAGTAATCGCTTGAGCTAAAGCCAACCCGTTTAGTTCAGTCCAAAGGAAGCCGTCTATCACAAAGTCTGGACAATTGTCACAGGAATAACACTCTTCTCTCAGGAAGAGACATAATCCCTCTTCTCTCGTCACAGAGGGTTGAAATACTGACAAAGGAGGAGTCCAAAAAAGTTTTTCTGATGAATCTTAGAATGGATATGATGAGAAGTTCAATCACAACAGGACAGAAGATCTGTCACAGTGTTTTTTTCTTTCTTCTCATTTCTGTGGAAAAAGGAAAAAAATCACCCCTCAAGAGCATGTGCTCTTAGGTAGTCATTTTGGTCGGATCGGCAGTATTTGAGGTCTCTGGCAGGTACCCAAATAGGGCTTGGCTCTCCAATTGGAAAGACACATCCAAAACCTCTGCCAGCACTTATTAGCAGGTCAGGACCTCGCCAGCACCCAGTTAGTGGGTCCTTCCATTGGACCTCAACCTTTACATAAGGTGTTTGGCTAGACCAGTGTCTTTGAAATGCAGACAGAGGCTGCTGATTGGAAAAATTCAAAATATTTAAAGTAAGCATAGCTGTTTTTAACTGGTCATGGGGGTTGCTCTCCCCATTTTGTTTTATTAATTGGTCCTTTAGGGTTTTATTGTGCCTCTCTATGATGGCTTGTCCTTTTGGGTTATATGGGATCCCTGTGGTATGTTTAATATGCCATCATTGGAAGAATTTTTGTAATGATTTGCTCACAAAACATGGTCCATTATCTGTTTTAACCCATTCCAGCAATCCAAGAATAGCAAAGCATTGTAAAACATGACTTTCAGCATGTTTGGCTCTTTCGCCACAGCGTTAGGCTGTAGGCCTCTGGGATTTACCCCAGGGGACTGGAGAGGTGGGACCTGTAAGAAGGGCAAACAGGACTTACATGTTCTTACAATCTTTTTAAATCCTTTATAAGAACCAAAGGAAATTTATGACATAGTCCTCTCCAATTTGAATGAGTGAGGTTGTGAAGACCTTGGGCTAACTGAAGGTCTTGCTGATATGGGACTGTAATTGCTAATACACCTGTGCTGGCCAAACGGTCAGTGGCCTGATTTCCCTCAGAGAGGGGCCCAAATAAGCCTTGATGTCCCCTGAGATGTTGGAGGAAAATAGGTCCATTATGTCCCTTTAACAGGAATCGCACTTGGATCATTAAAGGAGTTATAGGATTATTATCTATCCTAATATAAGATGCATTTAAAGTAGGTAATAGGTTAATTACATACAAACTATCTGAGAAAAGATTCATAGGCTCTTGGACATGGGTCAAGGCTAATGCAACAGCATATAATTCTTTATATTGGGCAGAGCCAGTAACTGCTTCAAAGTATTGTGTCCTTTGGCCTGAGGACGGGTGAAAAACTCCAACTGCTGACCCTTCTTTTCTCCCATCTGTGAAGACATTTACTGCCTTGGGGAGTGGCTTGATGGAGAAAAGGATAGGGGAAGTCCACTCCAGCTTGGGAAAGGAAGAGGTCCATTTGGTTGACCTGTAATGACAGTCAACCTTTCCTAAAAACCTTTCTAAGGCATAGGAGACTCTAGGATTGTTTCTCTGTATCCACTCAAAGTCTGACAAATGGTAAGGAATCATTAAAACATCTGGGTCTTTTCCATAATGCCTCAATGATGTATCTCTTCCCTTTATTATAAGATCTGCTAATTGATCTAATTGGGAATAAACTCAAGGTGCTCCTTCCACAGAGGAATGTATCCACTGTAAGGGGTTACCCATCTGAGTGAGAACAGCTGTAAGGAGCTTAGCACCTGAGAAGATCCACAGATATAGAGGTTGCTTTGGTTGGTACTGAGCCAATCGGGATCAATTGAGGGCATCTTGGACTTTTTGTAATATTAACAGATGAACTTCTTCTAGTATAATCACACCAGAGGGGGATTTTCCCCATAGCAATTCAAAAAGAGGTAATAAATCCTCGGTGGACATATGAAGCCATGGTCTTAGCCAGTTTAATTCTCCTAATAGCTTCTGTAACTCTGCCAAGGAATAAGATTTTTGAATGACTAGTTGAGGTTTGAGAGGACAAATGGAGTTTTGTCCCCAATATTTTGAAGGGAGGTACAGTTTGGACCTTGATATATGTAATCCTCCTTTTTTTTTTTTTTTTTTTTTTTTTTTTTTTTTTTTTTTTTTTTTAAGGAGCTTTCGAAGGGCCAGGTAAGCTGAGCCCAGCTGCTGGACATCAGCAGCTCCCAGGATGATATCATCCATATAAACATATAGGGTGAGCTATGATTCCTCTTCAAATAGTGGGTCCCCCTTATAAAGAGGGGACCAGGAGGATTGAATTATTGTTGATATTTTTTTCTTTTTTTAAATATATCATCATAAAACCCATTATGGCCAGTGGTAATATGGGCTTTAATTTTTGGACTTATTTAAAATCACCCTTTACATTGACTACCTAATAGACTTTGACTTTATTTATCAATAATTTCTTACCAGGAGGTGTGAGGGCTGAGAAGTTATCTCCAATAATATAAAATAAAATTTATAAGAGTAAAAACACATTTTAAATCTCTAATGTATTATCTTTATAAGCCTAAGATTGGCATATAATTTTAGTTTGGAGAGCATCAGCTTTATATAATGTTCTTTTAGAGCTTTTACCTTAAGGCTTATATACCTGAAAAATATGAACACTTTTAGTATACAAGGAAGAGTAACCTTAAAATCTCTTTTTTAATTTATCAATTTATGAAAGTAACCAATAATGCCATCCAATGGAATTTAAGAAGCTGAGAGTATTATTCTATCATAATTATATTGATGTTTTTATATTAATCAGGTTTAGCTCTTAAAGAAATAACCTTTGCATTTACATAAAAAAAGACAGACATAGAGGACGGGACAAGGCAAAACATTTTTAAACTTCAAATTACAGCAAGTTCATATTAGAGAAACTTGTGAGTTTTTTATTTTTATTTTTTAAAAAGGTACCTTTATTTTATCTACTTAAATTGAACCTTTTAAATCACGTGAATTAAAGGTATTTGGATCCATATTTTAAATTTTTATGAACATTCAGCTTTTATTTGTCAATCTTAACACATACAAATAAACATATGAGCAGAACACACAACACAATTAAAGTCTTAGAAAAATCTTAGCTGAGGTCTGGAAGGGCACTTTTTCTAATCTCTGGTACAATCTTTTTGTTACTCCTTGCCAAGCTGCGGGCCCAAAAGCCGGGCTTTGCCTCCATAAGGCAGGGCATGGTGGCCAGAGTGGGGGGAGGGGAAAACCTCTCATGATTGAGAATTGAGCAAAGGGGCCCAGGCTATGTTCACGCTGTAGCCAGCCAGTGAGAGGACACAGGCTGTTTGCAGCCGTTGGGCTCAGACAAAGAACGCAGGCCGCTCGAAGCTGCCAAGAGCAGACAAAGAGGCTGCTTGCAGCTGCCGAGAGGGACTGCGTTGCGCAGGCAGGAGCGTCTCATGGGTAGCCCCAGCCATTGCCCCTGGGGAACCCAGTGGGAGCCAGCGCGAATGCCGCGCTGGTCCCGCCGAGCTGTGCTGGCCACTGGCATGTCCCGCCACGCACAGTCGCAGGAGATGACGTCAACGGTGCGATCATGGCGGTGCTTTTGTCCCCGTCTTTTCCCTCTGGCCTTCCAGCAGGGCGAATGTGGGTTTCGCCCCCAGCAGTGCGCAGCACGCCTTGGTGTCAGCCTGGGGGCCCCACAGACAGCGCCAACCAAGCAGCCTGAGTCCAAACAACGCGGCGGTGGCCATTTCAGGCACCACTGGTGGCCCGTTGCCAGGCAATGACCGGATGCACTCGCGCGAACCCAGGCCCCGTGGGCAACTTTGACCTGCATTCCGTTTGCTTCGGGGGGCGATTTCGCCTTTGCTCCCCCTTGCACCCGGCCGCGCGGGATTGCCCCGCGGCGTCCTAGCCGCGAGGACCCGTGCGTGCCCAGCCCCAGCAGTTGGACGCAAGCTACAAGCCACACGCCAGGCTGGTGTACCCTTCAGCGAGTGCATTTTTCCTGGACATCTTTCCGTTCTCCCCCACTAGGCCCATACAAAAATTGCAGGTTTATTCGCACAGAGGTTCCAGAAAAGGGAGAGGAAGAAAGAGAGAGGAAGTGAACGAGAAAGAGAGAGAGAGATGTATGGTTGCCTCATTTTCTAGAGGATGCCTCCACTTGCAAGGTCCTATCTGGCTTAAACGATTAGCCCAATCTGCCGAGAATTTCATGTCCCACGTTGGGCACCATTTTGTCAGGAAGTTATAAGGGGTTGAGGTCTTTAGCTCCCCTGTACCCAGGATGGACCTCTTTTGTCCAGCAAAAGAGGCCAGAGAGGCCTACCCCAACGAAGAGGCTAGATTGGGAAAGTGAAGGCCGCCGATATTCCCTCCCCCCACCTTTAGAAGGCCCAGGAACATACCGGGGAGTGGAACTGGAACAGTGGGCGCTGGAACTTGTTTATTGAAGGGGTGCACAATGCTTTATACTGGACATCAGCCAATCAGTAGGGTGGTTTCAGTTCTCACAGCCACGCCCCCTGCTTAGCCTAGGTCCAGTAACAGGGCGTGGTAATGTGGCAAGCAGCCAGAAAGCCAGAGCTTTTCCATCCCCTTGGCAGATATAGCATCTGGAAGGTCCCAACACCGGTCAGCTGCGGCTTTCCTCCAAAATGGCAGAGCTTTCCCTGATCTCAACAGCAGTACCCCAGAGCTGTGTGTCACTCCAAGGCGTTTAGGTTCCGTTCGGCAATTTGTGTGAAAGAAGTCTATGAGGCCTCTGCTCGGGTCTAGCTTTCCCTTTTTTCTGTGCTGATGGAGGCCATGGTCTGTACTTCCCTTACTGCAATGTTACCACGGCGGCTGCGCCACTAATGCTGGTTTGGTTTGTGGGCCGCTCGCACTGGGCTCCGTGCGTTGGAGGTCTGGAGTTCATTGTATTTCACCATCTAGATGTGCGTGGATGTCTCAGCTCCCTCCCAGTTGCAGGAGTATTTCTAGGAATGCGTTCAAACTTCCCCCTAAGCCTCTTTTAATGACAGTCTCTCGAGAGCACCTCTCTGCTGTCCACCATCTTTCCCCTCCCCCTCCAAAAGCCTCTGTTTTTTTTTTTTTTTTTTTTTTTTTTAGGACGGGGTCATTCTGCCCGGCCATGTCGTATGGAAGATGCCACAGTAGGCTTTTTTTTCTTTTCTTTTTTTAATTCTAATTTGTTATACATGTTTGCAGAGTACATTTCATTTCATATTACATATAAAGAGCACAATTTTTCATGTTGCTGGTTTATATAAAGTATTTTTACAACAATGTGTCTTCATACATTTATTTAGGGTAATCATGGACAATGCAGTCTGCCATTATTCCTATCCCCTTGCCCTCTCCCCTCCCTCCCCACTCTTTGTTCTATTTAAAGCTCTTTCATTCCTCTCATCTCCACTCCCTTGCCTTTATAAGTTAGTATCTTCATATCAAAGAGATCATTCAACCTTTGGTTTGTTGTGATTGGCTAACTTCACTTAGCATTATTTTCTCCAACTTCATCCATTTACCTGCAAATGCCATAATTTTATTCTCTTTTAGTGCTCAGTAGTGTTCCATTGTGTATATATACCAAAGTTTCCCTATCCATTCATCTGCAGATGGGCATCAGGGTTGGTTCCACAATCTAGCTATTGTGAAATGTGCTGCTATAAACATTGATGTGGCTGTGTCCCTGTAGTAAGCTGTTTTTTAAGTCCTTTAGGAATAGACCAAGAAGTGGGATAGCTGGGTCAAATGGTGGTTCCATTCCCAGTTTTTCTAGGAATCTCCATACTGCTTTCCAGATTGGCTTCACCATTTTGCAGTTCCACCAGCAATGTAAGAGTGTGCCTTTTTCCCCACATCCTCACCAGCATTTATTGTTTTGTTTTTGATACCTGCCATTCTGACTGGAGTAAGATGAAATCTTAGAGTAGTTTTGATTTGCATTTGTCTAATTGGTAGAGATGTTGAACATTTTTTCATTTGTTGATTGTTTGCTTATCAAATTCTGAGAAGTGTCTGTTTAGATCCTTGGCCCACTTATTGATTGGGTTATTTTTATTTATTTATTTATTTTTGGTGTTAAGGCTTTTGAGAGCTTTATAAATCCTTGAGGTTAGTGTTCTATCTGATGTGCTTGTGGTAAAGATTTGCTCCCATTCTGTAGGTCCTCTATTCACCTCACTGATTGCTTCTTTTGCTGAGAAAAAGCTTTTTAGTTTGAATCCATCCCATTTATTGATTCTTGGTTTTAGTTCTTGTGCTATAGGGGTCTTATTGAGGGAGTTGGGGCCTAAACCAACATGATGGAGATTTGGGCCTACTTTTTCTTCTATTAGGTGCAAGGTCTCTGGTTTAATTCCTAGGTCCTTTATCCACTTTGAGTTAAGTTTTGTGCATGGTGAGAGAAATAGATTTAATTTCATTTTATTACATGAGGATTTCCAGTTTTCCCAACACCATTTGTTGAAGAGGCTGTCTTTTCTCCAGTGAACGTTTTTGGCATCTTTGTCTAATATAAGATAACTGTAGGTGTGTGGGTTCGTCTCTGTGTCTTCTATGCTGTACCATTGGTCAACTGGTCTATTTTGGTGCCAATACCATGCTGTTTTTGTTACTATTGCTTTGTAGTACAATTTAAGGTCTGGAATAGTAATGCCACCAGCTTCACTCTTTTTGCTAAGAATTGCTTTGGCTCTTTTGTGTCTCTTATTTTTCCAGATGAATTTCATGATTGCTTTTTCTATTTTTATGAGGAATGATATTGGGATTTTGATTGGTATTGCATTGAATCTGTATAGTGCTTTTGGGAGAATGGTCATTTTGACAATATTAGTTGTACCTATCCATGAACAAGGTAGACCTTTCCATTTTCTAAGATCTTCATTAATTTCTTTCTTTAGTGTGCTGTAGTTTTCATTGTAAAGGTCTTTCACTTATTTTGTTAAGTTGATTCCCAAATATTTTATTTTTTTGGAGGCTATAGTAAATGGGGTGGATTTCCTAGCTTCCTAGCTTCTCTTTCTGAGGATTTGTCGCTGATGTACAGAAATGCCTTTGATTTATGAGTATTAATTTTATATCCAGCTATGTTGCTAAATTCATTTATTAGATTTGGAAGATTTATGTTGGAATTTTTTGGATATTCTATGTATAGGGTCATATCGTCTGCAAATAGTAATAATTTGAGTTCTTCTTTTCCTATCTGTATCCCTTTAACTTCTTTTTTCTGTCTAATTGCTCTGGCTAGGGTTTCAAGAACTATGTTAAATAGGAGTGGTGAAAGAGGGCATCCCTGTCTTGTTCCAGTTTTTGAGGGAATGCTTTCAGCTTTTCTCCATTTAGGATGATGTTGGCCTGGGGCTTAGCATAGATGGCCTTTACGATGTTGAGGTATGTTCCTGTTATCCCTATTTTTTCTAGCATTTTGAACATGAAGGGATGTTGTATTTTGTCAAATGCTTCCTCTGTATCTATTGAGATGATCATATGGTTTTTAACTTTGAGTCTGTTGATGTGAGAGGAATAAGTTTCCACTAGTGTTAGCCCTTGACTTATCCAGCCTTTTCCACTTGTTTCTCTTTACTTTTAAAATATGTCTTATTAAACTCGGTTTAGTTGCCCCTTTTTAGTCACCATTTTCTTCTGTGAAATAAGCCAACATGAAATATGAAATCTCTAAATCCTAGAGAGATGAATGTGGAAAGAATGATTTATCTTGGATGTATTATCATTTGTCTGAGGTTTTATGAAAACAAGGAAGTTTATGATAAATCTAATAAATGCTGCCCTAAATCCTGGATCAAAAATAAAACAACAGTTTGAAGAGCTTCAGAACTAGATGAAGATATGGCAGTGTATTGGGATTATCAGACCAGAAATTTACAGTGGCTATGATAAAAATGCTAAAGAAAATGGATAAAATAACTACATAAATGAAAAAAATGGGCAATGTAAGCATGAAAATAAATTTAAAAAAAGAATTATAAAGAAATACTAGAGATCAAAAATAGTACAAGATAAATAAAGAATGCCTTTCATGGGCTCACTAGTGGAATGGATATAATGAAAGAATTTGAGTTTTAGTATATTTCAATAAAAAGTGTCAAAACTGGAAAGAAAGCAAAGAGAAAAAGAACTCCTGGAAAACAATAAAAGGCATTAACACACACATAATGAGCATTCCAGAAGGAGAAGATGGAAAGGAATGGAAGAAATATTTGAAAAAGTTATGCCTGGAGTTTCTGCCAAACTTAATGTCAGACACCAAACCACATATCAAGGACACATCACACAATAATAGATAATCTGATTTTGTTAAAATTAAAATCTTCTGATTTATAAAATATAATATGACCAAAAGCTGCAACTAGGAACATAATTTTCAAAGTCCAGAATATTATAGATGAAAAAAAAAGAGAGAGAATGCTATAAGAAAATTTAGGAAGAAATACTTTATCTATACAGGAATAAGAATAAAAAATAGATACAACTACTCCTCAGAAAGGAGAGTGTAGTTAAACATTAAAAGTGTCAAGATTTTAAAAAAGATCTATTACACAGGAATTCTTCACTCTGTTTAACTAGTCTTCAAATATGAAGGGAAATCAGGGGAAATAGTTTTTCATAGACAGACAAAAATTGAGGGAAGCTGGGTATGCTGGCACATGCCTGTAATGTCACCAGCTTGGGAGGCTGAGACTGGCGGATAGCAAGTTCAAAGCCAACCTCAGCAACTAGCAGGACCCTCAGCAACTCAATGAGACCCTGTTTCAAAATAAAATATAAAAAGGCTGGGAATATGGTTCAGTGGTTAAGCATCCTTGAGTTCAATCCCTGGTACCAAGAAAGAAAAAAAAATTTACTGGAAAAATTCGTTAATTCAATAAGCTAAGAAAATTATATGAGAGGTAAACAGATTGGAAAGGAAAAAATAATACTGTGTTTGTAGATGACATGATTATCTTTGTAGAAAATCCAAAAAAATTAACCAAAAATTTTCTTTTGTGTGTGTGTGTGTGTGGGGGGGCATTACCAGGGATTGAATTCAGGGGCACTTGACCACTGAGCCACATCCCCACACCCATTTTGCATTTTATTTAGAGACAGGGTCTCACTGAGTTGTTTTATGCCTCACGTTTGCTGAAGCTGGCTTTGAACTCTTGATCCTCCAGCCTCAGCCTCCTGAGGCACTGGGATTACAGGCATGTGCCACTGTGCCTGGGTACAAAATATTTCTTGAACTAATAAGTGATAATAGTATGCTTTCAGGATATAAGACTCATCTATAAGTCTATAACTTTTCAACATAAGAGTCATGAACAAGTGGAATTTGGAATTAAAAGCATACAATCATTTTTATTTGTACCTCCCAAATATGGAATATTTAGGTATGAATGTAACAAAATATGTACAAACTCTGTATGAGGAAAACCACTTAACTTTGATGAGAGAAATAAAAAAAAAACTAAATTAGTAAAGATATATCCCACAATAAAGGATAACAGGACTCAATGTTGCCAAGAAATCAGTTCTTCCCAACTTGATCTACAGAGTTAATGCAATTTTACAAAACCAAATCAAGTTATTTTTGTGGCTATTGACATATTCTAAAGCTTATATTGAGAGGGAAAAGACTCAGAATAACCAACTCAATTAATGATGGGGAGACAAAGGGGCAGAGGCTTGACACTACCTGATTTTGAGAGAATAAATCTACAGTAATCAGTGTTCAATTGGCAAAGGAGTAGAGATAAATAGAGCAATGGAACAAAGTGGAAAAAGCAGAAATAAACCCAGATAATTGTCCACTGATCTTTGACAAGAAATGAAGGCAGTAAAATGAGAGTAAAGATACTTTTTAAAAACAGTGTTGGAACAACAGGAAATTTGTATTACCAAAAAAAAAAAAAAAAAAAAAAAAAAAAAAGAATCGTCATCCCCTTCTAAAAGGTAGTTAGAATGGCTAATAAACCTAAGTGCAAAACTCAAAAACATAAAACTCCTAGAAGATAGCACGGGGAAAAAAACTTGGGTGGCCATGACAATGACAATGACTCCAGATAAATCACCAAAGGCATGATGCATCACACAATAATGGATAATCTGAATTTTGTTAAAAATAAAATCTTCTGATCTATAAAAGATAATATAAAGAGAATGAGAAGACAAGCCTCAGATAAGCAAAAATATTGGCCAAAGACACACCTGACAAGGACTTATATAAAACATACAAAGAACTTCAAAAAGTCAGCATTAACAACTCAATCTAAAAATGAGCCAATGCCAAGCACCTTAACAGACACTTCATCAAAAAAGAGCCTCCTGATTATGTATGTATCATTAGAGAAATGCAAAATAACACAATCCTGAGGTACTATTGACACCTATTATAATGGTCAAATACAAAACATTGACAATACGGAGTGCTGGGGTGGAAGTGAAGCACCAGGAACTCTAATTCATTGTTAATGGGAACATAAATCAGTATAGTGACTTTGGAGGAGAGTGGGCAGCTTCTTGCAAATACCCTGATGAAAATGACAGAAAGAATTCTTCCATGTCTTCTCTTCTGTACAGCTCACCCACGTTCACATTCTGGTCTCTTCATGGTGGAAAACATAGGATCTTTGGGGGGTTCTATTACTTTCTTACGTCAAACAACAGCTTGGGAGGCTGAAGCAGGATGATTTTCAGTTCAAAGCCAACCTCAGCAACTTAGCGAGGCCCTAAGCAATGTAGCAAGATCCTGTCTCTAAATAAAATATAAATATATAAATATAAACATATAAATATAAATAAATAAATAAATATATATATATATATGTATAAATAAAGGTATGGGGATGTAGCTCAGTGGTTAAGTGCCTCTGGGTTCAATCCCTGGTACAAAAAAAGAAAAAGATAAAAGAAAGGAAAGAAGGAAGGAAGGAAGGGAGGGAGGGAGAGAGGAAGAAAGAAAGAAAAATGTATGATTTCTGGGGATCTTCATCCATTTAATCTTCTTTTTTACTGACAGACAACCTGCACGTTTGTACTGTGAGGCTGAAAAGGCATATGCTGCTTCCGTGTAGATGACCTTCCATTTCTTCTTTAAACTTATGTCCATTTAAGAGGAAAATTTCACAAACATGCATGGGTTCCAATTTCTTTTACATTTAATTCTCATCTTCTAACTTAAATTCATGAACATAATCTATATTCTCTTAAAAGCTTGCTCTTTAAGGTTTCTGTTGGAAAATAAAACTAATGCATTTAATAATCCATTTAATGTTAACATTTTATGAGACTCTGGTGTTGGTTACCTCAGGAAATATGTTAGTATAGCCAGTTTGTGTCTGTAAGGCATAAAATCAGTCAGATCTGCGTCTATAGATTTGAAGAATTAAATGCAGGAGAAAAAGAACAAAACATACACATGCAAAGTTCCACAAAGTTCCTCCAGTTTTGGAGTTCTGTAAAAACTAAAGGTGCAGGGGTTGGGGTTGTAGCTCAATTGGTAGAGCGTTTGCCTTGCATGTGTGAGGCACTGTGTTTAATCTTCAGTATGACATAAAAAACAAATAAACAAAATAAAGGTATTTTTTTAAAAAAACTAAAGGTGTAAATCAGAGTTGAGAAATGGTAATGAGTTTAGCCTTTGAAATAAGTTATTCTCTCCCCAGTCTATAGAAATGATTCTGGGTGGACATAGAAGCTTGCAAATACTCAACAGTTAGCCACAGACTCTTTTTTTCTAATTAGTAAGAGCAGCAAATAGAGATATTCATTACAACTTATTTGCATGAATTTTTTCGTGTGTTACTATATAACTAAGATAGGAAAAAAATGAAACAATTATATTTCTGATGTTTGCAGGATGTCCCATTGGACATGTTGTAGAAAAAGAAAACAGGTCTAAGGAGGTGATAAGAAAATACTTAAATACCTAGGGATCCTCAGCCGTTAAAACTAATCACTCAGTTTTAATCAGTGCCCAAACTGCCTTATTCCCAATTCAAAAATTCCAGCAGAATCACAGTCCAACAAAGACAAGGAAGAAATTTCACTGAGATATTTGTGATTTGTTTATGTTGGACCTGGAGTGAATGTGAATACGGCTATGTTCTGGTCAAGTGTGACTCAGGAATATTCCTCCATTGTAAGACTTTCACATGTTGAAAGTCGTTAGTTGTTAGGATTTATTTTCAACATTAATCTAAAGCAACAAATTTAGGTAGCATATGTTAGAAATTTTCCTGTTGTGATGGACGTGTTATTGGAAGCAAATCTAACTTTTTATGATGCCCTTTAAAATTTGAGTTTCCAAGTCTAACAATGATCAATTGTTTTCAATTATTACAAATTGTATCAGTCTTAAAAAATGCATACTTGCTTACAATATCTCAGTTATGGTTCCTTAAACACCACAGTAAAATTGCATTAACTCCTTGTTTGTTTTCCTTTTATAAAACTGAAAACTGAGTTAGTTTGGAAATACCGACATATTTTCCCTGTATTAAAATAATTTCACTTTATTATTAAAATGCATTTGCCATATAATTTTAAATGGTATCATTATCTCTTCTGTTTCAACATATTTGATCTTTCATGTGGTAACTGTCACATAACAAAAAATAAGTGAAAGGAATATGGTTAAAATTTATAGTCTTTTATGCTTTTTTTCTCCAAAATCAAAACAATGGATGATTAGGAAAAATATTGTGCAAACTTAAGACAATTTAGTAAGCAACATTTAGAACATGCTGTAAAAACTTAAAAATAATTATGTATATTTTTAAAAATACACCTTAAAGTTCAATTTAAGTGTCAGATTTTGTGTGTTTTTTTCTACTGGTGCTAATATGTATATAATAAGGTTATTATATATTATATATACATATCTATTTAGAAACTAACCAGTACTACCTAACTTGATAATTTTATTGATAATTTAATAATTAAATAAGTGTTTATATATTTTTTTCCAGGATATTTTTCCAAGAAAAATACAGAAGTATAACATGTAGTCTGAACTATGTTTTTCTCTGTTGCCACATGTACTGTGTTTACTAAGAGATTGCTTTTATTTGTATTTCTCCAGTGGATTTCCTCTTTGGATGGTACATGAAAAGTTAAAATATCTGAACTTAGGCATAGTTAAAACAGCATGTAAATCAATTTACAGTTTAATTATCATTGTTTTTTCTTCATCCAATGTCCTGGCAAGATTTCTTTTAAATTTTGTTAGGCCATTTAAAATATTTCTTCTTCACAGAATGAACAAAGTGTTCCATTTGAAACAATGATTGCAATGAAAACAGTCTATATGATAATTTCACTCTAATATTGGAAATAATTACCCGAAAAATCATAATCATATCCAGTGAATACCATTTTTCACAATTAAGACAAGGCATTTCATAAGGTGAAATCCAATCTTAGCAGAATAATCCACAAAAATAGGACTGTTACTGAGTTTTCACATCAACTGGTGATACCCTTACCTCTTTCATTTGAACATGAAAATGACTATTTTTGCTACATGTTTTCAGTGAATGCAATCATAAACCAAAGGCAAAACTTTTCCAAATTTGTGGCTTTATTTATTTGATTTGTAATGTATACATAGATAAAATTGTATATATTTTTAAAAACCGGTAGCCAGTTAAACATAATAAAGAAAATGCTATGGCATCAAAAGAAGTTTCCACCTTTATAAGAAAAACAAGACTTGCGTCATTAGTCTTTAATAGCTTTTAATGTCTTGGGACATTGAAACAATTACCACTAAGAGAAAATGATTAGCTAACTGTGAAAGCAATTCAGGAGCAGTTAAATACTTACAAATGTTTTTCAGATTTGGTCTGTGAGTTTAATGGCCATCTCTGGACAGCTGATCAGCCTTGGTATTAGAAGTGCTTTGCATGATAGTATGGAATGTGTCCTAGAAAAACATGCAAATTCCTTAGGTGCTCTTACCAAATATAGAAGTACTTAACAATGTCCCCAACTATTCTCAAATGAGCACATCTTCAAAATAAAGCAAGTCATAGAATCAAGATTTCAATTAAGTCAATAAACATGATTCCAAATTCTTGAAAGTCCAGTTTCGATTTTCTTATGTTTTAGAAATCTTTCCAAACTATAGCCATGGTGGTTTAACAAAAATCTAATATTTTATGTGTCTCTGGGATGAAAACTATGCCTCTTTCTATTTTAGAAACAACACATTAATTTGCAGAAAACTTTGAGAATACAGTAGATTTCTGTAAATTTCTGTGTCTCCCTGAAAATTACATTTCTTTTATGTGTGCCACATACCCCAGCTTCACTGCAAATATTTTCTTAGGATAAATAACCAGGTGTTAGGGATTTAAAATGGTAATGAGAATCATCAGAAAACCTTTTGCACATGGCTAACTCTTTCTCTGAAGTCTAACAATAGTTGTACTCTGCTTAAACACTGAAAGCCCAGACTATTACCAGTATTTCTGGGAATTCCAAAAAAAATTTAGCATATTTCAGGAATTTCTTCTGGTCTTTGATGATTTTTCTCTCCACTCTCACTTCCACTCTCATAGACCACTTTTCTGCCTTTTGATAGTTTACATCATTTCTTATCAAAACTAACTTTACCAGGATATTACTGGCTGTTTTGGTTAAAGCCTATTTAAATGTTTCTTCCTAGCCGGGCGCGGTGGCGCACGCCTGTAATCCCAGCACTTTGGGAGGCTGAGTCAGGAGGATCGCGAGTTCAAAGCCAGCCTCAGCAATGGCGAGGCACTTAGCAACTCAGTGAGACCCTGTCTCTAATTAAATACAAAAAAGGGCTGGGGATGTGGCCCAGTGGTCTAGTGCCGCTGAGTTCAATCCCCGGTACCAAAAAAAAAAAAAAAAAAAAAAAAAAAAAAAATGTTTCTTCCTAATTCAGAATGTGGTTAATTTAAGGCTCTAACATTTCAGGATACATTTTGGAAAACTAGAAATAAAAAATTATAATGCAAAAAAGCAAATACTTGAATTGACTGTCATATATAACTGATTGCAAGATGCCTTACACGAAGTCTAACCCTAGAAAGATTTTCTTTAACATATAAAATGCTTTACTCAGGTAGCAAAATTCACACTCAGACAGTGGGAATACCTTTGACCATGGGTCCTGAACTTGAATCTCCATGAAAATTAAAACTGTTTCATCAACTTGTAGTCTAAGGCTCATGATCCAGCAAACAAACCAATAGCTTTCAAAAATAAAATTTTGAGAGGAAATATGAAATCTTTTACATAAATATATGAAGAAATAACCAAGATTTGTGATAATTTTTTTGGGGGGGGGCAGGGGACCAGAGATTGAACTCAGGGGCACTTGACCACTGAGCCACATCCCCAGCCATTATGGTTTGGTTGTGAGTTGTCCCCCAAAAGCTAAAAGAAGGTTCAGAGAAGAAATGATTGGGTTGAAGGGGTCTTCACTCAATCAGTGATTTACTCACATGATAGGGATTAACTGAGTGGTAACTGAAGTGGTAGGGTGTGGCTGGAGGAGGTGGGAATTGGGGTGTGGCTTTGGGTATATATTTGTATCTGGTGAGTGGGGTCTTTCTCTGCTTCCTGATCATGATGTGAGCTGCTTCCTTCACCAAATTCTCCTGCCAGGATGTTCAGCCCCTTCTCGAGTCCCAAGGATTGGAGCTGGCCTTGTATGGACTAAGACCTCTGAAACTGTGAGCCCTTGAATAAACTTTTCCTCCTAAAATTGTTCTTGTCAGATCATTTAGTCACAGCAGCAAAAAAGCTGACGAAAACATCAGGCCTATTTTTATATTTTATTTAGACACAGGGTTTCACTGAATTGCTTAGTGCCTCATTTTTGCTGAGGCTGGCTTTGAACTTACAATTCTCCTGCCTCAGCCTCCCAGCTGCTGGGATAATAGGCATAGGCCACTGCACTTAAGATCTGTGACAATCTTGGGTTATTTTTTGCATGGCCTGTGGAAACAGAACTGTACCAGTCTTTCATATCACAGGAGATTATTTCTGGGTCAGGTGTTAAGAAAGCCTTAAAACTATTAATAGACTCATTGCTCTCTGTTATACTCTGAGAATTAGTACAGAAGAAAAACCAGGAATAGACACATTCTTCCAGTGATGATAGTAGACTTGTGGAATCTTCAGTCTTAACTTGGGAGACATCTAAGTTCCAGTTCTAGCAGTAAAGTGATTAAAAGGAACCAAAATTGACTCCTTGGAGCTGATGATAACAGTAGTTCATCTCCTTATCTACTCTAAACACTTCTGCAGTCCCCAAGTGGAAACTTGAGGTTATGAAGATATTTTCCCCTTAAGAGTTATTTGGAAGAATAACCAAAACTTTCAGATACTTATGTGACACAATAACTATCAGAACTAAATCTTTTGTACTGTATATATTGACCAAAGATTCTTATTCTCTGACTATTGAAAGTTATAATGTGTTAGAGGAAACAGTTTTCTTGAGACAAATAAATTTCCTGAGTTATGAACATTTTAGTATTAAGTTGAATGTTTGATTTTTGTGCTTCAAAATAGCAAATAGAACATACTACATTATTCCAGATTATTATAAAA
This sequence comes from Tamias sibiricus, assembly GCA_025594165.1. NCBI lineage: Eukaryota > Metazoa > Chordata > Mammalia > Rodentia > Sciuridae > Tamias > Tamias sibiricus. The sequence continues at coordinate 61,403,475 of CM046662.1, forward strand.
CACAGATCAGGGGCTGGGGTTGTGGCTCAGCAGTAGAGTGCTTGCCTGGCACATGCAAGGCACTGGGTTCGATCCTCAGTACTGCATAAAAATAAGTAAATAAAATAAAGGTATTGTGTCCAAATACAACTAAAAAAAAAGGCCAGATATAAATATTTAATATCTTAATACTTTCAGTTCCAGAAGAAGTTACTGATAATCTTGGTATAATGAAACATGCAAAAGGTCTCTGGGACATGCTTGTGTAATGTGGAGTGTATGTGTGTACTTTCTCTTGCAATGAAAAAATAGTCTTTCCTGGAAGGTATGCCCAAATTTTGACCCAGCATGTGCCTACTCTTCAAATTAAAACATGCAAGAAAATAATTCAGCAAGAGTACTGCAATACATTCTGTTATGGTTTGGATGTGAGGTGTTTACAAAACCTCATGTGTAAGACAATGCAATAAAGTGTAGAGAAGAAATGATTGGGTTAAGAAACAATCAGTGAATTAATCACCTGATGGGATTGAGTGGTAACTGAGGGCAGTTGGGGTGTGGCTGGAGGAGGTGGGGCATGGGGTTGTGGCTTTGAGGTGTATATTTGTATCTGGTGAATGGAGTCTCCCTCTCTCTGCTTCCTGATCATCATGTGATCTGCTTCCATCTACCATAGTCTTCTGCCACGTTGTTCTGCCTCACCTGGAGACCTGAGGAATAAATCCAGCTGTCAATGGACTGAGATCTCTGAAACTGTGAGCCCTCAAATAAACTTTTCATCCTCTAAAGTTAGTCTGGTTGGGTCTTTTAGTCACAGCAGCAAAAAAACTGACTAAAACATGTTCACTTTAAAGATGAAATGCACCATAATAACAGTTTCAACTCCCAGTGTTAGGGCAACAGAAAAGATCAGATCAAATACATAATTAGTTCATGGTCATCAACTTTGAACAGGTCCCCACAATGCCCACTAATTTGCTATAGGTACTGATCAACTTTGATCCTATACACATATGTGACTATTTCTATTTCAAAAATCTCATGCTTTCCTTGACCATTTCATTTACCTCAAACTTAGCTCTTAGCTCCTAACTTATCCACCTACTTCAAAGAAAAAGGAGAAAACATGTGTGGAATTTCCTCACTTTCCTGATAGCAAATACAAAACCAACCCATTTATTTATCTATATATGCCTGCCCTTTGCATAAAAGTAGTCTCTGTTCATCCTCTGATGTAAAAGTAAGATTATTTCTTGCTTTCCTGAATAGCTTATGTTATAAATCCTTTCTTTCATAAATGCTAGAAGTGCTCCCATTATTTTTAAATTTGCTCCCATTAAAGAAAGAAAGAAAAAGGAGGGAAAAAAATAGCTCATTCAAACTCTCCTCACTCTTCACCTACTGGCCTCCCCTTGTTTCTCCACCAAATTTATTCAGAAGATTTTCTAGTTTTGATGTCTTCATTTCCTCACCTGCTTCTCTCTCCTTACAACACTATACTGCCATGCTCTATTTAGTAGTTACTGCTCCTGCCAAGGTATTTATGACCTCCAAGATTCTCATTATTCTCCCTCCAGCTTTTTGCAGTATTCAACTCAATAAGTCACTGTCTTATTTTTACTTAATTTGCTCAGCAACAACTTGACTCCTGTCAGATTGACCATCTCTCTCACACAAACTCCTCAAATCCTCCTAACTCTGCATGTTGTTTTCCTTTGCCAGGAGAGTTTTTCCTTCCACTCATGTGCTGAGGTCTGGTCTCAGCGGGGGGGGGGGGGGGGTTGCAGAGCAGCACGTTCAGGGCAGTTGCCGAAGTCGGGTTATTGGCCTGGGGTGCTAAGACAGCATGGCAGGGTGCAACGCGAGCACGCAATGTGGCAGGAAGGTTAGGAGTCAGCAATGGAGACAGAAATCAGTACACAGACACACGAGTCAGGCTGCTGAACTCTCTTTTTACTTTCTTTTTTGCAAGTATATAAGCATACTTTTTGGTAGCATACATTAACCTTTTGTGGTTACATCACAGTCATAAGGTCCAGGGAAGCAGCAACATCTGCTGATTACATTTCAGACATTTTAATCTTTTACCCTACATGATTCAAGGTCCTGTGTAGATGGGGGTCGCGTACTGTCTTAACATCTTACAATTTTGCCATACTTATCTGTAACTAGTCTGGGTCAGATTCATTTCTCACGGATTCCCTGAAGCCGTTCCTCTGCACACCTGCTCAACTGCCTAATAGAAGTTAAGTTTTTCTGCCTGGAATTCAAAACATTATTGTTTCTCTATAATAGTTTTATTTAGAACCTAGGGTCAGGGAGGGGAGGTATAGCCAAATGTTAACTCTGAAGGACTTCTACTCTAAGGAATTTGTATGCATCTATTTTAAACTTATTTTAAAAGTAAAAGGAACCCCTTTCAATCACAAAAGGACTCTTAAAGCTTTTTCTTGGTGCATATGATTATAAGAGAAGAGGTTAAACAGTGGGCATTTACAAAAGCTGTTTCTCTAACTAGAAACTTGCTATATTAGTACAATTTTAGAAAATGTTTTTATGCTTTTAACTTCAGATTTTGTAAGGTTATAATTTCCAGAACCAGTCTTATTCTAAATAATCGAAATAGTGACACCTGGCGGCCACATATATGAACAGAAAATGGAACAGACAGGAGACAGCGGGAACATACATAGGCAGGGTTAACTCTTTCAGTGCCGTGTTTGAGGGGGTGCTTTTGCCCCGTTCCCCTTTGCGAAGAGGAACTTTTGTTCAAACTGCATCACATGGAAGATGCCACACTTATGTGCTTACTTACCTCCTTTGTTCAGATCTCTGCTGAAACTTTTCCTAACCTACCTGAGTGGAACTTTTCCTCAGGCTGCTCCCCATTTTGAGGTCTCATAATACCATTTCTGTCACTTATCACTGTAACATTTGCATTTTTGCCTTTCTCTTTCATAACTTAGTATCTTCTACCAGCTATCTCTACCAGCTATTAAGTGGTCTAGGGAGGGTGATAATTACTCTTATTTTCATTCACTTATGTTTCCCAGTTCCTGGCACCATGTTCAGTAACTACACCTAGGATCAATGAATGTATATGGCATTATAATTTGATTCTCTTGTTTATCTCAGTGAGCTCAACTTTGCACTTTTCAAAACCATGGACTGACTATATTGATCTTTGCTTCCCTGGTACCAAGTGCCTCATATCAGTCCTATAGAAGGTATGTTAAATGGATAAAATAAATTGAGTTGTATGGTGGGAATGAATGACCAGTTATTTAAAACAAAGTAAGCTCACTGTAGTATAATATAAATAACATATCTTTCTTTGAAATAAATTATAAGATTTGTTACTTTTATCTTAAAACCTGCATAAAATAATGTTTAAAATAGCTTTCGACTTTGAACAAATATAACACTAATGACAATAAGGTCTTATTTTTCAATTTAATTATTTTACTAATTTAACATTTTTAATGCAAACAAAACAAACTTTAAAAAAATATGTCTGTGTTTATGAACCTGGAGGACATTATGGTGAGTGAAATAATCCAGACAAAGAAAGCCAAATAACACATGTCTCCTCATAAGTGGAATCTAAATATGCAGATCTCACAGAAATAGTTTGTAGAATAGTGTTTATCAGAGAGAAGGAGGGGAGAGGTGGAATGGTGAGGAGAAATTGGTCCTTGGATACAAAGTTGTAATTAGAAAATATTGTAAGTTCTGTTGTTCCTTTACACAGTAGCTTGATTGTAGTTAAAGCATTGTATGTGTATCTATGAATTGACAAGGAAAGGTCTTTGATGTATATTTTTCAGTAAGAAAATCACTGTGCAGAGAATTAAAGCATGGTAACACCTTTGATGAAAATATTTTTACCTACTACATGTGAAAGTGAGTGTAGGTTATATATGCATGAGTGTGTTTTTAAGTAGGCAGATGGAGAGTTAGATGTAAAGACAATTTGCCAAAATATAAATAATAAATATCTCTACTGTGGAGTATTAGATTTGGGTGAGGGGAAATGGGGCTTTAATGCTTTACTCAATATAGTTGTATTTATTAAATCTTTAAAACTTTCATGTTAATCTACAGATTTAAAAAGATAAAATTCTAAAAAGAAAATTATTTAGAGTTTAAATATGAAAATCAAGTGGTCAGGAAATGCTATGATTTTTTTAATCTTTAGGCTAAATTTTAAATTATGAATAAGGTTTTAGTCAAAGAGAAAGGGTAGAAAGGGCTATTCAAGGAACAAAGCAGCATGGAAAAGAAGCACACATGTATGAACGTTTACTAGTAATTAGTTCATTTAGATTATGTTGTCCTAGATGAGAATGTCTTTGGTTTTTTTGCTGATGTCTAAAACATAAACCCATGTAATTAAGAACTTAACAACCCTTTTATGATCATGGTGACTACAATATTCAATGCTTTTACTAATTCAGCTTTAAATAAGTTCTAAGTAAAATCTAAGCACATTTTCAAAGTATAGCAAAATTGCTTTGGAAATCCATTTAATTTTCTTTCATTTATAACCACGTACATTTTTATTTCATAAATCCCCACCATGAAGAGTGACGATTTTAGTTTAACTGTGAATGAGGAGAAAAAAAGACAGACACAGGTACTTGCATTATTTCAAACATCCATTCAATGCACCTCTAAGATATGGCACACTGCCCTAAGAACAGCAATAAGATAGGATTCCCTATTTGTATTAGAGTATTCTATATTTGTATTAGTGTAGTATATACATGAGTGTGTTTTTAAGTAGGCAGATGGAGAGTTAGATGTAAAGACAATTTGCCAAAAGACTGGAGGTTATGAAGAGAGGATAGAGAAGTCATTCTTCTCCAGAATACAAGGGATCCCAAAAGGCTTCAAGGAGGACTTGATAACTAATAGATTTGAGAAGAAAAGTACAAAATTGCATCAGAGGGTGAATTCTGGAGGGTGATGCTGCTTGAACTGAAGAATGAACCACACAAACAAACTCAAGAGTGATGGAATACACTGATGTTTAAAATAAATTTGTCATTTCATTGGACCAAAGCCAAGGGGTCATTAGATGTATAGCTGAAGAGAGGGATCCACATTACAGAATATTCATAAACCTTGATAGCATTTCTATATATTCTCCTTCAAGAGACCTCCTTTCTCTGAATGAATTTCTTTTCCCAATTTATCACCTCATTCTTAAGCATTTCCCTTTCTTTTTTCTGGCCTGGCTTCACCAGCTCAATGCGCCTATTGTCTTACTCATTAAACTTCCAGAACACTTACCTTCACAACTATTTAGCTTTGGATTAATATAATCATAGATATAAATTATATCTCTATACATGGCTGCTCATCAACACAAGAGAAGTCTACATGATTAGGTGCAACTGAGCCACTGAAAATCCATGGTCTCCAGTAACAGCTATATTCTGTCCTAGTAAGTATGTCTTATCAGCCTTGAAATCTGATGGTCTCATGAATAATTCTGCTAATTATTCTTCAGTGTTATCCTTATATCACTTATTCTGTTATTACCCATATTTTATATGTCCTCTATAGAACATTTTTAAATGCATGTATTTTTATATCTTTATACACATGTAAATCTCAATTCTATCACCACAGAATAGCTGTTTTTTTCCCTAAACTTCACATAAATTTTATAGTATGTACCTTTTTTTCCTCAATAGTGTCTTTAAGTTACATCCTTTTTACATGTCACTTGTTATTTTAATTTATGCTATATATAAATATACTACAATACATTTATCCATTCTCTTGTTAATGGACTATTTCCAGTTTGGGTTCACAATTCTTCTAAATTCTTTTGTACATACTGTTCTTGGATATATATGCGACCAGTTTTTATGCATATACAACTAGAGATGAAATTTATGGATCATATTGTTCTTATCTGTCTGTTATGATAATTTCAGTTGCTTTACTTTGATGACTAATTATTTTGTGCATTTTCACTTTTCCAAATTGGGCATTTGGAAATCTTCTTTATTGAAATATCTTTTTATTCCTTTTACCTGCTTTTTAAATATAGGATTAAATTATTGAGATTATGTGTTCTTTTCATAGTCTAGTATTAAAGACCTTTGTCAGATATGTTCTTTGGGAATACCTTCTCCAGTAACTGGTTTGCTGATTCATTTTTATAAAGATGTGTTTTGATAAACAGAGGCTATATTAATGGGGTTTAGTTAGTCAATTTTATTTCTCTTGTTTTAATCCATCTGAAGAAATATTTGAATGAACCTAAGTCATGAATATATTCTTTTATATCATGTTCTAAAGCACACAGTTATACCTTTCATATTTAAACCTAAAATATTAGTGGAATTAATTCATGGGTATAATGTGAAGAAAGGATCAAAATTATTATTATTTTAAATAGAGATATCCAATTGCACTAGCAGACTTAATGAAAAGGTAAGTACTTGTCCACAGAATTGTGATATCACCTTTATTTAAATTTTGTGTTTGGATATGTATTAAATTTATGGAGTTATTTTCCATTTTAATGGTTTGTTTCTTTCCATTGCCACACTGGCTCATTTATTCTAGCTTTATACTAAGCCTTAAAATCTGATGGTATCATGAATAATTCTGCTAATTTTTCTTCAAAATCATCTTAGCTATTCTTGGCCTTTGCATTTCCATATTTATTTTAGAATACAATTTTCATATTTGAACACTTCTTTTTAGAATTTTGATTAGAATTACATTGAATGTCAGTATGTACATAAATATGTAAATATGTTCAATACAAGGATAAATGACAGTTCAACAATACCCAGCATTATAATTTATAAACATGTTTTTTTCTCTATGTAAGTTTTAAAAATATATTCCATATTTTTTTAAATTTTGTGAAAATATTTTAACAGGGCATTATAATTATACAGAATAGTAGGATTCATTGTAGATATTCACATATGTGCATAACATATTTTGGTTAATTTAGTTACCTAGTACCCCTCCCCTTTCTTTCCTTCTTCCTTCCCTCAGATCTCTATTCTCTACTCTACTGGTCTTTCTTTTATTTTCATGAAAATACCTATTGTTTCTTTTCCATCCCTATCTTCTACATATTTGAGAAAACATGCAACATTTGACTTTTTGTGTCTGACTTTTTCCTCTTACTCTGATGACATCCAGTTCCAACCATTTATCAACAAATGACATAATTTTGTTTTTTATGGCTCAATAAAACTCCCATGTTTGTATGTATCACATTTCTTTATCCATTCATTCATTGACAGCCACCTTGGCTGGTTCCATAATTTGGCTATTGTGAATTGTGCTGCACTAAGCATGGGTATGCATGTATCTCTTTAGTATGCTGACTTAATTTCTTCAGGATAAATATCAGGGAGGTATAGCTGGATCATGTGGTAGTTCAACTAAATTCTAGTTAATTCATCTTGTCTTCTAGTCCTGAAATTCTTCTTCTGCTCGATCAAGTCTATTAGTTTGGCTTTTAGCTGAACTGGAAGGAGGAAAGGAAGAGACAGAAAAGAACTTTTCTTTTTTTTTATTTTTTAAAATATTTATTTATTTGCTGTAGTTGTACACAATGCGTTTATTTACATGGTGCTGAGGATCTAACCGGGCCATGCACATGCTAGGCGAGCACTCTACCGCTGAACTACAATCCCAGCCCAGAACTTTTCATTTCCAAGATTTCTCTTTGGTTCTTTTTCAGAATCTCTCTCTATTGAATTCCTCATTCATTTCCTGTAGTTTTCTTTAATCCATTTAGTTAGTTATTTATATTTTGTTGGGGACTTAACAACACATCAGCTGAAAGAATAGAAAAACTTAACTCTCTGGCTGCCTCCCACTTCCTGATACGGGAACTTGGCCTAACCAGGAGGTGTTCCCCTGACGTGTCATGAGAAATCAGATCGCCACTAAGATAGGCTAATGGCTCTGCCAATGTGATTTGCTCATGCTCCCTATGTGCTCCTGTGATCTTTCTGCCGATTGGCCCATGTCTTCTATAAACGCCGTCCATCTTCTTCAATAACCGAGTTCCAGCTTGACTGGGCTCCCTGGTAATTCGGAGGGTCTTTAGAAGGTGGGGTGGATTACCAGCCGACTCCTATCGTTCTCAATCTCGCCTCAACACTGGGGCGTACTCTCCCAGCCTTCTCTGCCAGCCAGAGAAAGCTCGCCCCGGGTCAAGGGGGAGTTAAAAACCCCGGCAACTTTTAAAACCCCAACAATATTTCTTTGAATTCACTGGTTATTTTATCAGTCGATTTCTTAAATTGTCCAACATTTTATATACTTCAATAATGAGTCATGAATTTTTGGAGGCATCTTGTTGTTTTTTTTCCCTCATGTTTTCTATGATGTTACATTGACATTTGCTCATTGGTTGGGATGGACATTTCTTCTGCTATTATGTGAAGGTCTGTTTTTAGTATGCAGCTGTCCTTTAACAATATATGGGGTGGGGATATCTCTCAGCATCAAATCTCTCACTCAGCATGTACAATGTTTTAGCTATGATCACAGTAGTACTTCAGGAGAGAATAACCACCACTATCCACAAACAACCTAAAAAAAATCAACATATAATAAAAGGTTATTTTAAATGATCTTTCTACAATGTCAATAACCTAGGAGAAGGAAGGTAGAGTCATATAAAACAGGATGAAATTTAGGTAGTGTGATAGTAAAATAATACTAAATATGTAGAAAATAGGAGAGGAAATCAAAGGGGAAGGAAGAGACACAAGAGAAAAAAATGAGGAAAAAGAGAAAAAAAGGAAGGGGTTTTAAATTAAAAAGGAAAAAGAGATGCGAATAAAAATACCATAAAGGATTTTAGAAATATGTAAAATTAGAATATTAAAAAAATGAGGAAAAAACAAACAATTGACCAAAAAAAAAAAAAAAATGAAAACAAAACCCCAAAATAAAGATTTCTCCTTGCCAAGGTATTTAAAATGGATACACTTCTTCTGGGATTTCTAATTTTAGAATCCTATCCACCAGATAGGAGGGGTTTGTAGAATGCCACTACAGTTCTATTTGTTCCTTCTCAGCCCCAGCCCAAGCAGGTCAAATATTTTAGGTGAGTCTTTAGGGACAGCTCTGTCTTTTCTTGCTCACCAGGAAGTACTGGGGGAAAGTTGTTTGCTGCAGAGCTAGATTCACCTTCAATATCTGTTTTATGGACCGAAAGCCAGCATGCAGCTACAGTAGGAGCTACCCACAAAAACCATTCACCCACAGATCCTCTGGACCCATTTAGACTGTGCACCCCAAGTCCCAATACCTTGTCAGTGCCCTTAGGGGCATTGCAAATGTCCGAGCCATGTGGACAAATCCTCTGAACACAGCTATTGTCCAGGAGGTGGCTGGACCCATGGAATCTGACTGGGGTGGTCACCAAGCTTTCTTCCAGTACCACTACTGATATTCTCAGATCCACACACTTCACCCCACCTCACAATTCCACAAAAAGCTGATCTCACTCTGTCACTAACCTCAAACTGCCAGTTTTAAATGGAAGCACCCTGTGGTAGGCACCATGCCACCCAGAGTTTGAAGCGGATCTGTGTCCCTCCTCTGGGCCCAGACTTACTTCTCAGTTGGGCAACTGCTGATTCTGTAAAGAAAAGTGGCTTTGAAGTCTTGCAGATATATCAGATGCTGGATTTGCTGATTTCCTCTGCAGCAAGTCTAGACAATAAAATCCTTCTTAAGATGGCTGTATGTCATAGCACGATCTAAATTCCTAGGGAAGTGTGGGAAGCCTTTTCTCCCATGTTGGCCCGTTACACAGAATCCTACATTCTTTTAAAAACTTCAATTTACCTTCCTTAGGGATTATTACAAATTAGTTTAATAATTTCCCCAAACTCAGAAATATTTTGGTGGTGTTGTTTTGTATTCTTCATTCTGTTTTGTAGTGTGGTCTGTGCTATGATACATTTAGAGATCTTCCGGATTTTGCTTTTTTTTTTTTTTTTTTAATTTCCTTAGCCACAGAATGCAGCCCCACACAATTCATGTCCCTTTAAGTAGAAGTCCCATACAATTAACAATTAATGAGGGAGAACAAAGACCTGGTCTCCTCAGCTTAACTTTGGGCAAATGTGTAAGGCCATTCTAGCTCAAGTTCTCTGTTTCAGTCAATGCTGTGCTTCTGCCTTTTTTGAAAGCTCAATACTTTCACCAGTGCACCCCATTTCTCCTCTTCTTTGCACAAGTGTTGATCATGAGCAATCCTTAACGAATTAATCACTTGAAATCCACCTTAGAGAAGGTTCTTAGGAAAGCATGCAGATAAATCATGCACATATTTGGAGTTTGGGAGCTGAAGCACATAGTACCTGAGCGGCAATGAGAACACTATCACTGATCATAGCAATAAGAGTGGTCACTGGATAATAGGTAGTGATTCAATTATTTAGCGATAAATTGAAGGGCATACCAGTGAAGATTAATGTTTGTTATTGTGATGACTACATTCGTCACAAGCCATCCATTGGCTGTGTGTGGGTCACTGTGCATTGAAGCTTAATAGATAGAAACATCTGGTGTGTGGAAATAATCAGTGGACATTTTCTCTGATCAACTGCCCAGGGACATTGTGAATTTCTATCCCACTCTGCCATGTCCCACATAGCACATGAGATGGGTATGACCTGCCAAGATGCCAATCAACCTGCTGTCTGCAAGACATCAGGAAGCAAGACTCTGCCCTTGAAACCTTATCCCTGCCTTTGATGTACCCTCTTAAATAAACCACTGGAGCCATCTTTCCTTTGTCTACTTCCAGCTCTTGTGTGGACTGGATATATCAGGGCCTCTGCTTTTGTAAACGTATTTCTGACTCTTAGTCTTTCGTTCTTCATTAATTATCTGAGACTTTACATTTCCAGATGACTTGTACCCTCTTTGGCAGGAAGAAGAACCCCCCCCCCCCACGAGACACTGGCCATCACCCCTGTTATAACATTGTTATAATGGAGTTATTGGACTATGGACTGAACCTCTTAAACTGTGAGCCAAAATAAACTTTTCTTCCTCTAACTTGTTCTTGTCAGGTATTTTGGTCACAGTAATAAAAATCTGACTAAAACAATGTGCTTGAAAAATATGGGATATGAAGAAGTGATTCTAAGGACATAATGAAACAAGATAAGTGACAAGCAAGAACAACTAATTACCAAATGAGAGCAAATTTGAAAGTCAGAGAGCTGCTTTAGTAGAAACTAACTGAAGGCAATGATAGAGAGAGCTAAGGAAATGGCCCAAGACATAATTTTCAGATTAGTCACAAGAAAATGTCAAGTTACCAAGCAAGGCTAGTCTGCTGTGCCAAGTCCAGGCTTCAGCTTGGGAAAGAATATGACCATGCTAGGTATGACCCTGGTTGAGGTCCCCAAAAATCACAAATGCCCAGATTCCCCTCTTCTGAGATAGCACAAGTGTCCCACTTCCTGTTGAGAATCATCATCCTTTCCCCTGGCTTAAAGTTTATGCAGAAGCCTCTGTCCTGAAGAACAATATCCACCTCATTAGGGTTCTGAACCATTTTTCTCTGGGGCCAATATTACCTAGCTGGGCATGAGGTGCATCTGGTAAGAAAGGGGAGGGTCTTTACAATATGCTGCATGATAGAGGTAGAATGTACCTATTGAAGCTGAGAGACAACACTGAGATTTTAGAGTCGAGGTGCTCAGTCAAGGAGTTCACCTTTTTGATTTGGTGTGGTCAGAAATATTTTGTTTTTTTCATATTACATTACAAATATGAGTTTAAGTTAATTTAAAATAGTACATATTCCAATTACATGCATAGAACTATATTTTAAAGCATATTATTTTTGAATTACACTTCTGTATTCTGGAGTTTCATATAAATGTAGTATGTTTCTTAATTTTGAGAAGTATACCATGAAAGATTGACACACGATATGCTCTGTGCAAAAAGACAAAGAATGTAGACTAATATTAACATCCAAGGAAGATTTTTCTGGAGAACTTATTTTATGAACTTTTTATTAAAGGTTAAATAGAGTTAGCAAGACAGTTCCAGAGTCCTCCCCAACTGCCACCCCTAAAAAGACAATACATAACAATATATATATATATATATATTACACACACACACACACACACACACACACACATGCACACACGCATATATATATATTTAAGAAAGTTGAAAGAATGTGATTTAAATCTCAGAGAAAAATCTTCCAGTAAATTAGTGGCGATTGACAATCTGTTGATCCTACCATCCTGTAGAGAAAGTATGTGTTCCTGCTCTTGTAAAACATCTTCAGAAAAGTTATTTATACAAAATATTTTAAGGCATCTTCAATTCAGAACTCAGAAATTATATCTGTTGAAGCAAAACACAGAACTCTAAAAATTTTGGTTCAAATTGATGTCTTACTTAAACCTGTCATATTTATATTGAAGTTATATTACCTAAAGTTCAAAATCATTGTATAATTTTTTTCCTAAACTAGAAAAAGAGCTTTGAACTTTACTTTTACATTAGTAGAAATTATAGGAATTATACTCCATAACACTACATTTTTGAACAAAGAATATGATTGTCTTTTTAGTTGCATACAAATCACTGTTATTTTATATACTCTCATCTGGTGACAGAAGAAGATGATTCAGTGAGACATTTATATCAAATCTAATAATATTTTAATTCCTAATTGCCAGTGAACAGTGAGGGAAAGATTTCAGCCCAGTGCAAGACAGAAAAATTGATTTTTTTTCTCACATTCTTCATTCATTCATTAGGACTTGTCACTTAGATCTCTCAAGAAATGTTAAATAATCATATTGACTATTTATTGAATGTCTATTATTTATCAGGAGCTATACACAATTGCTTATATTAAACAGAAACAATTTGCATAACAACCTAAAAGCGCATATGTCAGTATTACTTTATAAATTAGAAAGCTTAGTTTTTAAAGTAAAATAGCATAGTGATAAAAAACAAATAGAGGCAAAACCCTTTATTTCACACTTCTCCATTCTGAAAAGTTTCATCGTAAAGGGATCCCTGATTAACAATTATGCCTTGAACTAAAACTGGAGTCTTTAATTATCACAGTTTCCAGTGCTATTTCTATGATGTCCTAATGATGTTGTGACAATATGAATAGTTTTCATCTTTCAGTTCCCTCCTTTTTTACTGATCAATCTTGATACAGAAAGGTAGAGATTTTTCAGTCGATTATCAAATATAAATTATAAGTAAAACATAACCTGATGTTGAGGTAAATTGATTATAGTATACAATCTGATATGAGAAATAGAAAAAGATAGGACTCGAATTTTGGGGTAACAAAGCCAAGACTTAGAACTTGAATCACAGAAGAAAAACTGAGGGAAGGATTTAACAGAAGCACATCTAAAAGTAAGAGCTGCATTTTTGATAAAGTACTCCAACAGTGTTATGGAATGGATTGAGGTCTCAGTTGAAGATATTGCAATGGCCAAGGTGAAAAATTACAGAAGTCTGGAATGTAGCAGATATATTTGAACACTATTTACAACTTCCTATTGAGATGGAAACTGTACCTTGAAGAATTTCTTTTCAAGGTATTTCCAAAAGAAAATAAAAATTTAGTGTTCAGTTTTTGTCCAAATGAAAACAAAAATTGATCTTAGATCTTAGATTTTAGTTGTTTTGATCTTAATTTGACAATCTGAAAAAAATATCTGTAAACAAGAAAAGCAATGGGTCAGTTGAAATACACACACCCAAACACACACACATATATGTTATGTATGTATGTGTATATATATAATGCATATATATATATATGTATTTGTATATGTATATATTTAAATGCATGACTTTGCCTGTTACTTCCCAGGGGATGCACAGGGAGTAAAATTAATACAGGACACATCTGACATAAATAGTCCCTTGTCCCCGGGAGGTAGACAGCTGCGTATACACAAACTACATCTTGTAGACAGCTGTTTATCTCCCAACAGCACTTAATATACATTGCACTATGGAAGGCATCAACATTTGCTTTTAAACACAAAAATGTGATTTTTGATTTGGATTTTATAAATATTCATTTATTAAAAAGTATTTTGCTATATTATTTTACTTCAGTGCCTCATGCATTGAGGAGAAAACCCACAGATAAAAATCAAAACAGGCACATTGACTTCCACAAAAGGGAAACCTAAAGTCGTAATAAAATCATTGCTTCTGAGCAAAAGATAAGCTTCACATTTATCAAAACTAAGGGAATTCCTCAGTAAAGTTTTATCTAATTCACTGAAACATTTTCTTATTACAATTTTATATTACATGTAACAAGGCAAGCAAAATAAACTTAGGTCCTAGGAGAAAGAAAAATATTCTTAAAAGACATAAAATTCCTAGTCTAGCCTACAGTGTATAATAATATAAATTCATATAAAGTTGCAATCACATTTTCTACTTTAAAATAGAATAGGTAGAAGGGCTTATATTTCCTATAATGAAGTGTAAGTTTGTATGTCAGATTTGATTAAAAAACAAAGTCTATTGGAGTATTGATACATTCCACCATCCCTACCATGATACAAACCATTTCCCATTGATAGGTGAGTAGGAAATGTGAGGCTTGAGATGTCTCAAAAGTAGTGAGGAAATCAAGCTCTATAGCAGTAATAAATGTATATTGATTGATGTTTTAAGTTTTCCCTATAATTGAACTTGTTCTCTATTATCACTTTAAATGTTATAATTTACTGACTAAATCTAAAGCTCACACACTAACTGTAATTATTTGATTGTTTAAACCCTCTATCACATTTTTACTAATACTAACTTTTTATATTTATGTGAGATTTTCTTACTGAGGAATGTTTCCAGGTATATCTAATGAAAAACTTTCTAGTAAGGTTTGCTTTATTTCATTTTATTTATTTATTTATTCATTTATTTGGTACTGGACATCGAACCCATGAGTGCTTAATCACTAAGCCACTTCCCTAGCCCTTTTTTATATTTTATTTAGAGACAGGGTTTTCTGAGTTGCTTAGGGTCTCACTAAATTGCTGAGGCTGGCTTTGAACTCACAATCCTCCAGCCACAGCCTCCCTAGCCACTGAGATTTAAGTGTTAAAAATAACATTAATGAACTGGAATAAATTTTATGTAACAATGTGAAAAAGCCTTAGGAATTTTAGTGTACTATAAACTGGAAGTGCCATCTGAACTCCTATAGGTATCTTGAGAATATATTCTCTTTTTATTTTACTAACAGCAACCATAAATGGTCTTAGGCCTGGCAGAGTGAATGTAGTTAATAATAATGATTTATGCATATCAAAATAGAAGAGGTGATTTTAAAAGTATTCACCATAAAAATGATAAAAATTAATGTAATGGGTTACCAAATATCCATAAATCAAAACATAACTTTGTATCCAAAACATATCTTTAAGTAAACATACAAAGAGAGGAAGATCTGTTTTCTTGATTCCTGGCTATAAAGGATGTATGATTTGTGATTTCACATTTCTAGACCTTACTGGTCACACGAGGAGTTGGTTTATTGATGATTAAGATTTCATTTAGATTTTATTTCCAAATAAGATTGGTCTATACTAAATAAGACAACTCAAAGATGTTGGAAATTTTCCTCTCATAAACCATATGAAGGATTTTAATAGACTAAAGAGAATAGACATATCTCAGGAGAGAACACATGAATCAATGGGTGAATATTATAGTAAAGTCAATTTTGTTTTACTAGAACAAATAAGTGCCACTTACTGTATTCAGCTTGATCATTTAACAGATATATTTTAAAAAGCTTTCTGCAGACATTGGAAGATAGAAATAAAATCAGGTTTCTTTTTAAATTTAATTTATGTTTTCTAATAATGTATAGTAAAAACATTTTGTAGACAGTCATTTGAAATTGATTGAAAGGATTTGAAACAAAATCCTCTCATATATTTTAAGAATATTATACTAAAATACTTCAGAAAATATAACAATGCCTTCATTACAATCTTTTTACTCAAGAAAGTCTTATGGTCATTCTTTGAACATGACAGACTGTTTAATTCATAATTCATTTGATCACCATCACCCACAATCCCCTGTCTCTAAGCAGTTCATATATTCTGTCAGTTTTGCCCTCTGCTGGTTTCAGAATTCATTAATTCGATCCATTAACTCCTTTGCATTTCTCTCTTCTGTATGTTATCTTAGATAATACTATAAGAAATCTCCATTAGAGTGATCAACACTGGTGATATAGACAGAGGAAAATTTCTAGATTAACGTATTTGAGTAGGCAAGAACTAATAGGATCTTGTGCCCCAGGAAGATTTTATAAATGCCTAGGCAATGTTCAGTGTATCTCACAAATTCAGATTAAAAAATATTTATAAAACTATACAAGCTGGACTTCTCAGAGTTGACTTTGAATTGGTAATGAAAATTCAGTTATTCTAGTTCATTAATATTGTATTGAAGTCTTTAAATACTAATCGCCAAAGTCAGCATTCATTCAGCAAGCATTTTTTTTAAAACATACTTGTAATACATATTGTTACTATCTTGATTTTAAGGAGAAGAAACCCAAGGCACCTAAATGCAGAGTGTTGCAATCAAATCAAGAACTACAAAATATTGAAGTGAAATGCAAATCCTGGTTTATTTGGCTGTAAATCCTAGTCATTTTGAGGATACTGTGATAAATCTTATTTAAAAGCCCTATTCACTACTGGCAAGAATCTTGGAGAATCTAGAAATACAAGATTACAGAATATTCAATTCTACAAGTGACCACAGAATCCAGTTCAAATTAAATGACTTATTAAAATCCACATTGCTAATTGATGGCAAAGTAAAAAATTCCTGTTTTTCTGCCAAGGACATGTAACTACTAAAATGGGCTCAGATTATTAAAAAATTAAAAGGCTATAAGGTTTGTCACATGTTTTAGGTTCTTCCAACTCCTCAGTGCCCTATTAGAGCAGAAGGTTTTCTGTCTGTCTATAATCTGGGCAATTAGATTATTGGCTATCAATGAAGAGTCACAGAATTAATATACATTGATTTAGAAATAGTACTTCCACCCACAACATCAGAAGCATATATATACATACATATATATATAGCTTTTCAGAGAACATACCTTACAATATTCTATATTATATTTTCACAAAGATTTAGCAAAACCAAGATTAGAGAACTGGTCTGCCAGTTGCACTGATTTATTGCTTTCAAAAAAATGGAGTTGATGAATCATTTCCCCTCCATGTTACTTTTTTTTTTCCCCAAAATATTTTGGGGATTTTAAACCAACTGCAACTGATTATTATCAAAGGCATTAGCAGTTTAATGTTGTGATGCTGTCTGTGCCAACTTCTAAACGCATAGAACTGGTCTTGAAAGAAGGACCCCTCACTTAGGATATCCACTTTGTATGGAAATGAATGCACTTAAGGACTAAACAAATAAAATGATCTTTTTTTTTCCTTCCCATGCATAGAAGAAAGAGAATAATACAAGCACAGTTAATATATTCAATCAGCCATCTTGTTTACCATTTTAACTGCATTTTCTACCATATTCCAAGTGACAAATAAATTGGGGGCATACTTTTAGATATTATCTAAAAAGTCTTCCCATTAATAGACCTGGAACGCCATCTGTACATAATGTGCAAGGTAAATTGAATCGACAGAGCAATTTTGTTAGTGATTTAATTTACTCAAAGCTTCAGTGCACCTTCAAGCCTCTGGGTTTTCTCCTCTCTGTATTTCCAAGCCATAACTCATTCCTTTACATAGTACCACTATATGAAATGTTGTTGAAATAAATTAGGTTATGTATTTCCTAACTGCACAGAATAATGGCTTTGCATCTAGGAAAATAAGTCTTTTTAATAGATAATGCCACCGCATTCATGTTTGTCAAAGTTTAATGGCAAAAGCAGCAGACCTTGAAAGCATGCTGGTCTTAAGGGGATTTCTTTAAATTGGAATCATAATCAAACTGTAAACGGGTTAGGGAAAGCACTGCTATACAGAGTACATGATAGATGTTGGCAGTTCATTTATTCGCTGGGAATGCATTTCACTAGCATATGCAGTTGATGTAAATGCTTGTCTGTAATAAAGAAAATATAAGGAACTTATTTTCCCTCCCGGGCAAAAGTAAGAAAGTTGGACTTAGTTGGGTGAGGGGGTCAGTCATTCATGAATGGGTGAGCAGAAGAAGAAAAATGAAGAATGACTGAAAACCACAGGGAGACTTATCTGACAGATAAATACTTGAAAGATGGGGACTTGGTATGTCAAAACCTCCCCCAGCTACAGTTACATCTCTTTGAAGATCATGTTGCACCATATTAGGTAGCCTAGACCCTCCCTATCACCAAAACTGTCATAACTCCCAGTCACCCTGGCAACTAGAAGAACAAGATGCTCACAAAGAAAGCTTTCTAAGAGCTATACAAAGGGTAATAAACTGATTAAGGGAACAGAAAATTGAAGCAAAAACAGGAGTACTCAATTTCCTTAAAAATTACTCAATGAGCACCATGCCATTCTCTTTTGGAGGTGGTCTGTGCAGTTCCTATGCTATCAATCAAAAGTCGAAAGATGGACCTGAGTGGGACTCTGGAAAATTCCCTGGGACTTCTAATAAAACTGGAGGAGAGGAGGGGTGCACTGTTCTTCTCTCTGAGAGGACCCACTAACTCCCTTGAGAGTGTCTCCTTTCTTTTCCCTTTTTCTATCCCTTGTAATAAATTTATGCCTGTTACTCTGATCAACATGTCTGAAATCATTCTGACACAATTGCAAGAATTGGAGTGAAAGGAAGCCTTTGTAGGGAACCTGTCTCCTGTAAGAATAGAAGTAAGTTAATTTTAAACCTACATTTGTTCAAGGGGTGTAGCACTTTTGGTAGTATGGCCATTTTGACAATATTAATGTGCCTATCCAAGAACATGGGAGGTCTTTCCATATTCTAAGGTCTTCCTCAATTACTTTCTTTAGTGTACTATAGTTTTCATTGTAGAGATCTTTCACCTTTTTTGTTAGATTCCATAGTATTTTATTTTCTGTGGAGGCTTTTATGAATGGGATGGTTTTTCTAATTTCTTTTTCACCTGATTTGTTATTAGAGTATAGGAGCACAATTGATTTATGAGTGTTAATTTTGTATCCTACTACTTTGCTGAATTCATTTATGAGTTCCAGAAATTTTCTGGTGGAGTTTTTTTGTGTCTTCTAAATATAGAATCATATCCTTGGCAAACAGAGATAGTAATGCAGGAGCCCTGTTTGGGCAGAGATAGCTAAGATTGCGGTTGACTATGGGCCATAGACATTTTTGGGCATTGTCGCCTTCCGTAGTCTCACGGGACTTGGCCCAGGATCTCGAGAGATTTGAGCAGTGACTCAGCAGATCAACATTTTTGGGCATTGTCGCCTTCCGTAGTCTCACGGGACTTGGCCCAGGATCTCGAGAGATTTGAGCAGTGACTCAGCAGATCGAGCAAGCACCATTCCTGCTCGGGCGCATGGGATGAGACCAGAGAGAGAAAGGACAGGGTTATTGCTATTGTATAGATACATTGTAGTTTCTTGTAAGAGTAGGTGCCTTGGTTTCTTGTGAGAGTGTGTGTATGTAGTGTTAGAAATTACAAGAGACAGAGACAGAAAGATTAAAGAATTTTTTCGTCTCCATCCTGTCTCCGGACTCCTTCCCGCGGCGCTGCCGTTCCAGGCTGCAATCCCTTTCCGGCGGCTAACAGTTGGTGGCCCGTACGGGGATTCAGCATGACAGGTAAGAACTGAGAAACCTCGCAGGAATCTCTAGTCAGAGCGGTTAAAATGGGTTCGAAAATAACTAAGACCCAAGTGTACGAGGCTCTTGATGAATTCTTTGATATGGATGAGTCTGTCGTTAGTGAGGAGGATTTAGAAAACAGTGAAGGCAATCATAAAAGCGTAGATTCCGCTGAGTCAACTAAGACCAGTAAGGAGAGTATTAGAAGTGTCCCCAAAATTACAAAGATCCGAGCTGCTAAAGCTATTCAAGATTTATTAGAGATATTTCAAGGATACATGGTCTCAATTGAACCTGGGACTCAGGATGTTACTGAGTCAGTTAGGACCAATGAGAGTAGTAGTAGTGAGGAGGAATTAACTAAAGGTGATTTTGAGAAAATGAATAAAAGGAAATTAAGGAAGACCAAGATAAGGGATCATCAAGTGGAGGAACTTGTGTCCTCTACTCCCCCATGGGTGAAATCGATTACAGAAAATATGAAGGGTATCACTAGACGTTTGCATACCCTAGAAATAGAAATAAAAAGTCTTTCTGAGCGCTTATGCGCTCTCGAGGGTAACTCACAGATACATTGGGAACTGCCAGTATTTGAATATGAAAATGGACAGAGGGGCCACCAGCCAGTAGATTTCAAAACAATAAAAAATCTCAAAGAGGCAGTAATGACTTATGGACCCCAAGCTCCTTTCACGTTGAGTATACTGGAGTCCCTTAACACCTTTAGCTTAACCCCCGCAGACTGGAAACGTCTATGTAAAGCAACATTAAGTGGGGGACAATACTTGGTTTGGCGATCGCAATTTCAGGAAATTTGTATAGAAACAGCTAAAAGAAATGCAGATGCAGGGTTTGGAGACCATAATATAGAAATGCTCACAGGAGAAGGGCAATTCGCAGACGTACAGGATCAAAAACATTATACCCCAGGAGTATATGCTCAGATAAATGCAGCTGCCTTAAAGGCATGGAAAACTGTACAAGGACCTGGGGATCTACAAGGTAGCTTGTCCAAAGTAATTCAAGGACCTAATGAACCATATGCTGAATTTGCTGATAGACTTTTGAGAACTGCAGGTAGAGTTTTTGGAGACATTGATCAAGTTATGCCATTAGTTATTCAATTAGCGTACGAAAATGCTAATAAATATTGCCAGGAAGTCATCAGGCCATGGAAAAATAAAAAGGATCTTTCCATATATATACAACTATGTAAAGATGTAAATGATGCCTTTGTCACAGGGAATGTGATTGCAGCAGCTGTGAGAGATGCTGCCCCTCAAAATTTTACAAGGGCTCAACATAGACATTATAATCAATCAGGATATTCTAGGCAAAATTATCATAATCAATCAGGCTATTCTAGGCAAAATCCCCAAAGAGAAATAAGACCAAATTCATACCGTACTCCAGGTTGCTGCCCCAGGTGTAAGAAAGGAAATCATTGGGCCAATAAATGCTATTCAAAATTTGACATCCATGGAAATCCTTTGTTCAGGAATTCAAAAAACAGGGCACGGGGCCCAATGCCCCGGGGCCACAAATGTACGAGGCATTGGAGGAGGAGTATCCTCAAGCATCCACTCAGATGCTTCCCCAACACAATCCCTATTACCCATCCACTCCCTCGCCAGAGGAACAGGAGGAAATGCAGGATTAGACCTCTGTTCCACCGCCCGAATAGTGTTAACACCTGAAATGGGGGTTCAACTGATTCCTACAGGAGTCAGGGGACCTCTTCCCTTAGGGACTGTAGGACTTATTATCGGGAAAAGTCCTGAAAGCTTATTAGGTTTGCAAGTGACCCCAGGCATAATAAACTCAGACTATAAAGGGGAAATAAAAATAATGCTTAGCTCACCCCAAAGTATAAGTTCTATTAATCAGGGAGATAGAATTGCTCAGCTGCTCCTCCTTCCAAATTTACATAAGTCATTTAAAATGAATATGCCTCTAAATAGGAACAATAGAGGATTTTGTTCCACTGATTCGAAACCCATGGTTTGCTGGGTTTGGGACTGTACAAGGAGGCCTATGTGTAAAATAAGAATCCAAGGAATAGAAATGGAGGGTCTTATAGATACTGGAGCTGATTCTTCCATCATTAATTTACGTCAATGGCCCAAACACTGGCCTCTACAAAAAGCTTCAACCAGTTTAAGAGGCTTGGGATATAATAACCTCCCAGAAAAAAGTGCGGTAATTTTAAAATGGGAGGATGATGAAGGACATAAAGGCACATTTCAGCCTTATGTTTTACCTAATCTACCGGTTACTTTATGGGGAAGAGATATTTTACAACAAATGGGAGTACACCTTGCAACCAAACCTGCAGGTGTTAAATGTAAAAACATACAGGGTAATCTTAACCCTAAAAGAAATCATCAAAAAGTACAGGGTAAGCTTAACCCTAAAAGAAATCATTATCATATAGGAAAAAGACATTTTTCTTTGGGGCCACTGAGAAAATAATTTTGAAAATACCATGGCTTTCTGATAAGCCAGTGTGGGTCCCTCAGTGGCCCCTATCTAAAGAGAAATTACAAGCGGCCCACCTACTAGTTAAGGAACAATTAAAAGCAGGACATATAGAACATTCCACCTCTCCCTGGAATTCCCCATATTTGTGATCAAGAAAAAATCAGGAAAATGGCGATTATTACATGATCTTAGACAAATTAATAAAACCATGCAAGTCATGGGCCCTACTCAACCTGGACTTCCGAATCCTATAGCTATTCCAAAAAATTTCCATGTTATTAGTCTTGATATAAAGGATTGCTTTTTTTTCTATTCCCCTACATCCTCTGGATGCCCCCAGGTTTGCTTTTTCAGTTCCTTCTATTAACAATAATGGCCCTGATCAGAGATATCAATGGAAGGTTTTGCCGCAGGGAATGGCTAATAGCCCCACCATATGCCAAATATATGTGGACAAGGCTATCCAACCCATTAAAAATAAATATCCAAACCTCATGTGTCTACATTACATGGATGATATTTTACTGGCCCACCCTAATCAAAAAATCTTATTTAATATATTCAGTGACATGGTAGAAAATTTTAAAAAATACGGATTATATATAGCAGAAGAAAAAGTTCAAACCAGATCTCCCATATTATATTTAGGATTTAAAATCATGGATACTTTTGTTAGACCCCCAAAAATTTTAATAAATAAAGAACATTTAACCACCCTCAATGATTTCCAAAAACTACTGGGAGACATTAATTGGCTTCGCCCTACACTAAACCTCACTACTGGCCAATTAAAACCTTTATTTGATATCCTTCGAGGGGACCCTGATCCATCCTCACCGCGAACATTGACTCCTGATGCTAGGAAAGCTTTAAAGGTAGTAGAAAAAGCCATCAAAGGAGCTCATTGTGACAGATTTGATTTAACTCAACTGCTGATATTGATTATTATTTCTTCACAATATACACCCACAGGAGTATTTTGGCAACAAGGGCCTTTATTATGGATACATTTGCCTGTCTCTCCTAAAAGCATAATTGAGTCATATACCTCCATGGTGGCTAAACTTATTCTTCAAGGACTTAAAACTTCTACTAAAATATTTGGCATTCACCCTGCTACTATTATTACTCCCTATTCATCGTCACAGATTGAATATTTATGCTTCAATGATAATGACTGGGCTATAGCTAGATGCTCTACCTCTGCAAATTTTGATAATCACCTTCCTAAGTCTCCTATATTATCTTTTTGTATTAATCATCCTATTATATTTCCACAGGTAATAAAAAATCAACCTATTCCTAAGGCATTTAATGTATTTACAGATGGGTCCTCAAATGGTACTGCTGCAGTAGTCACTACAAAAGAAAATATGACTTACATAACTGCACACAAATCAGCTCAACTAGTGGAATTGGAAGCTGTGGTAAGAGCTCTGGAAAATTTTAGAGACCAGCCCATAAACATTTTTTCAGATAGCCACTATATTGTACAAGCCGTCCCAAAATCATACTCCAGCCTTTAAATTGTTTTATCAGATACAAAAACTTTTGTGGGCAAGAAAAGAACCTCTATTCGTAGGCCATATTAGAGCACATGCTAATTTGCCTGGCCCCCTCCATGAAGGTAATCAAAAGGCAGATGAACTTACAAAAACAATATTTATACTTTCAGCACTACAACAAGCTACTTTATTTCATTCCCAGTTTCACGTCAACAGCACCACCTTGCAACGTAGGTTTAAAATCACAAAGGAGCAAGCCAGAACAATTGTAAAAGATTGTAAATCTTGTATGACACATTTGCCCAATCCTCATTTTGGTGTTAACCCTAGAGGATTAATGCCCAATCATTTGTGGCAGATGGATGTTACTCATGAGCCAAGCTTTGGAAAATTACGATTTATTCATGTAACCATAGATACATGCTCAGGCATGATTTTTGCTTCCTTACATTCCGGAGAAAAAGTTAAAGATGTCACATCTCATTGTTTACAAGCTTTTGCTGCATTGGGCATCCCCAAAATGCTTAAAACAGATAATGGCCCCGCATATACGTCCTCATCTTTCAAACAGTTTTGCGCAAAATTCAACATATCCCATAAAACAGGCATCCCATACAATCCTCAGGGTCAGGGCATTATTGAAAGAGCAAACTGCACACTAAAAGTTATGTTGTTAAAACAGAAAGAAGGAAACTGGAAAAATCCTAAGGACAGATTGGCAGTTGCCCTGTTTACTTTAAATTTTTTAACTTTAGACTCTGATGGTTATTCTGCTGGAGACAGACATTGGAACCCACATCAACAACATAAACCTTTGGTTTACTGGAAGGATGTTCTTTCAGGTACATGGAAGGGTCCAGATCCAGTATTAATTTGGGGGAGAGGATCTGTTTGTGTCTTTCCAAAGCATGAATCCTCTCCAATATGGATACCATCTAGATTAATAAAGCAGGTACCACATCAAAAGGATCAAGATGAAGTTGTTGAGGAATCAAGATTAATAAAAAAGGTACAAAATCAAGAGGACCATGATGAAGATATGGAATGATTCCCTTAAAAGAGTCCTTCAAAATATGTCACAACTTAAGTGTCATTCCTCCCGGCTGGGACGAAGAGATCTCTCTTTAGTGTGCACACAATTATATATATATATATTTTTACTTTTTATATATGTGTTTATGTCTGTGTATTTGTCTAAATTTCATGTTAATGTGACGTCACAAATATATGTTTGTATGTGCGTCTGTCTGTCCAGTGTGACATCAAAAATAACAAAGCGCTTGTGAATATATATATATATGGATCCAAATAACTCTAATTCATTTAAGTTTAAGAGTATTCAAATTGGGTAAATAATTTAATAAGTGAAGCTACCTTCAATTTTGTTTTATAGGTGTCCCAGGGACTTCTCTTTAGCAAAAAATATGACTAGTGCTGTATAACCTGATATTTTGGTGTTTTGACATGAGGTTGCTTATTTGTTATTAACTTCATTTGTTTAATAAATGATTAATTTCAATTATTTCAACAGGTAAAGGACTGCTGTGTATGCAGAAACTCGAGAGTTCCAGCTAACAAATTATTTCTCCAAAGTGCTTTTAGTTTTTCTTTAATCTATCTTTAATGCAGTAATTACCCTCAGTCTTTCTTTGTTTTGTTCTAAATATGATATTTTGCCAGCTTATGTTTGTGGGAGCTCAGGCTGCAATGTGTGTGAGCAGAAATCAACTTATTTTTCCAATCTAATAATTCTATTTTTTAGTTTGACAACTCGCCTCTTGACTCAGTGCTGGAATAGCACTGCCTTTCCTTTAATAATTGATGCTTCAGTCTCTAGGTAGCGGGCCCTGAAGATTTGCCGGTGGCATTGTCTAGACATAAAAAAGACGGCTGCTGCTACAGCTGCAGGGATCGCGGTCGCTGCAAGCATCCCTGCTGCTCAAATGTCAAACAACCTCACCAGCAGTGTGGCCTCTGCTCTGCATGCATGGGGCCTCCTAGATCTACGTGTTATAACAAGTGGACATTTTGATCTTTCATTGTTTGGGACTTCATGGGACAGTACCTTGCGGGTATTTGTTTAGAGAACTCACTGTGTTACTTGATAGAACTTAGGGCAGCTGATTTGTTTAAAGAATTTGATATGCTATGCAATTTGGCTTGTCACCAAAAGGCTTGTCGCCTTAAAGCCGCAGCATCTCCTCCCAATTGGACGGCTGTTAGTCATCTTACACAGTCGATCCTAAAGGGCTCCATTGGATGGCTGGTTAGCCAATGACGGGTAAGATCCCCAGAGGGGGACAACCTAAGACAGGCACAGTCGCACGGGACAGTCTCATGTGGCCAACATATCAACCTAAGACAGGAGTCAAGGGCACAGCCTTGATTATCCAATGACGGGTAAGAATGTTGGTTGCACATAGACGTCCTAGAGCATCCCCTCTTTTAAAACAAAAGGGGAAAATGCAGGAGCCCTGTTTGGGGAGATAGCTAAGATTGCGGTTGACTATGGGCCATAGACATTTTTGGGCATTGTCGCCTTCCGTAGTCTCACGGGACTTGGCCCAGGATCTCGAGAAATTTGAGCAGTGACTCAGCAGATCGACATTTTTGGGCATTGTCGCCTTCCGTAATCTCACGGGACTTGGCCCAGGATCTCGAGAGATTTGAGCAGTGACTCAGCAGATCGAGCAAGCACCATTCCTGCTCGGGCGCATGGGATGAGACCAGAGAGAGAAAGGACAGGGTTATTGCTATTGTATAGATACATTGTAGTTTCTTGTAAGAGTAGGTGCCTTGGTTTCTTGTGAGAGTGTGTATGTAGTGTTAGAAATTACAAGAGACAGAGACAGAAAGATTAAAGAATTTTTTCGTCTCCATCCTGTCTCCGGACTCCTTCCCGCGGCGCTGCCGTTCCAGGCTGCAATCCCTTTCTGGCGGCTAACAGTTTGAGCTCTTCTTTTCCTTTTGGTATCCCTTTAATTTCTTTCTTTTGTCTAATTGCTCTGGCTAGAGATTCGAGGACTATGTTGAATAGAGGTGGTTAAAGTGGGTATCCCTGTCTCGTTCCTGTTTTTAGAGGGAATGCTTTCAGTTTCTCTCCATTAAGCATGGTGTTGGCCTTGGGCCTTGCATGAGTTTTTACAACAAATCCTGGAATCCAAATAGGTTGGGAAGAATTTAAGATTTCATATCCCTGAGAAATATGGGAACCCAGATTAGCAATAAGCTCAGAATGGGTACTAGAAAAACCTATAGACAAACAAAACCTTCTTTTAGAGAGTAATTATGAAGATAGGTTTCTGAGTTGTCATTACTGGGTATAGCACAGAAAAATAAACATAAACACAAAATCTTCTCCCTTAAGAATTCTCAATCATAATCCCAACTTCTAAAAAGTGATAAAATCTGAAATTCAGCTATGAAGTAGCCTAAAATTTGCTATTTCAAAAATTTACTGTTGTTTTGCCATTAGACACCTGGAAGAACAAAGCAAAATCTCCATAACAGAAATTAAATGCATGACTGCATGTACTCCCAAAGATAAACTTGTAAAAAATCCAAGTACAGTAATGTATCTAATATACATTACATTTTATTTTGCAGTACATACAACATTCTGGGTATAAATGGTAGTGATCAAACATTAATAAAAGTCAACAGAAACACATACAGAATTATGTCTGCGAAATTCCAAATAATTAAGTTAATAGAGACTAATAAGTGAAGGTGAAATTAAATAGATAGGAAAGAAAGAGGCAGGCCGTTTTAGTATAATGCCCCCTAAAAAGACTTCTCAAGATTTTCCAGGCTACTCCACAAAATTTACCTATAGAAACTTCCCAAACTTCCCAGTCAATTCTTTTGTTACAAAGAAGTGGGAAAAGCGAAGGCAAGATGAACCTGAATAGAGACTATAGAAAATTTCAAACTTAAGGACTAAAAGGGTACAACCAAGAGAATGTTGCATTTCTAAACAATAGCCTTGTCATTTTTCAGTAACTGATATATATATATATATTATTAAAAATGTCCTTACTCAGTTAAGTGACAACCTGCTGTCAGGACCCCACTCTTTCATTGAAAGCTCTGCTTCTTTTTCTTCTCACTTGAATAAATCCTACTCTTTCAAACTTGCTCTCTATTGTCCATGGACTTCATTCTTTGAATTCAGGAGATAAGAACCCACAAAGAAAATGCTAGGGAACTGTTAAGTTTTGCTGCAATACTAGAAGGCATAGCCTGCTATGAAGAGCTGTAACTCAGCTAGATCCTGCTCATTGCTGCTGAAGAATCTGGTCTTGTCTGATGAAATCAGCAGCTAACACTAGAGAACATCCTCTGCTACAGAGGGCTGTAACCTCACTGGTGATTACAGCAGTAGAGGCAAGGAATCCGGTTTTTATATTCTATATATTATAAGAAAAAAAGAGAAAGAGAAATAAAAGTGTGAAGAAATAAACAAGGGTCTATCAAAATTTCTAGACAGTCTTGTAAAAAACTGAATATAAATTTTAGAAGAGATCCAAAGACAGACAATAGATAACAGGGAAGAGAGCATATTTAAAAATAATTTTTCAGAATTAATGAAAGACAGCAGTATCATGTTTAGAAAATGTGATCAACCCTGGGCAAAACAAATAAAAATAATATTGTATGTAGATTTATTACAATAAAACAGTAGACGCCAAAGAAAACAAAATGTTCTTATGAAGCAATGGCATTTAAACAGAGTTCACTTCTCAATGGCAATGATGGAAATAAAAGTGTGTTGTCATGTTTTCCTCAAAGTACTTAAAGAAAAAAAAGTCAACAACCTGATATTTATATGTAATAAAACTATTTTTGATGACTGATGTCATAGTTATTTATAATTTATCTAAAAACACACAAACACAAACATGTAACCTGGACAGCCTAATATCACCTTCAGCTTGATAAAACTTTGGACCATTATTTATTTTTTAAAAAACTTCACTTTTATATTTAAATTATTTATGCCCCTTTGAAATCCATGCTTCTCAAGTGCTAGGGACCAGATCCAGGGTCTTGTGCTTATTATGCAAATGTTATACCTCAGAGATATATCCCCAGCCCTGCCCCTTTAATATTTAAATAAGGAATATCTTTCTGTACTACCTATGATCTATCCCTTTGAAATGTAATCATTAAGGGATAGAGCTTCTCTCTCAAGTTTCTGCCAGAAGTTAGGAGCCAAACTTCTATGAGTGCCAATTTTCAAAAGAGATAACCTATACACATTTGCAAGCTCAGGAATAACTCAACGGGCTGGACACAAACCCATGAATTAGTTTCCCCTTAATGTCCCAGAGGAATACTTTCCACTGGCTCACCCTGGCTCTAAAAATCACTGCTGCATTTTGATAGAGTTGAATTGAGGTAGAGCTCTGACATCTTTCCCATTGCAAAGCCTTGAATCAAGTTTTCCTTTCTGGTTTAATACTGTCTTATGCAATTTTTTCTTTTGATGGTTGAAAGTCAGGGTATTGAAAATAGATTTTTTAGAAAAATCCCAACCAGAGAAGTTCTGTTCACTCAAAATGAAATAGATCAAAGATATTATTATAAACAATGAGGCTGTTACATAGTTTTTAGAATCAATTTTCAAGTAAGATATAAAATCATAAACTATTTTCACTTAATAGTTTCAATTTATTCAAAGTAGAAACTGCCAATATTACAAGGATTTGACCAATCCATCATTTCATTAGCAAAATTTAAAATATCTCTTAGTACTGAATAGATAAAGCAGACACAAAAATTTATTAATATAATCACTATGAACTATAAAATTAACAGTTTTTTATCATTCATCTGACAAATAATACTTTTTCTGGGTGTTTAGTTCTGGAAATTTAACCAAAAGCCTTGTACATGCTAGGTACACTCTCTACCACTGAGGCACATTCCTAGTCCTTTTTATTTTATTTTGAGAAAGAATCTTGCTAAGTTTCCCAGGTTGGCCTAGAACTTGCAATCTCCTGCCTTGGTCTCCTGAGTAGGTGGGATTGTAGGCATGTGCCACCATGTCCAGGTGATAATAAATATTTATAATTGAGTAATCATCTACATAATCTACAAAATCAAATATGTACAAAGACAGCATCTCAAGAAATTTCAGAGATTATATATTTCACAAATGCTAATATCTCTAAACAAAATGAAATAAAGTCACAATACAGTAAGGAAAAGGCTGGAAAAATCAAAGAGACACTCTTGTGCGATATATGGACCAAATGTGAAAAGTAATAAAAATACATTTAAAACATAATTAATATGAAGTATATTAATGAAAGTTATCTAAATAGTCAATAGAGAAAAATTTATTGCTCTAATTATTTATATTCATATAACAAACAGAACAAAAACACATTCATCTTTATCACTTATGAAAGACAATAACAGTAAATCGAAAGAAGGCAGAATAAAGATACTAAATAAAAGATAAATCAAAGAAATACTACAGACCTATAATAATCCCAATGTGGGTTTGTTCTTTGAAAAGACTAATCTCAGAAACGATTAAATGATTATTCAGAAAGAGAAAAAATGTGGTGTGATAGAATATTATTATTTAAGGCATCATGGTAAATTTTTAATGAAATTTTCTGATGTTTTTGCAGTTTCTTTTGGGTCTTAAATTATGTCAAGTCAAATATTATACATTTTTGGAAAAGATTATCTTTTATGATTTTAAACTTTGCTGAATTTCTGTGTTTCCTCTCATGAATTCACTGGTGTATCAATTATCACACTGTATAAAAACAAATCCCCCTCCCCCCAAAACGTGAAAAGATATGGAATTCAAATTAAATCCCAAAACTCAAAGATATGGGGTCAGGAAAAGCAGATGATATGCAGATATGCAGATTTGTTCAAGAATGTCACTAAGAATATTAAAATATTGCTCAGTGGCATTTTCTCCAATTTATCTACCTTGTAATGAGATGTGTGTAAAACAAAAGAGATAAAGTCATTTGATTTACACATTTTTAATAATCTGGGTTGTTTCTTAAGAACATTATAAAGCTTTTCTGACAGTGTCAAGAGTAATTTGGTTAGAACCTTTGAATAGGTGCTTCTAAGTTGCTTTGTGCTTTGGTAACCACTGGCTTTCATCTTTAAATAAAAAAAAAACTTCACAACACTAAGGTTATATATATACACGTGTGTGTGTGTGTGTGTGTGTGTGTGTATAGATAGGCCTGGCCTGCCAGAACATGAACCTTTGGATGGACATGCTTGCATCACATTCAAACCACAGCAATACTTAGTCTGATGGCTTTGGGAAACAACCAGAAGAGTGTTGCCGGAAGGATATATTTAAATGGTATAATGATGACAGGGCCCTAAGCTTTTAAAGCCCAGCTAATGGGTCTGGGAAACTTCTAGTCAATACATACAAATACTAATATGATGGGACACAGAAGATATTTTTAAGCTAGAAGTATATTTATTTTAATAAATAACATATGCAACTTAGTGACTCATGACAATGAAGGTTTAGTCTATTAACATTTGACATGTTAGTTGAGGGCTGGTTGACTCTCCTCTGTGTAGCTTCTGATTCTAATTCTGGAATCTAAATTTCAGAAATAGCACATGTGTTGAACATATGAGTATGAGCTACCAGAAGAGAGTGCCCAGGAACTTAAAGCAGCTGTATACTAGTTAGGAGGAACAGGAGCACACTGCATATATTATACATTTATAGTCCATAGTGCAACCGGGTACACAGGGGGCTATTAGTAATTCTCACTTAAGAGAGAGGATTCAGGCTTTGTAAGCTGACTCTACCCAGTTCCCTGGCTAATACAATATGAAGAGCATTTACTAATGAAGAGTGTCTCATGTGCTTTCTCCACGATGGGACACTATAATCTTCATGGGCACTGTTGAACTTGATCTGA
Organism: Tamias sibiricus; assembly: GCA_025594165.1. Taxonomy (NCBI): domain Eukaryota; kingdom Metazoa; phylum Chordata; class Mammalia; order Rodentia; family Sciuridae; genus Tamias; species Tamias sibiricus. The sequence continues at coordinate 61,435,216 of CM046662.1, forward strand.
GCCCCGTGGTTCCAAAAAAAAAAAAAAAAAAGCAATGGGGAATTGCTATGTCCTGGGACAGGGTTAATGGTGATGAAGCACCCAGCCCTTGTATATTCCCAGATAAGACCATTTCCATCCTTCCTCTTCACTCCTATAAAACTCCCAAATAACTTTCTTATTTACTTGCCTCTGTAAAATGCAGGCCATGTCCTCTTTGTTGAGATACTCTTCATGGGTAAATGTTCTTCATATTGCATTAGCTGAAATAAAATCATATCCTTAATTTTGCCTTTCACAACAAAAGGATTAATAAATGGCATAAAATGCAAAAATATTCCAGATGTATTAGGCTGTAGTCATCTTTCTCAAGGATGGCAATTTTCTAATTGAGATAGGACACAGTAAAAAGAAAGATGTATTGAGTCTCAAAAGAGATAATGCCCATGAAAAGTGGAAATGCAGGAAAAATCCATGAACCTTTGAAATGCAATACAGGCAACTGGTGAGTACCTGGCCTATGTCCTTGGCCAGTGTTCTTGACCACAAAAAGTAACATAATACACAGGCAATGTGCAAGTGGTAGAAAAAACTAGCTTGAAATCAACTAATGTTGCCTGACTCCACCTCTAGTCCATCCCCAAGCTAATGTCCCTCAATATAAATGTTGTAAATATTAATACTACAGCTCAAAGGGCTGCTGATTTGCTCTACAGATGGCCCACATTCTCTCTTGAATATGTGTCCTATCTATGTCTCTGACTGACACATACTGAAATATATTTCCATCACATAAGGCATGGACCCTACTTTTCATGACTCTAATTCCCCTTCTCTGGGAACTCTTCATTGACAAATCAATCTTTTTAAAAAAATTTTTTAAAATTTGTTTTAATTAGTTATACATGACAGTAGAATGCATTTATGCACTGTGATATATCATACATAGATGGGATATAATTTCTCATTTTCTAAGTGTACATGTTGCAGAATTATATTGGTCATGTAGTCACATAGTTATATACAGTAAATTTGTTAAAGTAGGAATTAAGGATTTATCAATTTATAACTTTTCCTGCATTTGTGGGTTTTCATAAAAGAAAACCTTTTAATGCCCCCTCTTTAGTTGTTTTTCCTAGATTCTGATCCACTGCTTTAGTCATGTGTCTTTCTCTAGCCCCAGGAGACACTGTGTTGTCCTGACACTGCTCAGTAAAACTCCACGGAGTCAAACTGCTCCGGATATTCACCATGCTTACATTTGCCCCATCACAGAAAGCATAAAACCTTTTCCTTCCTATACTTATTTGTGTATGAATTTAACATTTCACTGCTGTTCTTATAATGGTCTAAGAATATGAGCTAACTCATTCTACCATTTTCTGTTATGAGACATACATCTCTCATAATAATGACAGTGTTGCTGATGGTAGCCTCTTGCCTATGTGTGAGGACAAAATTTGTTCAGACTTTATGAACTTTAAATCTTACAAAGTGTAACTACTTCATAGTATCTGGGAGAGAAGCTTTCTTATCTGGTGAGATTTTTGGAACTCATAATTAATTGCTGCCTTTCACTTTTCTGTTGCATGCTTCACATGGTGATGTGCACTCAGGGAGATCTAAATAGGTGTTGCTAATTGCCTGTGACACCTAACCAGAGGCATGCTAATGGAACACATGTGGTGTTCACAATGCCACTCCTACTGAAGGCTTTGCTTGCATTGCCAGGCTGTTTCCATCCCTGAGTTAACTTTCTCTTTAATTATCTATCAAATGATAAAAGTTGTTTCGAGGTTAGAACCAAAATTTTTCAATAACAAAGGATGTGAATTGAGAAATAAAAAGGAGAGCCTCAGTGACCTTTAGAAATAGGAGCAAGCAGAGAACGTTGTTCCACAGCACACCAGACCAGTAGGGATTCTCAGTTCAACAGCCTAAGTGAGAATTTCAATTATGCTAGATGACATTGCTGTCACTGGCAAATACACACCTTAGTTAAACAAATGAGGATGATTAATTATGTCAATTTTCTTATTCAAAACATGAAAATAGCCTGTAATAAGGCTGTTATGAGAAGATAATCCCTGCAAAGCCTTTAGTACACGTTCAACTCTTTGTTGCTATTTTTTTTTTTTTTTTTTTTTTTTTGGTACTGGGGATTGAACTCAGGGGCACTTGTCCACTGGGTCACATCCCTAGCCCTTTTCTGTATTTTATTTAGAGACAGGGTCTCACTGAGTTACTAAGTGCCTCGCCATTGCTGAGGCTGGCTTTGAACTCGCGATCCTCCTGCCTCAGCCTCCCGAAGTGCTGGGATTACAGGCGTGCTCCACCACGCCCGGCTTGTTGCTATTTTTATTACTATTTTTGACCTCATGCAGGTAGTCTTTATAGTTTTGTGTGATGTTCATCATAGATAATTGTGATGCAATGTAACCTTTAAAAAATAAATAATTGGTTTTAATTTCATTTTCTTTCATATGGATTTCCAATTTTCCTAGCACTCTTTGTTGAATAGGCTATCTTTTCTCCAGTGAAGGTTTTTGGTACCTTTGTTTACTATGAGATAACTGTATTTATATGGATTTGTCTCTGTGCCTTCTATTCTGTACCATTGGTTTATGTGTCTCTTTTGGTACCATGCCATTTTTGTTACTATGGCTCTGTAATTTAGTTTAAGGTCTAGTATTGTGATACCTCCTGCTTCACTCTTTTTGCTAAGTACATCTTTGGCTATTCTGGGTCTTTTATTTTTCCAAATAAATTTCATGATTGCTTTTTCCATTTCTGTGAAGAATGTCATTGGAATTTTAATAGGTTTTGCATTAAATATGTATAACACTTTTGGTAGTATGGCCATTTTAACAATATTAATTCTGCCTATCCAGGAGTATGGGAGGTCTTTCTAAGGTTTTCTTCAATTTCTTTCTTTAGTGTTCTGTAGTTTTCATTGTAGAGGTCTTTCACTTCTTTTGATAGATTGATTCCCAATTATTTTTTTTCTTTTTTTGAGGCTATTGTGAATGGGATAGTTTTCCTAATTTATCTTTCAGTAGATTCATCACTGATTTATAGGAAAGCTTTTGATTGATGGGTGTTGATTTTATATCCTTCTAATTTGCTAAATTTGGGTGCTAAGTCACAATAAGAGGGGGTAGCTAGGGAAGAATAGAGTCACTTTGGACTAGTCAGAGGGCAGTGAAGGGAGGGAAGGTGTATGGGGTAGGAAGGATAATAAAATGAATTGAACATTATTACGCTATGTACATTACATATATGACTACATGACATTGTGATTCTACATTCATGTACAACCATAAAAATGATATTTTATACTCCATTTATGTATGATGTGTCAAAGTGCATTCTTCTGTCATGTAGAACAAATTAGAACAAATAAAAATAAATAAGTAATCAATTGGATACCTTGGATATCCCAGGGAAGAATAGCCATCTTTTTCACAAGATTCACATTATGGTATTATCTTGGTATATGTGCCATAATTTTAGCTCTGGCTCAAAACACATGTATATCTACAAATTGAGAAAAAGCATTTTATCATAGGTCCAGTCACATTAACCAAGCTCTCAAGCATCATGAAGAAAAGCAAATGCCACTTTAGAATTTACAATGAGAAATTCAGGCTGGGAGAAGATTATGAGAAGTCAGATATAATTGAGTTCCAAGCTTAGTGAAAGCTATATTTGAAAATGTGGGAGTTTCATAATTGCAAATTTAAACAGTACCTCACTTAAGCAAGCAATTATTTTGCCAAGGAGACAGAAATAGTCAGTGTTCATTGTTTAAATGCTCCTTTCTGCTAGATTGTGATTCAATAGACACTGCCATTATTTGCTTCAGTCACTCAGTTCTTTGTAATATAGCCAATCATGTCTTTTCCTGTTTCCCACCCCAAAGAATGTAGTCTTTGCTGTAGACATTAAGTGCATACAGTTAGGTTATAAATAGAAACTGTCAGTCCTGACACATCAATATGCTTTGCATTTGTCACTAGATTTATCACTTAAGTTACTATGTGTGATTTTTCAAAGTTTAACGATACACCAGGGAAAATATTATTCTTGCTATTACTTAGTTGTTTGCATGGAGGAACAATATTAGTCATAGATAATAAATCTGCAAAGGGTAAAACCCAGTAAGAACTTCTATTTAGTTTTTTTTTATTTTAATTTGGTAATAAAGAAAATATTTTAACAATATATAATAAAAAAAAAATGACTGAAATTTTTAGAAGTGCATCCTACCTTTTCATTATTTAATAACACAAGTGTTTGCTTGCTGTTTTCAGAAAAAAAAACAATGCTTATTAAAAAATCAATTTCAGTGAATGATCTATTAAAATATAAAAATTATGAATTTTCATATTAAAGGAATTTTCCAGAATGAATTATGATTAGTTCTGATATTTTCACTTTTGTGCTTTAAGTTGAGGAAATGTCCCTTCTGTTTCACTATATATAAAACATATGTGGATCTTTACATCTTCTAAGATCTTCTTTAATTTCTTTATTTAGCGTGCTGTAGTTTTCATCATACGGGTTTTTCACTTCTTTTGTTGATTCCCAAGTCTTTTTTTTTGAGGCTATAGTAAATGGGGTGGATTTCCTAGTTTCTCTTTCTGAGGATTTGTCACTGATTTACAGAAATGCCTTTGACTTATGGGTGTTGATTTTATGTCTAGCCACTTTGCTGAATTCATTTATTAGTTCTAGAAGATTGCTGGTGGAATTTTTTGGATCTGCTATGTATAGAATCATACCATCTGTAAATAGTGATAATTTGAGTTCTTCTTTTCCTATCCTTATCCCTTTAATTTCTTTTGTCTGTCTTATTGCTCTGGCCAGCGTTTCAATTACTATGTTAAATAGAAGTGGTGAAAGAGGGCATCCCTGTCTTGTTCCAGTTTTTAGAAGGAATGCTTTCAATTTTTCTCCATTTAGGATGATGTTGGCCTGGGGCTTAGCATAGATGGCCTTTATGATGTTGAGTTATTTCCTGTTATTCCTAGTTTTTCTAGCATTTTGAACATGAAGGGGTGCTGTATTTTGTCAAATGCTTTCTCTGTGTCTATTGAGATGATCATATGATTTTTATCTTTGAGTCTATTGATGTGATGAATTACATTTATTGATTTCCTTATGTTGAGCCAAACTTGCATCCCTGGAACGAACCCCACTTGATCGTGGTGCACTATCTTTTTGATATGTTTTTGTATTTGATTTGCCAGAATTTTATTGAGAATTTTTGCATATATATTCATTAGAGATATTGGTCTGTAGTTTTCTTTCTTTGATGTGTCTCTGCCTGGTATTGGAATCAGGGTGATTGATATTGGCCTCATAGAATGAGTCTGGAAGTGTTCTCTTTTATTCTATTTCATGAAATAGTTTGAGAAGTATTGGTGTTAGTTCTTCTTTAAAGGTCTTGTAGAACTTGGCTGTGTATCCATCTGGTTCTGAGCTTTTCTTTATTGGTAGGTTTTGATGGCATTCTCTATTTCTTTGCTTGAAATTGATCTATTTAAATGGTGTATATCATCCTGATTTAGTTTGGACATATCATATGTTTCTAGAAATTTGTTGATGCTTTCAATATTTTCTATTTTTATTGGAGTATAGATTTTCAAAATAATTTCTAATTATATTCTGTAGTTCTGTAGTGTCCATCGTGATATTTCCTTTTTCATCATAGATATTGGTAATTTGAGTTTTCTCTCTCCTTTTCTTTGTTAGCATAGCTAATGGTTTATCACTTTTATTTATTTTTTCAAAGAACCAACTTTTTATTCTGTCAATTTTTTTCAATTATTTTTTTGTTTCAATTTTATTAATTTTAGCTCTGATTTTAATTATTTCCTGTCTTCTACTTCTTTGGGGGTTGATTTGTTCTTCTTTCTCTAGAGCTTTGAGATGTAATGTTAGTTCATTTATTTGTTGACTTTTTCTTCTTTGAAGGAATGAACTCCATGCAATGAACTTTCCTTTTAGTACTGCCTTCATAGTGTCCCGGAGATTTCGATATGTTGTATTGGTGTTCTCATTTACCTCTACGAATTTTTTAATTTCCTTCTCGATGTCTTCTGCAACCCATTGTTCATTCAGTAGCATATTATTTAGTCTTCAGGTGTTGGAGTAGCTTTTGTTTATTATTTTATCATCGATTTCTAATTTCATTCCATTATGATCTGATAGAATGCAGGGTAGTATCTCTACTTTTTAAAATATTTGCTTAGAGTTGCTTTATGGCATAATATATGGTCTATTTTAGAGAAGGATCCATGTGCTCCTGAGAAGAAAGTGTATTGGCTCATTGATGGATAATATACTCTATATATGTCAGTTAAGTCTAAGTTATTGATTGCATTATTGAGTTCTATAGTTTCTTTGGTTAGCTTTTGTTTGGAAGATCTATCCAATGGTGAAAGAGGTGTGTTAAAAAGTCACCTAGAATTATTGTATTGTGGTCTATTTCATCTATTGATTCTTGATCTTCTTCTTGTGCTTTAGGAGTCTTGGTAAGGAAGTAAGTTCCTATGCCAACATGGTGAAGATTTGGCCTTACTTTTTATTCTATTAGGCACAGGGTCTCTGTTCTAGTGCCTAAGTCTTTGATCCACTTTGAGTTTAGTTTTATACAGAGTGAGAGATAGGGGTTTACTTTCATTTTGTTACATATGGATTTCCAGTTCCCTCAACACCATTTGTTGAATGGGCTATCTTTACTCCAATGAATGTTTTTGGCACCTTTGTCTAATATGAGATAACTGTATTTCTGTGGGTTTGAATCTGTATCTTCTATTCTGTACCACTTAGTGCCAATACCATGCTGTTTTTTGTTACTATTGTTCTATAGCATAGGTTAAGGTCCGGTATTGTGATGCCTCCTGCTTCACTTTTCCTGCTAAGGATTGCTTTGCTTATTCTGGATCTCTTATTTTTCCAAATAAACTTCAGGATGATTTTTTCTATTTCTATGAGGAATGTCATTGGGATTTTAGTAGAAATTGCATTAAATCTGTATACCACTTTTAGTAGTATGGCCATTTGGACAATATTAATTCAACAGTGCTATCTAAGATCATGGCAGATCTTTACATCTTCTAAGGTCTTCTTCAATTTCTTTTGTTAGTGTTCTGTAGTTTTAATTGTAGAGGTCTATCATCTCTTGTTACATAGATTCCCAAATATTTATTTTTTGAGTCTATTGTGAATGGGGTAGTTTTTCTAATTTCTCTTTCAGTATTCATCACTGCTGTATAGGAACACATTTGATTTATTGGTGTTAATTTCATATCCTACTCTATTGCTCAATTAATTTATTAGTTCTAGAAGTTTTCTGGTGGAATTTTTTGGGTCTTCTAAATGCAGAATCATATTGTTGGCTAATAGGGATAGTCGAAGACCTTCTTTTCCTATCTGGCTAGAATTTCAAGAACCATGTTGAATAGAAGTGGTGAAAGAGGGCATCCCTGTTTTGTTCCAGTTTTTAGAGGGAATGCTTTCAATTTTTATCCATTTAAAATGATGTTAGCCTTGGGGTTAGCATAGATAGCTTTTACAATGTTGAGGTATGTTTGTTTCTATTATCCCTATTTTTTCTAGTGTTTTGAACATGAAAGGGTGCTGTGTTTTGTTAAATGCTTTCTCTGCATCAATTGATATAATTTTATGATTCTTATCTTTAAGTCTATTGATGTGGTGAATTATATTTATTAATTTCTGTATGTTGAACCAACATTGCATTCCTGGAATGAACCCCACTTGATCATGATGCACTAATTTTTAAATATGTTTTTGTATGCAATTTGACAGAATTTTATTGAGAATTTTTGCATCAGTGTTCATCAGGGATATTGGTCTAAAATTTTCTTTCCTTGAAGTGACTCTGTTTCAGTATCAGGATGATACTAGCTTCATAGAATGAGTTTGGAAGGGTTCCCTCCTTTTCTATTTCATGGAATAATTTGAGGAGTATTGGTATTAATTCTTCTTTATATGTCTTGTAAAACTCAGCTGAGAATCTGTCTGATCCTGGGCTTTTCTTGGTTGGTAGACATTTGATGGTGTTTTCTATTTCCTTGCTTGAAATTGATCTGTTCAAATTTTGTATGACTTGATTGATCATATGCCTCTAGGAATTTGTTGGTGTCTTCAAAGTTTTCTATTTTACTGGAGTATAAATTTTCAAAATAGTTTCTAATTGTCTTCTGTATTTCAATAGTGTCTGTTATGATATTTCCTTTTTCACACAAACTTTATTAATTTGAGTTATCACTTTTCTTCTTTTCTTTAGGGTGGCTAAGGGTTTGTCAATTTTATTTATTTTTTCAAAGAACCAGCTTTTTGTTTCATCAATTTTTTACTTGTTTGTTTCAATTTCATTGATTTCAGCTCTAATTTTAATTATTTTCTACTTTGGGTTTTTCTAGGGCTTTGAGATGTAATATCAGGTGGTTTATTTGTTGACTTTTTCTTCTTTTAATGAATGAGCTTAATGAAAAAACTGTCCTCTTATTATTGCTTTTATAGAGTCTCAGGAATTTTGATAAGTTCTATCAGGGTTCTCATTGACCTTTAAGAATTTTTTTAAATCTCCTCCCTGATGTCTTCTTTTATCCATGCATCATTCAATAGTGTATTATTTAGTCTCCAGGTGTTGGAGTAACTTCTATTTTATATTTTATCATTGATTTCTAATTTCATTCCTTTATGGTCAGATAGGATACAGGGTAGTATCTCTACTTTTTTGTATTTGCTTAGACTTGCTTTGTGGTGTAATATATGGTCTATTTTGGAGAAGGATACATGTGCTGCTGAGAAGAAAGTGTATTTGCTTGTTGATAGATGGAATATTTTATATATGTCTGTTAAGTCTAAATTATTGATTCTTTTATTGAGTTTTATAGTTTCTTTGTTTAGTTTTTGCTTGGAAGATCTATCCAGTGGTGAGAGATATGTATTAAAGTCTCCCAGTCTTATTGTGTTGTAGTCTTATTTTGTTCTTACAGTTGAGAAGGGTCTGTTTGATATACATAGATGCCCTATTGTTTTGGGCATTTATGATTATTATGTCTTATTAATGTATGAATCTCTTAAGCAGTATGAAATGTTCTTCTTTATTATCCCTTTTCCCTAGCTATGTTTTGAAGTCTACTTTATCTGATGATCTGATATGAGAATGAAAACCCTGCTCATTTACATGGTCCATGTGTGTTGCGGGTTGGTATGGGTCCCACTCAACGCTGGAGTAAGTAGGCTATGGGGCCAACATGCGAACCACATGCGAAGGTCAAGAACTTTTGACCCCAGGAGTCCAGTGAGGCAAGGCAGTGGTCAAGCTGCTTGCGAACTCGCTTTATTACGGAAATGTCAAGTGGTTATAAATCATTATTAGCCAATCAACGTTTACAACGAATCCAATCACTTTATGCCACAGGGCACAGACACCCAGACACCCCAATTTCTCCTTGGCAACAGCAAGTTTGCCCGGTGATTGCAAGTTGTCCAATCATTCTATGCCAGTCTGCAAAAGTGAAGACCTGCTCTCCGACCAACTTTGCCTGTCAGCTTTGCACTAGCTGACAGCCTGCCTGCCAGCTATCACCTTGGCTGCTGGCAGCTTGAGGAAAGTGGGTTTTCTCACCTAGCCTGGCCACAAAACTGAACACAGCACCATCCGTTCAGGCTTTCCTGAAGGCTTGTGCATACACAGGTTTTCCTAATGTATTTGAACTGTTCACAGCTGTTAGGCCAAGGGCTGGGAGTCTATCCCACACATGTGAGTGGTACATTTTTTCCCCACCCTTTCACCTTCAGTCTGTGGATGTCTTTTCCTGTGAGATGAGTCTTTTGAAGGCAGCATATTGTTGGGTCTTTTTTTTTAACCAATCTGTCAATCTATATCTTTTAATTGATGAGTTTAGGCCATTCACATACAGGGTTATTATTGAAATATGATTTGTATTCCTGAACATTTTGGTTTATTTTGGTTATTAACTTGGTTTCTCCTTTGATTGGCCTTTCCTTTAGTGTAGTTCCTCCTTTTGCTGATTTTTATTGTTGTTTTTTCATTTCCTCTTCTTGGAATGTTTTGATGAAAATGCTCTATAATGCAGGCTTTCTTACTGTAAATTCTTTTAACTTTTGTTTATCATGAAAGGTTTTCAATTCATCATCAACTCTGAAGCTTAATTTTGTTGGATATAAGATTCCTGGTTGGCATCCATTTTCTTTCAGAGTTTGGTATATATTGTCCCAGGATCTCCAGGCTTTGAGGGTCTGGGTTGAAAACTTGCTGAGATCCAAATTATTCTCTCCCTATATGTGATCTGATTCCTCCCTCTTGTGGGCTTTAAGATTCTATCCTTATTCTAAATGCTAGGCATTATCATTATATTGTGCTTTGGTGTAGATCTGTTGTAATTTTGTACATTTGGTGTCCAGTAAGCCTCTTGTATTTGATTTTCTAATTCATTCTTCATGTTTGGGAAATTTTCCGATGTTATTTCATTGAAGAGATTGTACATTCTTTGGTTTGAATCTTTGTGCCTTCCCCTTTTCCAATAAATCTTAGATTTGGTATTTTGATGCTATCCCATAATTCTGTGATGTTCTGTTCATGATTTATTGCCATCTTCACTGTGTGGTTGGTCAATTTATTTTCAAGATTGTATATTTTGTCTTCATTATCTCACTTTCTGCCTTCCAAGTGATCTAGTCTGTTGGTGATGCTTTCTATTGAGTTTTCTATTTGGTTTATTGTTTCCTTAATTTCAAGAATTTCTGATTTTTTTCCAGAGTCTCTATCTCTTTCTTGAAGTAATCCTTTGCTCTCTGTATTTGCTCCCTTATCTCTTTGTTGATGTGATCAATGATTGTCTGTATTTGCTCCCTTATCTCTTAGTTGGTGTGATCAATGGTTGCCTGTATTTGCTCTCCTATCTCTTTGTTGGAGAGATCAATTTTTGCCTGTATTTTCTCACTTAGGTCATTCTTTAATTCACAGATAATTTTAATTATGTACATTCTCAACTCCATGGATTCTATTATTACAGTATCTTGGTTTGTTTGGGGCATTTTCTTCCCTTGTTTTGTCATGTTGTCTATGTCTTCCTTTCCTGCAGTGTGGATCTGAGGTATTACATTTTCTACCCTATAATCTTGTAGTGCCCCTACAGATTATCTGTACCTCACATTGTCCCTGGGCTTCCAGTCTTCAGCCAGTGTCCCAGGATGGATGCTACTGCAATTACAGGTGGTGGTGGCAATAGCAGAGGTAACTCAAGATAGCAGTGGGGGTGTTCCAAGAGGGATGCAACCACTTTCAGAGATGGGGCTGAAAGGGTGGGCCTTACAATGGCTTTGGGCTGCCTGTTTGGAGATGCAGCCATCTCCAGGCCCTGTCTATTGCCCCAAGGTGGAGGCTACTATGTGGGGAGGGCTATGGCGATGGCTGCAATATTCCAAGATGGAGGTGGGCTAGGCTTTGGCTCCTTGGTGGGTTATCAGGGGTGGTGCTGGTCCTCATCTGGGCCTGGGCCCCCTTACAGGTCAGCAGGGACAGTCCTAGGCCTGGTCCTAGACCCTGGCATGGGTCTGCAAGTCAGCAGGGGTGGTTCTGGGCCTAACCTGGGCCTGGGCTCCCATGGGGTTCACTGGGGGTTATCCTAGGCCGGGGCCTGGGCTCCAGTGTGGGTTGGCAGGTTGACAGTGGCAGTCCTGGGTGGGTTTGTGGAATTTTATTATATTCTGGTAAAGACTTGGTGATTATTGCTGGTGCTGGCAAAAGGGGATGGTGATAAGTGTGTGTCTGTGATTTGTGTGTGTTTTTAATGACAGTATGTAATATATGTGGGGAGGTACAAGTCTCTAAGTCTGAAAGCATGATAAAGTATATGGAAGTGCTTTATTTTCATGACAAATGAGTTTTGTAAGTTTTCTAGATGTAGTTTTAGCATTATAGAGTTAAATAGGTTATCTGAGAATATGTGAAGTATTTGTGGATTAAAATGTAAAGCAGGGAAACTGAGAATGGTTGTATATAGAAATGAAGGTGAAAGGCAGTGCATATGTAATACTAATAGAGAATGAAAAAGGTGCATAGAGAAAGAAGAGATTATTATATGAGAGAATAAGGAAAAGGGTGGGGAAATTGTGCTATATTTAGTATGATGAAGAGTAACATGTGAGTGTGTAAACTTTAGTTTGCCATCTGAGGGGGAAGTTTCTGATAAAATACCCACACACATCTCAGCACTATATTCCCCTATATCACCTACAGCTGCCCCATTGTTCACATGCAAGCTTGTGTTGAGGAATGTTGTCCTATTTTGAAGGCATATTCTCCATTTGTCCCTCCAAAGAGGCCTCAGTGTTAGTCCTTCTGCCTTGAATCCCTCTTATATTTCAAAAATAGTGAAGTGAGGAAGGGCTGAATGAGCAACTCACCTGTATCTCCTGTCTGAGCTCAGATCCCACCTTTACCCCTGCCTTATCATAATTACCAGTAGGAATGAGTTTCCTGGCAGAGGAGACACAGGTGAAATATTCTGAGGAAGATAATTCTCTCCTAATGGCTGATTCCTAACTGATTCAACATATATGGCTTAGGAGCAACTTCTTGAAAATTCTACAATCCTAGAAATTGAAACAACAACATACACTAAGGATTGGACTAACAGGTTAGCTGTACCTCCTGCCCAAGCTCTGGACTCTTGTGTTATTCAAAAACAGATATGTTGAGTATGCACAACATATCAGGCTTGTTATCATCCATAAAACAACTTCTCACACTATTGAAGATGACTTTCCCATCAAAATTTCCAAAGTAAAATAAATAACAGTTATTAAAATTGTATCTGTGGTAGATGTCACTGGCATTGAATAACTTGTACGTGGTATATTTTGGAAATGCATAAAGAATATTGGAAACTAAACCATAAGTAAAATATGATGTGTAATCACTAAAAGTTGGGTAATATTAACTAAATTTCCTCATGCAATTTAGAAATTATATGCACATGAAATTATGCATGTAAAGTACATAGAGTATAGATATGTTGATACCTATCTATTTATCTACCAATCATCCATTTATATCTTCAGGGCCCCCATTTATACTGGGGTTCTGGCCCTCAAAAGTCAGAAATTCTGGTGAGCTGTTGGACTTTCCTCTTGGCTTATCTGTCCAAGTTGAACTCTTGGTCAGAAATTCTTTTGTAGACACATGACAGATTATCTCTGTAGGGATCTCCTTAGGAAAGGCGATTTTTTTAATTCTTGCCTTTTGAGAGAGGGGGGTCTTTCCTTCTAGTATGTATCCCAGAAGACATTCATTCTCTTGTTCTCCTTTTCTCTCTCTCTCTCTCTCTCTCTCTCTCTCTCTCTCTCTCTCTGGTACTGGGGATTTAACCAAAAGGTGCTTACCCACTAAGCCCAGCCCATTTTTATATTTTATTTAGAGAAAGGGTCTTGCTGATTGTTTAAGGCTTGGTAAGTTGCTGAGGTTGGCTTTCAACTCGTGATCCTCCTGCCTCAGCCTCCAAAGCTGCTAGGATTACAGGCATGTGCCCACTGTGCCTGGCTTTCTCCTTTTCTTTAAAATATACATGTACTAAACTTTCATGATTTCATATGCACTGAGGATATATTGGGCTTATTGTCCAAGTGCATTGAAGTTTGGCATGTGGAAGGGGAGAGGAAGTCTCCAATTCCTCCAAACTCTGTACTAGATGCATCTGAGATAGTAAAATATGGCACACATTGATGAAATTTATTGATTTCTGAAGGATAGTATTCAAATATAATGAGATAAGATGGCAATGAGAATTTCCATGTGTGTGTTCATGAGAAATGGGAGTGCATGCTCCTGTGATGTTTCAGAATTCTTTGTGTGGTATGTGTTATCTGAGGGGTTTGCTTGGTACACTGTTGTGGAATATGAGATTGTAGTAGAATAGTGAAGTGAGTAAGGGTTGGACTAGCAGTTCTGCTATACCTCCTGCCCAAACTCGATTTCCACCCTAGTATCTCCCTTACTGTGACATCAATAGAAATGTGTTTGCTAAGAGATGAAACACAAGTAAAATATCGTGGGGAAGATGAATTCTCTCCTGCTGTGTAAATGCAGGCTACGCATGTATGGTGCAGGACCTCATTGATGCAACTCATCACTTTCAGCAGTGCAGTAGCTGGTTCGTGTTATCTCAGCTATTTTGCCAGCACTTTTAGATACTATGACAAATAAAATGTCTTGAATTTTAATTTTTGTGCAGTATAAGTACTTTACATGTCTTCCTGATAAGAGAGTTGTAATAATATTTCTAAACTATTTACTAGCAAACTTATTTTCCTTTGATATTCAAGAGGTACTAATCCCTACAATATGATATTATTTGTTTCTGTCTGATTTATGATATTAATAATCCAAAATTGTCAGATGGAAATTTCAGTTTCCATCATTATCAATTCTAGTTATTAGTTGAAAAGAAAAGATTTTGTTTTGGCTAATTTTAGTATAAAGTTACATATACTAAGGAATTTGGATAGCTTTTCCAAATTATTGGCAGAGATAAAGCAACAACTTTATTTGCACTTCAAGGAATGAGACTGTCATTCTGCCCTAGTCAGGCTACTACAATATCAGCAAGCCATAGAAAATCTTCTAGAACCAAGAGCATTCTGACTCTACTAAAATATGACCAGCAAAATACATATCCCTTTTCCACAAAACCTATTTTTGAGTTAGAGTCTGCTGTGTGCACATCTGATTAGCTGAATAGTGAACACGTACTGAGCCTTAGCTGCAAAGGAGTGTGGAACCAACAGTTTTATTATTTCATCTTATGCACTGAGAAGTGGTTCTAAAATGTAGAATACAGTTGGTGAAAAAATATTCTTTCTCTAAGTAACTAAACTTCTAGTCTACTAAAGTCCAGAGTAGAAAAATCTATGAAACATCCTGTAAGATGATGATGGAATATATGAAATTTACTAAGTTCAAAAGTGACTGTCAGAGGTAAATACATAATAAGAATCTAACCAGGCAAGGAAAAATTTACTGCTTGGCTGGGGTTGTAGCTCAATGGTAGAGTGCTTGCCTAGCATGTGTGAGGCCCTGGGTTCAATCCTTAGCACCACATAAAGATAAATAAATAAAGTAAAGGTATTGTGTCCATTTACAATTAAAAAATTTTTTTTAAATTTGCTGTTTACTTCAAGATGGAAAAACTTAATTGAATTTCAATAGGTGGCAAGCAGCTTTTTTTACTGTATGTTAACATAAAAGAGTCTCAAGGATGGTCGAATTGTTGCAAACATGAATTCAGCTGCCAAACAGGATTCCTGCAGGAATAATAGAATCAGTAATGATTGCATGATTAATTTTGTCGAAGTAAGTTTGTCATTGTGCTCATGCATAGTTTACTTCCTTGTCACCACCGCTACTTTCTTCAGAACCATTGATTGAATTATGCTATGATGATAAAGAAAGATAACTGATACTCACAAAGTAGATTATCTTCTTTCAGTTGTTAAGACTCTCTGTCTTTAGAGTTTCTTTGGTAAGCATTCACAGAAATATGTTCAAGCTCAGGGACAATTCTTGTAAGTCTGTTTACAAATTTTCTCCATAGTCTCATTAACTCTCCAACTTTTACCTCAAGCCCTTACCATTTAATTACACTGTTAGCCACTGTGTGGTCCATCTCTTCCTCTAGTTAAAGAATGTAATAAAAGTGTCCTGCTTAAAAATTCTGACTTTTCAGGTCAGAGTGATAGCAATTGTAACACAAGATTCTATTTCTAGATAGAGTGGACTTATTTTTAGAAACACTGTGGACTATAAATTTTATTCCACAACATCATCAGATCAGAATTTGAGAGCTGAATCTTTTACTTTATGCTATTTAGTGCCAAACATAGAATTTAGATGGTTTCCTTCTCAAATGGACTTCATGCTCTGAACAATTGAAATACAATCTAATGATTCATTTCAAACACTTAGCAGATAACTTTGAAACCTTTCCACTTTGGTCTGGGAGACTTGTCTGAGACTGTCTAAAGTACATGAGGGGAATGGGGAAGGGATTGTTCACCTTGTAGTTGGCAGGAAAGTTCTACTGCTGAATCAGATCACAAGTTATGGCCTGGATGGTTTGGTAATAGTTTTTTCCACTTGTGTAAAGCCAGAAAATCTCAGCCAAGCAACTGAGCAAAATATATCATGTCAAAATGGAAAAAGTAGTAATTATGAAGCTGGGAGATTCTGGCACTGCACTTAGAATTTGGTTCTTGTGCTTTGCTGTGAGGAGGAACTTATGTGCACCAACATAGCTTGGTCTGCAGCTGCATTACATAAAGAATATGTGACACCTACATAAATATCCAGGCTTCCCTGCTGGATTCAGAATTCCCCATTTAAAATGGTTTGAGAGCCTCTGTCCATAAACATTCTGATTTGTGTCATTACTGTAGTGTTCTTCCAACTTAATGATAGAAACAATAGCAAACAATTTGTAAGCACTTAGGGTATGCTTTGAAAGTGTTTGAATCTTTTTATGCATTAGCTCACTCAATTCTCACATTAACCCTGTAAAGGTAGTACTAGTTTTTTACTACTCTTTCTCAATTCATACACCTTGCTGGTCCTTTTGGGCTCTTGAGGAAGAGGACTTGCTTTTTCATTTTTGCCTTTATACTACTGATTCAGCACAATGCTCAATAAGTAATGAATGAATGAATATTGAACAGACTGATGTCTTAAACTCTTATCCTTTTATTTATATCTAGTTTGAAAAAAATCTGAAGTGCAGTGTTTGGGGAGCATGTTACCAAAGACACAAGGCAGCTATGAGAGGCTGCACCTACCAGGAGGAGCCATTTACACATCTGGATAGAGTACAACCTCACAGGCCATGGCCTCCAAATGCCCTTTGGAACTCAGAATCTTTATACTATCACCACACAAGGGACCACTTGCTCTCTGTTTTAACACTTTATCACTCAGATTTAGGATGGTCTTTGGTTTCCATGACCTCAGAGTGATTATCTCAGGTTGGCTCAGCCCAAGGGCACCTCAGACAATGAGCTTATGTTTTTGAGACAAGCTGTCCTTTCAGATATTTGCATGTTGCTCTCTTGTTTGTTGAGGTTCCTGTATACACATTCCTTGCAGTGTCTATATCAGTTTCTGTGACATGGTCTACTGCCCCTTCTCTTCTGGATTACTGTCCCTACTTTCCTGATTTGTCCATGTGGGTAATTCACTAGGCAGCAGTACTTACACAATTCTGAGTGATGACCCAGTGTTCATCTCTTTTTTTTTTTTTTTTTTTTTTTTTAAAGATGATAATATTTTCCATATTTAAATATTTTTTGAATTTATTTTTTTATTTCTAAGTTGTTAGAAATGACAACAGAATGTATTACATTTCATATTATACTTATAGAGCACATTTTTACATATCTCTGGTTGTATACAAAGTATATTCACACCATTCGTGACTTTATACATGCACTTAGGGTAATGATATCCATCTCATTCTATCATCCTTTTTTAAAAATTCTTCACCCTTTTGCCCTCTCCCTTCCCCTCCCTCCCCATTGGCCATTCTGGTGTTCCTCTGATCCTCCTGTGATCCCCATTCAAACCACACTGTGAATCGGCCTTCTTACATCAGAGAAAACATTTGGCATTTGGCTTTTTGGGATTGGCTAACTTCACTTAGCATTATATTCTCTAACGTCATCCATTTACCTGTGAGTGCCATGATTTTATTCTCTTTTATTGCTGAGTAATACTCCATTGTGTATATATACCACATTTTCTTTATCCATTCATTTACTGAAGGGCATCTAGATTGGTTCCACAGTTTAGCTATTGTGAATTGTGCTGCTATAAACATTGATGTGGCTGTGTCCCTTTAGTATGCTGTTTTTAAGTCCTTTGGGTATAGACTGAGGAGTGGGATAGCTGGGTCATAGGATGGTTTCATTTCCAGTTTTCCAAGGAATCTCCATACTGCTTTCCATATTGGCTGCACCATTTTGCAGTCCCACCAGCAATGTATGAGTGTGCCTTTTTCTCCACATCCTCACCAACATTTATTGTTGTTTGTGTTCTTAATAGCTGCCATTCTGACAGTGTGAGATGAAATCTTAGAGTGGTTTTGATTTGCATTTCTCTAATTGCCAGAGATGTTGAACATTTTTTCATGTAATTGTTGATTGATTGTTATCTTCTTCTGAGAAGTGTCTGTTCAGTTCCTTGGCCCATTTATAGATTGGGTTATTTGTTTTTATGGTGTTAAGATTTTTAAGTTCTTTATATATTCTAGAGATTAGTGCTCTATCTGACGTGCGTGTGGTAAAAATTTGTTCCCAATTAGTAGCTCTCTATTCACCTCACTGATTGTTTCTTTTGATGAGAAGAAGCTTTGTAATTTGAATCTATCCCATTTATTGATTCCTGATATTAATTCTTGGGCTACAGGAGTCTTATTAAGGAACTTAGGGCCTAATCCAACATGCTAGAGATTATATTTTACTTTTTCTTCTATTATGTGTAGTGTCTGTGGTCTAATTGTCTAATTCCTAGATTCTTGATCCACTTTGAGTTGAATTTTGTGCATGGTGAGAGATAGAGGTTTAATTTCATTTTGTTGTATATGTATTTCCAGTTTTCCCAGCAACATTTGTTGAAGAGGCTATCTTTTCTCCAATTTACGTTTTTGGTGCCTTTGTCTAGTATAAGATAACTGAAATTATATGTGTTAGTCTCTGTGTCCTCTATTTTGTACCATTTGTCTGCCAGTCTATTTTGGTGCCAATACCATGCTGGTTTTGTTACTATTGCTCTGTAGTATAATTTAAGGTCTGGTATAGTGATGCCACCTGCTTCACTCTTCTTGCTAAGGATTGGTTTAGCTATTCTGGGTCTCTTATTTTTCCAGATGAATTTAATGACTGCTTTTTCTATTTCTCTGAGGAATGTCATTGGGATTTTGATTGGCATTGCATTAAATCTGTATAGTGCTTTTGGTAGTATGGTCATTTTGACAATATTAGTTCTGCCTATCCAAGAGCAAGGTAGATCTTTACATCTTCTAAAGTCTTCCATAATTTCTTTCTTTAGTGTTCTGTAGTTTTCATTATAGAGGTCTTTCACATCTTTGGTTAAGTTGATTCCCAAGTATTTTTTTTTTATGCTATTGTAAATGGGGTAGTTTTCCTCATTTCCCTTTCAGAGGATTTGTCACTGATATATAGAAATGCCTTAGATTTATGGGTGTTGATTTTGTATCCTGCTACTTTGCTGAATTCATTTGTGAGTTCTAGAAGTTTTCTGGTGAAATTTTTTAGGTCTGCTAGGTATAAAAATCATATCATCAGTGAATAATGATAATTTGAGTTCTACTTTACCTACCTGTATCCCTTTAATTTCTTTTGTCTGTCTTATTGCTCTGGCGAATGTTTCAATTACTATGTTAAATAGAAGTGGTGAAAGAGGGCCTCCCTGTCTTGTTCCAGTTTTTAGAGGGAATGCTTTCAATTTTTCTCCATTGAGAATAATGTTGGCCTGGGGCTTAGCATAGATAGCTTTTATGATGTTGAGATATGTTCCTGTTATCCCTAGTTTTTCTAGTGTTTTGGACATGAAGGGGTGCTGTATTTTGTCAAATGGTTTTTTCTGCATCTATTGAGATAATCATATGGTTCTTATCTTTGAGTCTATTGATGTGATGAATTACATTTATTGATTAGGTATGTTGAACCATCCTTGCATCCCTGGAATGAACCCCATGTGATTGTGGTATACTATATTTTTGATATGTTTTTGTATCCATTTTGCTAGAATTTTATTGAGAATTTTTGCATCTATGTTCATTAAAGATATTGGTCTGAAGTTTTCTCTTTTTGATGTGTCTTTGGTTTGGGGATCAGGGTGATATTGGCCTCATAGAATGAGTTTGGAAGTGCTCCCACTTTTTCTATTTCCTGAAATAAATTGAAGAGTATTGGTATCAGTTCTTCTTTAAAGGTCTTGTAGAACTCGGCTGTGTATCCATCTGGTTCTGGGCTTTTCTTGGTTGGTAGGCTTCTGATGGCATCTTCTATTTCGTAGCTTGAAATTGGTCTGTTCAAATTGTGTATATTGTCCTGCTTTAATTTGGGCAGTTCATATGACTCTAGAAATTTGTTGATGCCTTTGGTGTTTTGTATTTTGTTGGAGTACAAGTTTTCAAAATAATTTTGAATTATTTCCTGTATTTCCATAGTGTTTGTTGTTATCTTTCCTTTTTCATTGCATATGTTAGTAATTTGAGCTTTCTCTCTCCTTCTCTTTGTTAGCCTGGCTAAGGGTCTGTCATTTTTTTTTTTTTCAAAGAACCAACTTTTTGTTTTGTCAATTTTTTCAATTGTTTCTTTTGTTTCAATTTCATTGATTTCAGCTCTGATTTTAATTATTTCCTGTCTTCTACTGCTTTTGGTGTTGGATTGTTCTTTTTTTTCTAGAGCTTTGGGATGTAATTTTAAGTCATTTATTTGTTGACTTTTTCTTCTTTTGAGGAATGAACTCAATGCAATGAGTTCATTCATAGTGAATGAACTGCCTTCATAGTGTCCCAGAAATTTCAATATGTTGTATCTGTGTTCTCATTCACCTCTAAGAAATTTTTAATCTCCTCTTTGATGTCATCTGCAACCCAGTGTTCATTCAGTAGCATATTATTTAGTCTCCAGTTGTTGGAGAAGCTTTTATTTCTTATTTTATTATTGATTTCTAATTTCATTCCTTTATGGTCTGACAGAATGCAGGGTAGTATCCCTACTTTTTTATATTTGCTAAGAGTTGTTTTGTGGCATAGTATATGGTCTATTTTAGAGAAGGATCCATGTGCTGCTGAGAAGAAAGTGTATTCGCTTGTTGAAGGATGAAATATTCTATATAAGTCAGTTAAGTCTAAGTTGTTTATTGTATTTTTGAGTTCTATAGTTTCTTTGTTCAGCTGTTGTTTGGAAGATCTATCCAGTGGTGAAAGGGGTGTGTTAAAGTCACCCAGAATATTGTGTTGTGGTCAATTTGACTCTTAAACTTGAGGAGAGTTTATTTGATGAACATGGATGCTCCATTGTTTGGGGCATATATATTTATAATTTTTAAGTATTGTTGGTGTATGATTCCCTTGAGCAGTATGTAGTGTCCTTCTTTATCCCTTTTGATTGACTTTAGCTTGAAGTCTACTTTATTTGATATGAGGATTGAAACCCCTGCTTGTTTCCTGCAGGAGCCCTGTTTGGGGATTGGCTTGAATTGCAGTTGACTATGAGCCGTGGAGATTTGGCCTTTGTCGCCACCCGTAGTCTCACGGGATTGTTGCGGGATCTCGAGTGACTTGGCCGAAATTGCTGATCGGGTCAGCGCCATTTTTAGGGTGTGTTTTGGCGTGTGTGAGTCGTTGTTAGAACCAGAGAGAAAAGTTATCAGAATAAAAAGCTGTTTGTGTCCAGTTTGCTTCTGAAGTTTTTCCCGCGGCTCCGTTCCTCCAAGTGCTTCAGGCGGCAACAGTTTCCTCAGTCCATATGAGTGGTAGGATTTCTCCCAACCTTTCACCCTCAACCTATGGATGTCTTTTTCTATGAGCTGAGTCTCTTGGAGGCAGCAAATTGTTGGGTCTGTTTTTTTGACCCAATCTGCTAGTCTATGTCTTTTGATTGGTGAGTTTAGGCCATTAACATTCAGAGTTATTATTGAGACATGTTTTGTATTCCCAGCCATTTTTGTTTATTTTCAGTATTTAACTTGATATGGTTTCTCCTCTGATTGGTTTTTTCCTTTAGTGTAATACCTCCCTCTGCTGATTTTTATCATTGTTTTTCTTTTCCTCTTCATGAAATATTTTGTCGAGGATGTTCTGTAGTGCTGGTTTTCTACTTGTAAATTCTTTTAACTTTTGTTTATCATGGAAGGTTTTTATTTCAACCTAAAATCTAAAGCTTAATTTTGCTGGGTATAAGATTCTTGGTTGGCATTCCTTTTCTTTCAGAGCTTGGAATATGTTGTTCCATGATCTCCTAGCTTTGAGTGTCTGAGTTGAAAAATCTGCCGTGATATGAATTGGTCTCCCCCTATATGTGATCTGATTTCTCTCTTTTGCGGACTTTAAAATTCTATCCTTGTTATGTATGCTAGGCATTTTCATTATAATGTGTCTTGGTGTAGATCTGTTGTAATTTTGTACATTTGGTGTCCTATAAGCCTCTTGTATTTGGTTTTCCAATTTATTCTTCATGCTTGGGAAATTTTCTGTTATTATCTCATTAAAAAGATTGTGCATTCCTTTGGTCTAAAATTCTATGCCTTCCTATATCTCAATTACTTTAGATTTGGTTTTTTGCTGTTGTCCCATACTTCTTAGATGCTCTGTTCATGGTTTCTTATTATCTTGACTATGTGGTTAACTTTATTTTCAAGATTATATCCTTTGTCTTCATTGTCTGAAGTTCTTTCTTCCAGTTGATCTTGTCTGTTGGTGATGCCTTCTATTGTGTTTTCTATTTGGTTAATTGTTTCCTTCATTTCAAGGATTTCTGACTGGCTTTTTTTTCAGAGTTTCTCTTTTTTGAAGTAATCTTTTGCTACCTGTATTTGCTCTCTTATAACTTTGTTGTAGTGGTCAATTTTTGTCTGTATTTACTCACTTAGGTCATTCTTTAATTCGCAGATCATTTTAATTATGAATCTTCTGAACTCCTTCTCTGACATTTCATCAACTTTACTGAGCATGGGTTCTGTTATTGTAGAATCCTGGTTTGTTTGGGGTACTTTCCTCCCTTGTTTCTTCATGTTGTTTATTTGCCTTACTTTCTTGCAGTATAGATCTGAGATATTACAGTTTCTACCCAATATTCTTGTAATATCCTTGCAGGTTGTCTGTGCCTCCCCTTAATGTTGGGCTATCAAAACCGGACATTGTCCCTCAAAGCATCCTACTTGGGGCTGGGTCCATGTTGGTGTGGGCCAAACTGGTTGAGTCTGAGCTCCTGTGGTGGTCTGCTGGTTGGAAGAGGCAATTCTCTGAGCGGAGGTCAGTGAAGCTGTCCTAGACTGGTCTGTGCTCTGCGGGTGTGGGTTGGGCTGGCCTGGGCCCGCCTATGCCCAGGCAGAGGTTGGAGGAACTGCCCTGAGCCTGGACACACTCAAGCGGATGTCAGCGGGACTGACCTGGTGCTGGCCATGCTAGGGTGAAGGTCAGCAGGACAGACCTGGGCCTTGTGGCACTCCAATGTAGGTCCCTGGGACTGTCCTTGGCCCACCTGTACTCTAAGCAGAGTTGGCGGGTCTGTCCTTGCTGTCTCCTGCTCTGGGGCAGAAGTCAGTGGGACTGGCTGGAGCCTGGTCACACATGGTGGGAGGGGGGATTGGGGGAGTCAGTGGGACTGACCTGACGCTGTGGCTGGCCGCGCTGGGGTGAAGGTCAGCGGCTCAGTGTTCATCTTAGGAAGGTTCCCAGTGCTTGCTATGGTGTTCTATTCTCAGAAAACCTCAGTGCCCAGATCTTGAAGATTTGATTGACTGACTGATCTATGCTTATAGCTCTTAACATTTTTTTACATACAATATGTGTTATTTTACATATACTTCCTTCACGGATATGTTCATATATTAACTTTTCTTTTCCATACATGTATAAATAAATTTCCCTCAGGACATTGTATACTTCATACTGATAATACCACCAACCCCATTCCTGATCTCCTGCACCTTGTTCAGTGTGTCTGAGAAAGACTAAAGTGAATACACTATTTGTAAAATTCTCTATTTTTTTTTAACACAGGTTCCAAAACTTCACCCACCTCCCCATATGATGAAATAGGAAAAAGTGAAAATAGAACCAGGAAGTGCCTGCTTTTTATAAAACAACTGTACAGTATTATAGGAAAAAAAATATTATAAAGGGAGGGCTTGTCACTATTCCCTTAAAAGATTGGAGGTAAAATTGCCACTTTGATGCCCTCATTGGTAAACTTGAAGTTTTCCTTTTTTGTTCAGGTCATGTAACTGAGTTTGTTTAATATTACCTCAGCCAGAATCAGACAATGAACAGCTTTGTTTTGTCTTCAGTCCTAAAATAAAATATCTAATCTGGAATTGGTTCTCTGACTTTGCAGCTGGGAACTAGCAGAGGGAGCAAAAGATGTTTTGATAGGTCCAATAAATATGTTAACATGTAAAATAAGGTCAAGGATAGTATTGGAACATACACGAAATATGTTAGTAGGAGCACAGTAGTGATTAATTGTACATTTTTTCCATGTTGACCCTTTGCAATTGTCAGGTGAAGGGAAGAGAAGAAATTCAACCTCATTTTCCTTCCCAAGTTTTGTGTCACTCACACCATTATCTTCCTTATGATGTTATTACAGTAGTTGCCTTGTTTTGAAGATGTGAGGTTACCAAATCTTTTAACTAAATTCTTGTGTGTTCCTTTAGAGTCATTTTCTCATTTTAGTTATCTATTTAAGAGGAAGTATGATATTACTTTCAAAGTTCTTTTAAAACTCTATTTTTTAAAATTTTTGATAATTTCCACCTAGTTTTACTCATTCATATGTTCAAACTTGAATTAAGATTCAAAGTTTGAATCTCACATGTATATTTTATTGTAAATTTTATTGTTTAAAACTTTTAAACTCTAGATTTTGTACTGTCATCATTCATTCACTCATTCACAAAATTTTCTTTGAGTTCTGATTACCCCAGGACTGTTCTAGGAAAAAATAAAATGCCCTGGGCTCTTGGAGCTTATAGTGTCTTTAGGGAAGGGAGGATGTCACTACTATATGATGGAGTGGTTTTGTTTATAGTTTTTCTTTAGTTAAAATTCTGTGGTTATAATAATTTTTTTTTTTCAAAATCACAGTTCAGCCTACATGTAAATGTCAGGGATTATGATCAGGGTGCTACTAACATTTCCCCAAAGAGTGAAAAACCAAGGAACAACAGATTTCTTGCCAAGTTGTCCAAGATATTCCTAGGAATGAACAGTTATCACCAATAAGTACATGGGCTTCCAAACTTATGAGCTGCTCTTTCATTTTTCAGGTGATAATTGATGTGAACAAACACAAGTCTTTTGTCTTATCCAAAGGGAGAAATTTGATATGATTTGCATTAGAATTTTTTTCTATGTCATTTGATGCAATCAAATGAGTCTTTTTAAAAGATGATCCAGCAACTACTGATCCCATTATCTTTTTAACTGAAAACACTAAGTACAGCTTATCAAGACTGTTGAGAAGGCATAGCAATTGACTTAAATCACATTCACTCCAACATACTATAGGTAGGATTTCTAAAAAGTGTCTATTAAAGCTCAAATCATCTAAAGTTAGCATTAAAGAACATTTAATAAAGACCACATCATTCTCAAAGAAAGATTTATATGGTACATTCTACGTGCTGAAAGCAATTTCTTCCATCTTTCAAAAGATCTGTATCAATCCCAGAGTGCATGCCTCATCCCTATTAAAGTTAAGGATTTTCACTTAAGGTAATGTCATCATTGACCTTGTGACTTAGCCAGTTGTTTTTAACTGCCAGAAATCCTGATATTTGGCCTTAAACTTTCTGAAACCCAAGCCATTTCTCTGTGTTTTTTTTTTATATGAGAATATAAACAGTTTAGCACCTTCAATCTAATGAAATGAGAAAAGTAGATATGAGCTTTCTAATTTACAGATAAAATAGAAATATTTTATTTATAAGTAAAAGCTTATGCATTTTAAATAATAGTGGTGGATAAAACATGCCATTATTTCTCCATTGTAATTTAATAATAATTTTAAATATGTAAGAATTCTATTTTTAAAAATCTCATGATTTCTCAAGAGTCATGTGCTGCTTCTTTTATGGAAAGAGGCACTGGCAGTGGCAGCCAAGAGAAATTATTAGAGAATATATTAAGTATAGACAATTATCTGTGCTTAAATGGCAAGTTTCATTTAAGCACAGATAATTGTCTCTTTATGTTTAATATAAGACAGGGTGTAAAAGAAAAAACAAAGTACTCAAAGCAAGTCTTTTATCCTCGTGGAAAAATTAAAAGCTAACAATTTTGATAAATTTCTGTTCCTGGGTTGGTGGGGGAAGGGGGTATCTAGCATGAATCTCTCTTATGATAAACTTTACCTTACTTGTGATATGAACACAAATTTGTGAGGCAACAAATAGCTATCCTCTTTGTCTTCTCTGTAAGCAACTTATCACTGTCTTTGTTGTTATGGAACATTAGACATTACCACAGCATATATGAATTCAGTCACTATGACCTGTTTGATGCCAATACACAAAGGAGAGTGGCTAAAGGTCACAGAGCAAGTTTTGATGTTGAGGATACATCCTGTGACTCTGGCTACCATGAATACTTTGCATGTACTGCAAATCAGGAACCACAGGCTTCAGAGAGTAAAGAAATTATTGTACTATTATTTTTTCTTCCGCCTCTCTTTTATGAATTATTTTATTCACTTGTTAAGATGGAAAATAATTGAGAAAAGGCAAGTGATAAATTGATGATCTAAATTATTTTAAAGTGTTCCCAGCTTTACATGTGGTCGCTAATCATGAACACAGGAGATGAATGTGTATCCATATTATTACGTTTACACAATGAAAAACAGAACTTTTCTCTCTGTCATATCTGAATAGTTCATAGCATCTGCACTCATTCTGTGTCCTTTCATTGATTATAAACTGTTGAAAATATGCATCTTTGCTCCCTGTAAAAACATAATTTATCCACCTACTATGTTTAAGTAAAATAGTGATGAGGTTAGCAACTGGAGAGAAAATAAGTTTCTTAGAGAACACTTTAAACATTGTCTCTTTTAATAATGCAAATAAAAACACAAGGACACATTTCTTTCTCCACACACACATATTTAAACCTACAGTACAATTGATGTCAGATGTCCTTTGGATAACTCAAAATAGTGCCAAACTAAGCAGTTTGTGTCTTACACTTGGAAAATATGCGACAGTTAAAAACCATGTCAGAATTTCCATATGAAATCCTAATATATAAAGGGATATTATACATTTACTCCAGCCCAAATCTTGGCAAAGAGCTTTGAATGTGCATAATCCAGGTCACAAAACGATCAGCAGCTAGCTACTTGGGAAGCAAATTCCAGGTCTGTAGCAGGAAGCTTCCTGGTGTCCTAAATGTTACCATTAGTTCTTTCCTTGAATTTAGACCATCGTGGCAATTGGAGGGGGAGAAGGTTAAATTAGACTTGTGTGTGTGTTTGTGTGTAGCACTTATTCTTTAAGCAAAGGGAGATGCAACCTTTCCACATATTCAACTTGTGTTCACATAGAGTTTCCTTTCATTAGTGATCTTCAAGTCCTATGGCACCTGGTGTGCAGGGGACCTGGAGTTGATTCTCCCCATTTAGTCTTCTACTTTGGCTGAGCATAAGTTCCATGGAGTTAAGAGTTGGGCAAAAAGTATGGAAATATTTCTTGGGACAAGATCAAAGGGACAAGATCAAAGGGACAAGAGCAAGCTAAGAAGTTTGAATTTCACTCTGAAGGCTATGAAAAATCTTTGAAGTTTTTAAACAAGGGGTTGCACTTGCCTAAAGCAATGTGGTCAGTCTGGTGGCTATGTGTGTATGATTCCCATGCTGGAATCATTGTAATTATTTTGTATTAACTTAATGACATGTCACTGGTTCTTTTTTGTGACAATAAGATATTTGAGAACATTCTGTTGGTATGTAAAAATCACCTGATAAGAAGGTATGTACCATTAACGTATCCTCTCTTTCATTTTATTCATTGAAAATTAAATGTATGGGCCAAGTGACTCAAAGGCCCCTTTCACTTCTAAAATACCATGATTAGGTGCTGGGTTGTGGCTCAGGGGGAGAGCACTTGCCTAGCATGCATGAGGCACTGGGTTCAATCTCAGCACCACGTAAAAATAAAATAAAGGTATTGTGTCCACCTACAACTAAAAACTAAATATTTTTTTAAAAATAAAATGCCATGTTTACGTTCTTTTCTCCTCACAGAACTTAATGTTTAGAATTTGATATTTTATGATTTGGATTTAAATGCATTCTCACTTTCTTACATGGGGATCCATGATAAGCAAGTTCATACTAAAAAACTTGATCAGTTGTCCTTGGCTCAGTCTCTACCTAAAAATGCATCATTCTATATCCAAAACCATGCTGAAGAAGGACTAATGCAAGATGAAGAAGCACCATGACTCTCTTTCTTGATGGATGTGCCACTTTTGTTCCATGGTAAAGCAACCACTTCATCTGTTTTTACTCTGTGTTTCTCTGATTGGTTTCTCAGAATCTTTAATAAGGTAATATTTATTAGGAATTTGCATCAGAGAGATATATTATTTTACTTTTCACAGGAGGCAGGAAAAAACAGGATTAGAATGAATGACTTAGAAGCCACAGTTTTACTTTCTGTGATTTTAGTTCCTGTGGTTCACCATGATTCAAAAATACTAAAGGAAAAATTCCAGAGATAAACAATTCATATGTTTTAAATTGCACACCAATATAAGTAGCATCATGAAATTTCATGCTTTCCTGCTCCTTTCTGATCAGGACATGCATCAACATTTTGTCCAGCACATCCACACTTTATATGCTACCCTCTCATTAGTCACTGAGTAATTATCTCAATTATCAGACTGACTATCACATTATCACAGTGCTTGTGTTCAGGTGACCTTTATTTTACCTGAACAATGATCCAGAAGTACAAGAATAGTGATATTGACAATTTGTACATGCCAAAGAGAAATCATAAAGTGCCTCCTTTAAGTGAAAAAGTGAAAGGAACATTTCTTTTGCAGCATATTGTTGTGATTGTCCTATTTTATTATTAGTTGCTGTTGTTAAATATCTTACTGTGCCTAATTTATAAATTACACTTTATCATAGGTGTGTACATATATAAAAAAACATCATACATGGGAATTGGTAATATACAAGGTTTCTGGTATCCACTGGGGATCTTGGAATATATCTCCCACAGATAACGAGGATTTAGGGTACTTATAATTTGCTGCCAATGATTTGTTTGCTGTTTAACTATGGGGAAAGGCACCAACTTATGAGAGAAAAAAATAAAGCCACAAAACCGAAAAGAGAACTATGATACAATGACTAAGAATATGCTTGTATCTAGATAGAAACAGAATATTGCTGATTCCCATTTTCTTTTACATACTGAGACAAACCAGCATTCACAACACAGAGGTAAATAATAGGGACAGAAGACAAGTATAATGATAGAGCTGGATAAGAGAATTTTTTAAAAAATTACTCAAATACTGTTCAGTTTTAATTGTGCATGTTTTTACCAAACTAATGCATAAATTTTGAGCCTATCAAATTTGTAGACAATATAACCAATCAGTTTTTGCAAACTAGTTTACACCATTGCTATATAGAAAACAGTAGAGTCAATCATTTTATTATTAGAGTGATTTTTTTTTTCGTACTGGTGATTTATCTCAGGTGTGCACTGAGCTACATCACCAGTACTTTTTTTTTTTAAATATTTTTTAGTTATAGATGGACACAATGCCTTTATTTTATTATATTTTTTTTTTATCTTTTATGTGGCGCTGAGAATAAAACCCAGTGCCTCACACAAATGAGGCAAGTGCTCTCACACTGAGCTACAATCCCAGCCCTCCAGTACATTTTATATTTTGAGACGAGATCTCATAAAGTTGCCGAGGGAAATTGCTGAGGCTGGTCTTGAACTTGTGATTCTCCTGCCTCACCCTCCAAAGTCTTCATATTTAAAAATAAATAAATAAATTTGTACCCTAAATTTCCTTTTGGGAAAATATATCCCCCATATGGAATTGTTAATCATAGTGTCCAACACCAATTAATAAGTAGCTCTAAATCCTAAATAAACTGAATGTCTAAAGTTTTAATTATGCCAAAAGTAAGTAAAAGATTGATAATGATGTAAATGATTAATTGGCAAGCAGATGAGTTTCTCAAGAATTAGTAGGTAATATTTCCTGTGTGCTCACTCAAGAACCCTCTATAGTCTGTATAGGATCTGGTTGCAAATCTGGCAGTTCTGGGTCTGAGTACTGTTGTTGTTTTCTGGGTATTTTCTATTCTTTCTTGTTTCTCACTCATACTCCATTGGACATTTTTCTAACTTAGTTCAATTTTATTCCTAGATTATAGATTAAACAAAACCAAAACCCTTAGCTCTAAATTACCTAACAAGTTCTTATGGAGATCTTATTGAGCTATTTTTTTTCTGCTTTCAAAATGATAAATAAAACTAGATTTATACAAAAGGGAGAAAGGGAGAGAAGGAAAAAGAGAAGATTGGATGGAAAGTCCAACTAGAAAGGTAGAATGCAGAAAGAAGAAGGACAAGAACTTTCAGAGGTTCTGAAGGCAGGGTGAGTTTCCCCGATTTTTTACTTGTAGATAGCCTGTCATTCAAAAGTCCTAGTAATCTGAGTCCACCTGATTAAAGGGGTAAGCAACTTGGATAGCTTATATAAAGATGAGGGCATAAACAGAATAAAACAAAACCTGTAATCTTTGACTAAACTGAAACTGAATAAAATCTGTAGAAAATTCCCCTATGAATGAGACAGTAATAGACTCCATGTTAATTTTATTTCTTCCTTTTCAGTTAGCTATACCTATAATAGTTATTTTACTTCTCACTGCACTGTTTTCAACTTTCAGAACAATGCTAAGAGGTATAGTAAGAGTCATCCTTGCTATATTTTTCATTTCCAATATTTCCCCATTTAAATACAATATGGACTATTAGATTAAGATACCCATTTAATGTTGATAAATCATCCTTTTTAAAACTAGATTTTTAGATTCTTTGTTTAGAAATGGATATATTTAAGTAAATATCTCAAAATTTTAATTGGGATTAAAAATTTTACTGGTTTTAGTGAAACAATATAATTAATCAAATTCACTTCCTAAAATTTAACCAACCCTAATGGTATTGCTGGAAAACTTTTAATAATGTATAGAATTTGCTTTACTGCACTAATTGTCATTTTCACATCTATATTTATAAATAAGTAGTCTCCTCCAATCTCCATAGTTTGTTAGGTTTTAGTACTAGGAATATCCCAGTTTCATAAAAATATGACTGCTATGATCTGAATGTGTATCACCCAAAAGTCATATATTAAAATCATAACCTCCAGGTGGTGGTATTAAGAAGTGGGAACCTTGGGAGGTGATGAGATCATGGAGCCCCTGTGAATATGATTAGTGCCCTTATAAAAGAGGACCAAAGGAACTTGTTTGAATCTTCTTATTATGTGAGGACTCCACAAGAAAGCACAATCTGGCGAGGTAAAAAAGATGGCGGGACAGCAGAGAAGCACGCTCGGGAGACTGGCAATAAAACAGTCTTATCGGGAAGATTGAACGCGTTCTTAGCAACGTTCCCGCAACTGGAAGGGAGCGCGTTCTTAGCAACGTTCCCGCAACTGGAAGGGAGCGGAGACATCCGCGCACATACAGACTGTGAAAATATAAGGAACTCCACACCGCTGACGCACGGAGTCCAGTGCCAGCGGCCCCACAGGCCGAACCAGCATTAACGGCGCAGCTGCTGTGGTAGCATTGCAGTACAGGAAGTGTAGACCACGGCAAAAAACAGCGCAGAATAAAAAGAGAGCCAGACGCGAGCAGCGGCCTCACAGACTTCTTTTGCGTAAACTGCCGAGCGGGACCTGCACACATCAGAGTGACACACAGGACCGGGATACTGCTGTCGGGAC
This sequence comes from Tamias sibiricus, assembly GCA_025594165.1. Lineage (NCBI taxonomy): Eukaryota > Metazoa > Chordata > Mammalia > Rodentia > Sciuridae > Tamias > Tamias sibiricus. Next base: position 61,467,057 of record CM046662.1, read on the forward strand.
CAGGGAAGGTGCCGCCATTTTGGAGAAGGGCTGCGGCTGACCGCGACAAAGAAACGGAGAAGAAAAACAGTTGCAGGCATCCAAGGAACGATCCAGAGCCCGGAAACAGCAAACACCTGGTGAGACGTGCACAGGCAGCCCGAAGGAAAGGGCCTGCCTGAGGCCAGCGCAGCAACCACAAGAGCTATAACCGGGGGCGGGCGTGGGGAATGCATGCCTTTTTGATGAACGCTTTCCTGATGCTATTCATGTACTGACACCCCCCAACCCCCAGCCATTATTCCTCTGTGCCAATCTGCTGCTGGCCAAAGCTGCAGACTAGACTCTACTGTGACTGTGTGGGTGTGGTCCAAGTCAACTGGCTTAAACTCCAACTCTGTTTTTGTTTTTTTTTGTTTGTTTGTTTATTTGTTTTTGTTTGTTTTTGCTTTTGTTTTGTTTGATAGTGGGATTATTTGTGTGTCTGTGTGCCTCTTTCCTTCCTCCCTTCTCAATTTAGTCTCTTCTGCCCTCATCTACTTACACCCTGTCATTGTGTACACATCAGAGGTGAAAACAAGATATACGCAGAAATTGGGACTTCTAGGCCTGGGGCAATTGAAATATACAGAAAAGCGGTGTTATATATAATTTAATCTCTATTTTTCTTGACTCAGTTTCTCTCTCCTCTCTCTTACAATAATTCTTAATTCTTTATTATCTCGCATTGTTCCTTTTTATTTTTTCTTTTCCATCTTCCTTTATCTTCTCTCAAAGGCTAAATAAGTTGCGTTTATATACAAATCGTCTTTCCTCTAAATCGCTCACTCCATTCTCTTTTCTCTCCTGTCTGCTGATATTAAACCACTTCTATAGAATTCTACTGTTATACTTCCTAAGAAAGAACATCTCAGTAATCTCACTTGCTTCTTCCTAAACATATCATCTCTGTATCCAATACTGAAACTGTAAACCCCAACGCAAGCATACAGAGTAAATTGGAAACAATATCTGGGTTAACTAAATCTGTACATTGTGATCAAACTGGGATTTGCTGTAAAGAAAGTGTTAGAGCTTAAATTGTAAGGTATTTATAAGGGTACATGACAGCATTGTACCACAGGAGAAACATAAGGCTATAAGGTGAAATTGTATTAGGCAAGGTCCCACAGTGCTAGGAGAATAGACACACAAGCATTATGAAGAAGCAAGGGAAGAAAGTGGCTGAAACCAACCAACAGGCCCCCCTCAATTGATTCCATGGCAAGCACAGTTGGTCAAATGCCAGAGATGGAATTTAGAAATTACATATCCCAAATGTTTATGGATCTTAAGATTGAAATAAAAAATGAGATGAGAGAGCAAGTAGAGGCGGCAAAAGAGCATTTTGACAAAGAACTCCAAAAATAAATACAAGAAGCAAAAGATTACTTCAATAGGGAGATAGAGATTCTAAAGAAAAACCAAACGGAAATTCTGGAAATGAAAGAAGAAATAAACCAAACTAAATGCTCAATTGAAAGCATCACCAACAGATTAGATCACCTGGAAGAAAGGACCTCAGATAATGAAGACAAAATATTTATCCTGGAGAAAAATCTAGAGGACATGGCAAAAGAAGTAAGAAAATAAGAACAGAGCATTCAGGAATTATGGGACTGCATAAAAAGACCATACCTAAGAGTGATTGGTGTTAAAGAAGGTGCAGAGTTTCAAACCAAAGGAATGAGTAATTTATTCAATGAAATAATAGCAGAAAATTTTCCACACATGAGGAATGAATGGCAAAACCAAGTTCAAGAGGCTTACCGAACACCAAACGTACAAAACCACAACAGATCCACACCAAGGCACATTATAATGAAATTGCCTAATATACTAGGCAAGGAGAGAATATTAAAAGCCACAAGAGAAAGGAAGCAGATTACATATAGGGGGAAACCGATCAGATTATGCTCAGATTTTTCAACCCAGACCTTAAAAGCTAGAAGATCCTGGAATAGCATATTTCAAGCTCTGAAAGAAAAGGGTTGTCAATCAAGAATCTTATATCCAGCAAAACTGAGCTTTAGATTTGAAGATGAAATAAAAACCTTCCATGACAAACAAAAGTTAAAAGATTTCACAACTTGAAAGCCAGCACTTCTGAACATCTTGGGCAAATTTTTCCACGAAGAAGAAGAGAAAAATAACATTGAAAACCAACAAAGGGAGATAGTAAACTAAAGGAATTACCAACCAGAGGAGAACCCAAATCAAGCTATTACCATGATACATTTAAAAATGGATGGAAATAAGAATCACATCTCAATAATAACCTTGAATGTTAATGGTCTAAAACTCACCATTTAAAAGACACAGATTGTCAGATTGGATTAAAAGAAACAACCCAACAATTTGTTGCCTACAAGAAACACACCTCATAGAAAAAGACATCAAGTGATTGAAGGTGAAAGGCTGGGAAAAGTCTTATCACTCACATGGGCTGCGGAAGCAGGCAGGGGTTTCCATTCTCATATCAAATAAAGTAGACTTCAAGCCAAAGCTAATCAAAAGAGATAAAGATGGATATTTCTTACTACTTAAGGGAACCATTCATCAACAAGATATAACAATTATAAATCTATATGCCCCAAACAATGGAGCACCTACAATCATCAAACAAACCCTTCTCAAGTTCAAGAGTAAAATAGACCACAACACAGTTATTCTAGGGGACTTCAACACACCTCTCTCACCAATGGATAGATCATCCAAACAAAAGCTAAATAAAGAAACTTTAAGCTTCCTTAAAACAATTAATAATTTAGACCTAACGGACATATATAGAATATTTCATCCCTCAGTAAGTGAATACACTTTCTTCTCAGCAGCACATGGCTCCTTCTCCAAAATTGACCATATATTATGTCACAAGGCAACTCTCAGCAAATATAAAAAAATAGAAATCCTACCTTGCATTCTATCAGACCATAATGGGATGAAATTGGAAATCAATGATAATACAAGAAATAAAAAAAACTACTCCAACAGCTGGAAGCTAAACAACATGCTACTGAATGAACAAGGGGTTGAAGAAGACATCAAGGAGGAGATTAAAAAATTCCTAGAGATAAATGAGAATGCTGATACATCATACAGAAATCTCTGGGACACTATGATGTAAGCTGCCTGTCATGGCCAGCCACAAACCGCCACGGGAGAAAAACTCGAAGGCAGAGTAAAGCTATTACTACTTTTACTTCTACTTTCTTAGAGAGGGAAAGAAAGATTTTTAGAGAGAAAGATTAGAGAGAGCTTTTCTTCTTGTCTTCTTAGCTTAGCGAGAGAGAAAGAAAGAGAGAGCTTAGCTTAGAGAAAGATTATTTTTTAGAGCTTCTTTCTTCTTTCTTCTTTCTTCCTCGGGAGCCTCGGCCTAACTCTGACCAGCCATTACTTCTTCTATCTGGTTTCTCTTCTGTAACCACTCTGCCTACGTTCTGGCCGCTCTGATTCTTTTCTTCTCCGACCCGAACTCTTCTTCTGACCGACCGAGCGACTGCACGACTGACTGAATGAATTCATTCTCTGTTCTCCTAACTCCGACCACTTTCACCCAGTTATATACCTTTAGCTTTGCGGGTGCCTCACGTGCGTTTACAGGTGCGTCACATACATATCAGGTGGAACTTATGGCTTCCAGCTGGCCACAATAACCCTTCCTAATTGGGGCTCCTTCACTATGAAGGCAGTAGTAAGAGGAAAATTCATTGCACTGAATTCCTTCATTAAAAGAAAACAACAAACAAAGGATTTAACATCACACCTCAAAGCACTAGAAAAAGAGGAACAGATCAACACTAAGAGCAGTAGAAGACAGGAAATAATTAAAATCAGAGCTGAAATTAATGAAATTGAGACTAAAGAAACAATTCAAAGAATTGACAAAACCAAAAGTTGGTTCTTTGAAAAAATAAATAAAATTGACAGACCCCTAGCAATGCTAACAAAAAGAAGAAGAGAAAAAACTCAAATAACTAGCATCCGTGATGAAAAAGGAAATATCACAACAAACACCTCAGATATACAGGAGATAATTAGAAATTACTTCGAAAAATTGTACTCTAATAAAATAGAAAATACTGAAAGCATAGACAGATTTCTAGAGTTGTATGAATTCCCCAAACTGGAACAGGAGGCTATACACAATTTAAATAAATCAATTTCAAGTGAAGAAATAGAAGACACTATCAAAAAACTTCCAACAAGAAAAAGTCCAGGTCCTGATGGGTTTACAGCCGAGTTCTACAAGACCTTCAAAGAAGAACTAATACCGATGCTCTTCAAATTATTTCAAGAAATAGAAAAAGAGGGAGCTCTTCCAGACTCTTTCTATGAGGCCAATATCACATTAATCCCAAAGCCAGGCAAAGACACAGCCAAAAAAGAAAACTTCAGGCCAATATCTTTAATGAACATAGATGCAAAAATCCTCAATAAAATTCTGGCAAATTGGATTCAAAAACATATCAGAAAGATAGTGCACCATGATCAAGTGGGGTTTATCCCAGGGATGCAAGTCTGGTTCAACATTCGGAAATCATTAAACATAATACATCACATCAATAGACTTAAAGATAAAAACCATATGATCATCTCAATAAATGCAGAAAAAGCATTTGACAAAATACAACACTCCTTTATGTTCAAAGCTCTAGAAAAATTAGGAATAACTGGAACATATCTCAACATTATAAAAGCTATCTATGCAAAACCTCAAGCTAACATTATCTTAAATGGAGAAAAATTGAAAGCATTCCCTCTAAAAACTGGAACAAGACAGGGATGCCCCCTCTGACCACTGCTATTTAACATAGTACTGGAAACTCTGGCCAGAGCAATTAGACAGACGAAAGAAATTAAAGGGATCCAGATAGGAAAAGAAGAGCTCAAATTAGCACTATTTGCTGATGACATGATAATATACCTAGAAGACCCAAAAAACTCTACCAGAAAACTTTTACAACTAGAAAATGAATTCAGCAAAGTAGCAGGATACAAAATCAATACACATAAAGTCAAAGGCATTTTTGTACATCAGTGACAAAGCCTCTGAAAGGGAAATGATGAAAATTACTCCATTTACAATAGCATCAAAAAAAATAAAATACCTGGGAATCAACTTAACAAAAGAGGTGAAGGACCTCTACAATGAAAACTATAGAAGACTAAAGAAAGAAATCATAGAAGACCTCAGAAGATGGAAAGACCTACCTTGCTCTTGGATAGGTAGAATTAATATTTCAAAATGTCCATACTACCAAAAGCATTATACAGATTAAATGCAATTCCAATCAAAATCCCAATGACATTTCTCAAAGAAATAGAAAAAGCAGTCATTAAATTCATCTGGAAAAACAAGAGACCCAGAATAGCTAAAGCAATCCTGAGCAAGAAAAGTGAAGCAGGCGGCATCACCATACCAGACTTTAAATTATACTATAGAGCAATAGTAACAAAAACAGCATGGTACTGGCACCAAAACAGACCAGTAGACCAATGGTACAGAATTGAGGACACGGAGACTAATACATATAATTTCAGCTATCTTATATTAGACAAAGGCGCCAAAAATGTACAGTGGAGAAAGGATAGCCTCTTCAACAAATGGTGCTGGGAAAACTGGAAAGCCATATGCAACAAAATGAAATTAAACCTGTATCTCTCACCATGCACAAAATTCAATTCAAAGTGGATCAAGGACTTAGGAATTAGACCAGAGACAATACATCTAATAGAAGAAAAAGTAAGCTCCAATTTCCAACATGTCGGATTAGTCTCCAAGTTCCTTAACAAGAATCCTGTAGCGCAAGAATTATTACCAAGAATTAATGAATGGGATAGATTTAAGCTAAAAAGCTTCTTCTCAGCAAAAGAAACAATCAGTGAGGTTAATAGAGAACCAACTAACTGGGAACAAATATTTAATACATGCACATCAGATAGAGCACTAATTTCTAGAATATATAAAGAACTCAAAAAACTTGACACCAAAAAAACAAATAATCCAATTCATAAATGGGCTAAGGAATTGAAAAGACACATCTCAGAAGAAGATACATGATTAATCAACAAATACATGAAAAAAATGCTCAACATCACTGGCAATTAGAGAAATGCAAATCAAAACTACTCTAAGATTTCATTTCACTCCAGTCAGAATAGCAGCTATCAAGAACACAAACAACAATAAATGTTGGAGAGGATGTGGGGGAAAAGGCACACTCATACATTGCTGGTGGGACTGCAAAATGGTACAACCATTATGGAAAGCATTTTGGAGATTTCTTGGGAAAATGGGAATGGAACCACCCCATGACCCAGCCATCCCACTCCTGGGTCTATTCCCAAAGGACTTAAAAACAGCATATTACAGTGACACAGCTACCTCAATGTTTATAGCAGCACAATTCACAATAGCTAGGTTGTGGAACCAACCTAGATGTCCCTCGGTAGATGAATGGATAAAGAAAATGTGGCATATATACACAATGGAATTTTATTCAGCAATAAAAGGGAATAAAATAATGACATTCGCAGGTAAATGGATGAAGTTGGAGAATATAATGCTAAGTGAAATCAGTCAATCTCAAAAATCCAAATACTGAATGTTTCCTCTGATATAAGGAAGCCGGTTCACAGTATTGATGGGTCGGGGTACATAGGAGGACTAGAGGAACACACTATAATGGTCAAAGGGAAGGGAGGGGAAGGGAGGGTGCAAGGGGGAAGGGGGGAAAAGTGGTTGAATAAGATGGATATCATTATTCTAAATGCACGATTGAAGACTTGAATGCTGTGAATATACTTTGAATACAAACTGTTTTATGTAAAAAGATGCTCTATGTGTATAGTATGAACTGTAATTCATACTACTATAAATAAAAATTAAAAAATAAAAATAAAAAGAAATAAAATGACCAAAAAGAAAGCACAATCTATGAGGAACAGGCCATCATCAGACTTTGAATCTGCTGGTACCTTGATATCATATTACCCAGTCTCCATTACTATGAGAAATGAATGTTATTTATATGCTACTTCATCTATGGAATTTTGTTATAACAGCTTGAAGCTAAGACAATATAATTGCTAACAACATAGGCTGTATAAGTTCACATCCTAGCTTAACCAATTACCAGCTATTTGGCCTTATGTGGAAGTCACCTGATCCACAGAGTTTAGGTGATAGAACAGAAGGTAGATGATATAAGCCTTTATAAGACTGAAATGCAATAACCAACAAATATGACAAGAAGGAAAAGAAAAGTTAAATATACTATTTATTTTTATTTTTATATAAGGAGTCAAAATATATAATTTAAAACACATAATTATACCTACATGCTTATACATACATTAATCAATACAAAGATGAAAATCTAAAAAGTAATATAACCAACTAATAATCAGTCATGAGGAAAAGGGAGTAGAAAGGAAGAAGAAACATGTTAATTTATTCACTACTCAGAAGTAACAGTACATAAGTATGTCTAAAGAAGAAGTCGATAAATATGGACCACAAGTCAAATCAGGCCCTCCACCTCTTTCTGTATATAAAGTTTATTGAAATACACCACACTCACTTTTGTTTAAGTATTATTTATAGCTGCTTTTTTGCTGTAATACCAGAGTAGCTGTCACAGAGACCTTCTGGCCTGAAAAACCTAGAATATTTACTGACATCCCTTACAGAAAAAGTTTCTGATGCTTGTTCTAAAATAATGAGCAAATTAAACAGTATACAAAATTACAAATATAAAGATATTCTCTATTAAGAAATAAAATTATTTCACATAATAAAGAATCACTGACAAGCAAAAAATGTCCGTAAAAAGAATGATAATGTGGCTAGGTGTGGTGGTATACCTGTAATACTAGTTATTCTGGAAGCTGAGGCAGGAGAATTGTAAATTGGAGGCCAGCTTCAATAATTTATCTAGACCCTTTAGCAACTTAGAAAGACCCTGTTCAAAATAAATAAATAAATAAAAAGACCTGGAGTTGTAGTTCAGTGGTAAAAAGTGTCTCTGGGTTTAGTTCAAAGTACCAATAAACAAATAAATAAACAACAATTTTTTTAAAAAAAATTGACAAAACAAAAAGTTGGTTCTTTGAAAAAATAAATAAAATTGACAGACCCTTAGCCAGGCTAACAAAGAGAAGGAGAGAGAAAACTCAAATTACTAACATATGCGATGAAAAAGGAAATATCACAACAAATACTACGGAAATACAGGAAATAATTCAAAATTATTTTGAAAACTTGTACTCCAACAAAATACAAAACACCAAAGGCATCAACAAATTTCTAGAGTCATATGAACTGCCCAAATTAAAGCAGGACAATATACACAATTTGAACAGACCAATTTCAAGCTACGAAATAGAAGATGCCATCAGAAGCCTACCAACCAAGAAAAGCCCAGAACCAGATGGATACACAGCCGAGTTCTACAAGACCTTTAAAGAAGAACTGATACCAATACTCTTCAATTTATTTCAGGAAATAGAAAAAGTGGGAGCACTTCCAAACTCATTCTATGAGGCCAATATCACCCTGATCCCCAAACCAAAGACACATCAAAAAGAGAAAACTTCAGACCAATATCTTTAATGAACATAGATGCAAAAATTCTCAATAAAATTCTAGCAAAATGGATACAAAAACATATCAAAAATATAGTATACCACAATCACGTGGGGTTCATTCCAGGGATGCAAGGATGGTTCAACATACCTAATCAATAAATGTAATTCATCACATCAATAGACTCAAAGATAAGAACCATATGATTATCTCAATAGATGCAGAAAAACCATTTGACAAAATACAGCACCCCTTCATGTCCAAAACACTAGAAAAACTAGGGATAACAGGAACATATCTCAACATCATAAAAGCTATCTATGCTAAGCCCCAGGCCAACATTATTCTCAATGGAGAAAAATTGAAAGCATTCCCTCTAAAAACTGGAACAAGACAGGGAGGCCCTCTTTCACCACTTCTATTTAACATAGTAATTGAAACATTCGCCAGAGCAATAAGACAGACAAAAGAAATTAAAGGGATACAGGTAGGTAAAGTAGAACTCAAATTATCATTATTCACTGATGATATGATTTTATACCTAGCAGACCTAAAAAATTTCACCAGAAAACTTCTAGAACTCACAAATGAATTCAGCAAAGTAGCAGGATACAAAATCAACACCCATAAATCTAAGGCATTTCTATATATCAGTGACAAATCCTCTGAAAGGGAAATGAGGAAAACTACCCCATTTACAATAGCATAAAAAAAAAATACTTGGGAATCAACTTAACCAAAGATGTGAAAGACCTCTATAATGAAAACTACAGAACACTAAAGAAAGAAATTATGGAAGACTTTAGAAGATGTAAAGATCTACCTTGCTCTTGGATAGGCAGAACTAATATTGTCAAAATGACCATACTACCAAAAGCACTATACAGATTTAATGCAATGCCAATCAAAATCCCAATGACATTCCTCAGAGAAATAGAAAAAGCAGTCATTAAATTCATCTGGAAAAATAAGAGACCCAGAATAGCTAAACCAATCCTTAGCAAGAAGAGTGAAGCAGGTGGCATCACTATACCAGACCTTAAATTATACTACAGAGCAATAGTAACAAAACCAGCATGGTATTGGCACCAAAATAGACTGGCAGACAAATGGTACAAAATAGAGGACACAGAGACTAACACATATAATTTCAGTTATCTTATACTAGACAAAGGCACCAAAAACGTAAATTGGAGAAAAGATAGCCTCTTCAACAAATGTTGCTTGGAAAACTGGAAATACATATACAACAAAATGAAATTAAACCTCTATCTCTCACCATGCACAAAATTCAACTCAAAGTGGATCAAGAATCTAGGAATTAGACAATTAGACCACAGACACTACACATAATAGAAGAAAAAGTAAAATATAATCTCTAGCATGTTGGATTAGGCCCTAAGTTCCTTAATAAGACTCCTGTAGCCCAAGAATTAATATCAGGAATCAATAAATGGGATAGATTCAAATTACAAAGCTTCTTCTCATCAAAAGAAACAATCAGTGAGGTGAATAGAGAGCTACTAATTGGGAACAAATTTTTACCACACGCACGTCAGATAGAGCACTAATCTCTAGAATATATAAAGAACTTAAAAATCTTTTTTTTAAATTTTTTTATTATTTATTTACTTATTCATCATGCACAAGTATAGTATCTTTTTACATACAACTGCTTGTATACAAAGTATATAAGTACCATTCAGATCTTCAATCATGCATTTAGGTTAATGATATCCATCTCATTCAATCACCAATTTTTTTCCAACCCCCCCCCTTACTCCCTCCCTCCCCTCCCTTTCCGTTGACCATTCTAGTGTTCCTCTGATCCTATGTACCCCCTTCCAACAACTCTGTGAACCAGCCTCCTTATATCAGAGAAAACATTCGGTACTTGGATTTTTGAGATTGACTAATTTCACTTAGCATTATATTCTCCAACTTCATCCATTTACCTGCAAATGCCATTATTTTATTCTCTCTTATTGCTGAGTAAAATTCCATTTTGTATATATACCATATTTTCTTTATCCACTCATCTACTGAGGGGCATCTAGGTTGGTTCCATAACCTAGCTATTGTGAATTGTGCTGCTATAAACATTGAAGTGGCTGTGTCACTGTAATATGCTGTTTTTAAGTCTTTTGGGAATAGACCCAGGAGTGGGATGGCTGGGTCATAGGGTGGTTCCATTCCCATTTTCCCAAGAAATCTCCATACTGCTTTCCATAGCGGTTGCACCATTTTGCAGTCCCACCAGCAATGTATGAGTGTGCCTTTTTCCCCACATCCTCTCCAACATTTATTGTTGTTTGTGTTCTTGATAGCTGCCATTCTGACTGGGGTGAAATGAAATCTTACAGTAGTTTTGATTTGCATTTCTCTAATTGCCAGTGATGTTGAGCATTTTTTCATGTATTTGTTGATTAATCGTGTATCTTCTTCTGAGAAGCGTCTTTTCAATTCCTTAGCCCATTTATTGATTGGGTTATTTTTGCTTTTTTGGTGTTAAGTTTTTTTAGTTCTATATACATTCTAGAAATTAGTGCTCTATCTGATGTGCATGTATTAAATATTTGTTCCCAATTAGTTGGCTCTCTATTCACCTCACTGATTGTTTCTTTTGCTGAGAAGAAGCTTTTCAGTTTAAATCTATCCCATTCATTAATTCTTGGTAATAGTTCTTGTGCTACAGGATTCTTATTAAGGAACTTGGGGCCTAATCCGACATGTTGGAAATTGGAGCTTACTTTTTCTTCTATTAGGTGTATTGTCTCTGGTCTAATTCCTAGGTCCTTGATCCACTTTGAATTGAATTTTGTGCATGGTGAGAGACAAGGGTTTAATTTCATTTTGTTGCATATGGATTTCCAGTTTTCCCAGCACCATTTATTGAAGAGGCTATCCTTTCTCCACTGTACATTTTTGGCACCTTTGTCTAATATAAGATAGCTGAAATTATATGTATTAGTCTCTGTGTCCTCAATTCTGTACCATTGGTCCACCAGTCTGTTTTGGTGCCAATACCATGCTGTTTTTGTTACTATTGCTCTATAGTATAATTTAAAGTCCGGTATGGTGATGCCCCCTGCTTCACTTTTCTTGCTCAGGATTGCTTTGGCTATTCTGGGTCTCTTATTTCTCCAGATGAATTTCATGACTGCTTTTTCTATTTCTTTTGAAGAATGACATTGGGATTTTGATTGGAATTGCATTAAATCTGTATAATGTTTTTGGTAGTATGGACATTTTGACAATATTGATTCTACCTATCCAAGAGCAAGGTAGGTCTTTCCATCTTCTGAGTTCTTCTATGATTTCTTTCTTTAGTGTTCTATAATTTTCCTTATAGAGCTCTTTCACCTCTTTCGTTAAGTTGATTCCCAGGTATTTTATTTTTTTTGATGCTATTGTAAATGGCGTAGTTTTCATCATTTCCCTTTCAGAGGCTTTGTCACTGATGTACAAAAATGCCTTTGACTTATGGGTATTGATTTTGTATCCTGCTACTTTGCCAAATTCATTTACTAGTTGTAAAAGTTTTCTGGTAGAGTTTTTTGGGTCTTCTAGGTAGATTATCATGTCATCAGCAAATAGTGCTAATTTGAGCTCTTCTTTTCCTATCTTGATCCCTTTAATTTCTTTCGTCTGTCTAATTGCTCTTGCCAGAGTTTCCAGTACTATGTTAAATAGCAGTGGTGAGAGGGGGCATCCCTGTCTTGTTCCAGTTTTTAGAGGGAATGCTTTCAATTTTTCTCCATTTAAGATAATGTTAGCTCTGGGCCTTGCATAAATAGCTTTTATAATGTTGAGATATGTCCCTGATATTCCTAGTTTTTCCAGTGTTTTGAACATAAAGGGGTGCTGTATTTTGTCAAATGCTTTTTCTGCATCTATTGAGATAATCATATGATTTTTATCTTTAAGTCTATTGATGTGATGTATTATGTTTTATTGATTTCCGAATGTTGAACCAGCCTTGCATCCCTGGAATAAACCCCACTTGATCGTGGTGCACTATCTTTTTGATATGTTTTTGTATCCGATTTGCCAGAATTTTGTTGAGGATTTTTTGCATCTATGTTCATTAAAGATATTGGCCTAAAGTTTTCTTTTTTGGATGTGTCTTTGCCTGGCTTTGGAATTAATGTAATATTGGCCTCATAGAAAGAGTCTGGAAGAGCTCCCTCTTTTTCTATTTCTTGAAATAGTTTGAAGAGCATTGGTATTAGTTCTTCTTTGAAAGTCTTGTAGAACTCTGCTGTAAACCCATCAGGTCCTGGACTTTTCCTTGTTGGTAGCTTTTTGATGACATCTTCTATTTCTTTGCTTGTAATCGATCTGTTTAAATTGTGTATTGCCTCCAGATCCAGTTTAGGCAAATCATATGACTCTAGAAATCTGTCAATGCATTCAGTATTTTCTGTTTTATTAGAGTACAAGTTTTCAAAGTAATTTCTAATTATTTTCTGTATATCTGAGGTGTTTGTTGTGATATTCCCTTTTTCATCACAAATGTTAGTGATTTGAGTTTTTTTCTCTTCTTCTTTTCGTTAGCATTGCTAAGGGTCTGTCAATTTTGTTTATTTTTTCAAAGAACCAACTTTTAGTTTTGTCAATTCTTTGAATTGTTTCCTTAGTCTCAATTTCATTAATTTCTGCTCTGATTTTAATTATTTCCTGTCTTCTGCTGCTCTTGGTGTTGATCTGTTCTTCTTTTTCTAGTGCTTGGAGGTGTGATGTTAAGTCGTTTATTTGTTGGTTTTTTTTTTTTTTTTTTTTTCCTTTTAAAGAATGAACTCAGTGCAATGAATTTTCCTCTTACTACTGCCTTCATAGTGTCCCAGAGATTTCTATATGATGTATCTGTGTTCTCATTTACCTCTAAGAATTTTTTAATCTCCTCTTTGATGTCTTCTTCAACCCCTTGTTCATTCAGTAGCATGTTGCTTAGCTTCCAGTTGTTGGAGTAGTTTTTCTTATTCCTTGTTTTGTCGTTGATTTCCAATTTCATCCCTTTATGGTCTGATAGCATGCAGGGTAGTATTTCTATTTTTTTATATTTGCTTAGATTTCCCTTGTGACATAATATATTATCTATTTTGGAGAAGGAGCCATGTGCTGCTGAGAAAAAAGTGTATTCATTTACTGAGGGATGAAATATTCTATATATGTCCGTTAGATCTAAGTTATTAATTGTTTTAAGGAGGCCTAAGATTTCTTTGTTTAGTTTTTGTTTGGATGATCTATCCATTGGTGAGAGAGGTGTGTTGAAATCCCCTAGAATAACTGTGTTGTGGTCAATTTTACTCTTGAACTTGAGAAGCGTTTGTTTGATGAATGTAGGTGCTCCATTATTTGGGGCATATAGATTTATGATTGTTATATCCTCTTGATGAATGGTTCCCTTAAGTAGTAAGAAATATCCATCTTTGTCCCTTTTGATTAACTTTGGCTTGAAGTCTACCTTATTTGAAATGAGAATGGAAACCCCTGCTTGCTTCCGCAGGCCATGTGAGTGATAAGACTTTTCCCAGCCTTTTACCTTCAGTCTATTGATGTCTTTTTCTATGAGGTGTGTTTCTTGGAGACAGCAGATTGTTGGGTTATTTCTTTTAATCCATTCAGATAATCTGTGTCTTTTGAATGGCGAGTTTAGGCCGTTAACATTCAGGGTTATTATTGAGATGTGATTTTTATTCCCATCCATTTTTATTTGTATGATGATCTTTAGCTTGATTTGGTTTCTCTTCTGGTTGGTATTTCCCTTAGTTTAATATCTCCCTTTGTTGATTTTCATTGTTATTTTTCTCTTCTTCTTCATGAAAAATTTTTGCCCAGGATGTTCAGAAGTGCTGGCTTTCGAGATGTGAAATCTTTTAACTTTTGCTTGTCGTGGAAGGTTTTTATTTCATCTTCAAATCTAAAGCTCAATTTTGCTGGATATAAGATTCTTGGTTGACATCCCTTTTCTTTCAGAGCTTGAAATATGCTATTCCAGGATCTTCTTGCTTTTAAGGTCTGGGTAGAAAAATCTGAACAAAGTCTGATTGGTTTCCCCCTATATGTAATCTGCTTCCTTTCTCTTGTGGCTTTTAATATTCTCTCCTTGCTCAGTATATTAGGCATTTTCATTATAATGTGTCTTGGTGTGGATCTGTTGTGATTTTGTATGTTTGGTGTTCGGTAGGCCTCTTGAACTTGGTTTTCCCCTTCATTCCTCAAGTTTGGAAAATTTTCTGTAATTATTTCATTAAATAAATTACTCATTCCTTTGGCTTGAAACTCTGCCCCCTCCTCTACCCCAATCACTCTTATGTTTGGTCTTTTTATGTTGTCCCATAATTCTTGAATGTTCTGTTCTTGGTTTCTTACCATTTTTGCTGTGTAATCTAGATTTTTCTCTAGGATATATATTTTGTCTTCATTGTCTGAGGTTCTTTCTTCCAAGTGATCTACTCTGTTGGTGATACTTTCGATTGAGCTTTTATTTTGATTTATTGCTTCTTTCATTTCTGGAATTTCTGTTTGGTTTCTCTTTAGAGCCTCTATCTCCCTATTGAAGTAATCTTTTACTTCCTGTATTTGTTTATGGAGTTCTTTGTCAAAATGATCTTTCACCTCCTGTATTTGCTCCCTCATCTCATTTTTGAGTTCATTCTTAAGTTCCGCTAACATTTGGAATATGTAATTTCTGAATTCCATCTCTGGCATTGCACCAACTGTGCATGGTATGGAATCTACTGAGGAGATATATTGATTTGTTTGTGTCACTTTCTTCCCTTGTTTCTTCATATTGCTTGTGCGTCTATTCTACCTGCACTGCGGGACCTTGTCTACTTTGATTTTACCTTAAAACCTTATGTTGCTCCTGTAGTACAATGCTATCAGATCCCCTTATATTTCCTTTACACTTTAAAATCAAACACTTTCTATTCAGAGAATCCCAGTTTGAACACAATGTACAGATTTAGTTAACCCAGATGTTGTTTCCAATTTACTCTGTATGCTTCTGATGGGGTTTTAAAGTTTCAAGTAATGGACAGAGAGGTAATATGTTTAGGAAGAAGGAAGTGAGTGTATTGACTTGTTCTTTCTTAGAAAGTATGAAAAGAGAGTTCTATGGAAGTGGTTTAGTATCAGCCGACGAGAGAGGAAAGAGGATGGAGTAAATGAATAGATGGAAAGACCGATTTACATATAAACCTAACTTATGCGGCGGTTGAGAGGAGAAATAAAGAAAGATGGAAAAGAAAAAAAAAAGAAGAGAAAAAAAAAAAATAACCAAGGAGTAGTAATTTAGTGTAAGAGAGAGGAGAGAGAGAATAAGTCTAGAAAATAGAGAATAAACCATATATAACACCACTTTGCTATATATTTCAATTGTACACGTTCTAGAAATCTCAATTTGTGCGTATAACTTGTTTTTGCCTCTGTTGAGAATGCAATGGCAGGGTGTAAATAGGGAAGATGAAGGAAGAAGAAAAAATATAAAAGTGAGAAGGAAGAAAAGAAAGAAAAGAGGAGCAGAAGCACACAAACACACTGTCAATCAAAACAAAAACAAACAAAAAACTCCCAAGAAACAACAAAACAAACAAACAAGCAAATAAAAACAAAAACGTGGAACCCAAGAACAAGTCTCAAACAAAATGGACCCTTGGAAGCCCTTCTTTTTTCCCTTCCAATTTAAGCCACCTGACCCAGATCATGTACAGTCAGCAACCCTGTTAGTGGAGTCAAGGCTGCACCTTTGGTCCGTTGCAGAGTGGCACAGTGGAATAGTGGAAGGGGCTTATCCTCAGGCTGGGCCCTGCTTACAGCAGTAGGGAGATGCTACTATGGGCCTTGGAGGCCAGGCAAACTGGCGGCGGGTTCTCTCCTTCCAGCGGGCAGGTGCCTACCTCTTGCTCTGGTTGCAGCTGGGCAGGTCGCACTCCCCCAGGGAGTGGAGGAAGCACTTCGCCAGGTCTGGCCCTGCGTGCAGCAGCCAGGAGATGCTGTTCTGGGCCCCCGAAGACCAGGCAAACTGGTGGCTGGGTCTCTCCTTCCAGCGGGCGGGAGTCTACCTCTTGCTCTGGTCGCAAATGGGCAGGTCGCACTCTTCCCGATAATGGAGGAAGCCCTTCCCCAGGTCTGGCCCTGCGTGCAGCAGCCGGGAGATGCTACTCTGGGCCCTGGCGGCCAGGGACACTGGCGGCTGGGTCTCTCCTTCCAGCGGGCGGGTGCCTACCTCTTGTTCTGGTCGCAGCTGGGCAGGTCCCACTCTTCCCGGGAATGAAGGAAGCCCTTCCCCAGGTCTGGCCCTGTGTGCAGCAGCAGGGAGCTGCTACTCTGGGCCCAGGCGGCCAGGGACACTGGCGGCTGGGTCTCTCCTTCCAGCGGGCGGGAGTCTACCTCTTGCTCTGGTCGCAAATGGGCAGGTCGCACTCTTCCTGATAATGGAGGAAGCCCTTCCCCAGGTCTGGCCCTGCGTGCAGCAGCAGGGAGCTGCTACTCTGGGCCCAGGCGGCCAGGGACACTGGCGGCTGGGTCACTCCTTCCAGCGGGCAGGAGTCTACCTCTTGCTCTGGTCGCAAATGGGTAGGTCGCACTCTTCCTGATAATGGAGGAAGCCCTTCCCCAGGTCTGGCCCTGCGTGCAGCAGCAGGGAGCTGCTACTCTGGGCCCAGGCGGCCAGGGACACTGGCCCTTAAAAATCTTAACACCATAAAAACAAATAACCCAATCTATAAATGGGCCAAGGAACTGAACAGACACTTCTCAGAAGAAGATAACAATCAATCAACAATTACATGAAAAAATGTTCAACATCTCTGGCAATTAGAGAAATGCAAATCAAAACCACTCTAAGATTTCATCTCACACTGTCAGAATGGCAGCTATTAAGAACACAAAACAACAATAAATGTTGGTGAGGATGTGGAGAAAAAAGGCACACTCATACATTGCTGGTGGGACTGCAAAATGGTGAAGCCAATATGGAAAGCAGTATGGAGATTCCTTGGAAAACTGGAAATGAAACCATCCTATGACCCAGCTATCCCTCTCCTCAGTCTATACCCAAAGGACTTAAAAACAGCATACTAAAGGGACATAGCCACATCAATGTTTATAGCAGCACAATTCACAATAGCTAAACTGTGGAACCAATCTAGATGCCCTTCAGTAGATGAATGGATAAAGAAAATGTGGTATATATACACAATGGAGTATTACTCAGCAATAAAAGAGAATAAAATCATGGCATTCACAGATAAATGGATGACGTTAGAGAATATAATGCTAAGTGAAGTTAGCCAATCCAAAAAGCCAAATGCCAAATGTTTTCTCTGATATAAGGAGGCCGATTCACAGTGTGGTTTGAATGGGGATCACAGGAGGATCAGAGGAACACCAGAATGGCCAATGGGGAGGGAGGGGAAGGGAGGGGGCAAAAGGGTGAAGAAAAAAAAAAAAAAAAGGATGGTAGAATGAGATGGATATCATTACCCTAAGTGCTTGTATAAAGTCACGAATGGTGTGAATATACTTTGTATACAACCAGAGATATGTAAAAATGTGCTCTATAAGTATAATATGAAATGCAATACATTCTGTTGTCATTTCTAACAACTTAGAATAAAAAAATAAAATTTGAAAAAAAAGAATAAAGTCATTGTGTACAACTAAAACAAATAAATATATATTTAAAAAATAGAAATTGTCTGGGAAAAAATGAGATTATGTATAAGGGACAGGTGGGAATGAGGTGAAAAGAGCAGAATAAAATGGAAGTGGGGAGCTGATACTTCTTTGAGTAAATGGTTCTGTACAGCTCTGACTTAACAACCAATGGTAATGTTGCACATACATAAAGAGAATATATAAAATTACGAAGGATTGAAGAAAATATTATTACAATAAAACATGATCAGAGCTGTGAACTACCTGGATTTTAATGAAGCAAGCAAGGAAAATAACATTAACCTAGGTGTCGTTAAAATTTTTAAATTTGAGATGTAATTCACAAACCATAATATTCACACTTATGGTGACTGGGTCAATGGATTTTGTATAATCACAATGTTGGATAAAAGAGCTCTTCCTTAGTGAGTCATCTCATAATTTCTCTGCTCAGTGATCAGTGGAAATGCTCTTCTAATCCTATTCCTTCTACAATTTGTTTCTATTAATTACAACCTATATTTGGGAAATAATGTCTTTATAAGACTACATGGAAAAATAACTAAATTATTATACTTTCTTGACTTAATAGAAATGTTCATATGTAGTAAAAATATAAAACTGGCTTTGGCTGTGTTGCTACATTAAAACAATTTGCATAAATAACTGAAATAAATTTAAGAAACCAAAAATTATTCTAGAAAACTATTTTAAAAAAGTGAAAGGTACATGAAATATTTCTTTGTAGAAATAGAAAAAGCAGTCATGAACATGGTATTAGTACCAAAACAGAAATGAGGATGAAAGGAACGGAAGAAAAGACACAGAGACAAATCCACATAAATACAGTTATCTTGTACTAGACAAATGTGCCATAAGTATACATCGGAGAAAAGATAGCCTCTTCAACAAATGGAACTTGGAAAAATGGAAAACAATATTTAGCAGAATGAAATTGAGAGATAGATAGAGATCTCTCAATTGAGAGATAGATAGAGATATCTCACCCTGCATAAAACTCAACTCGAAGTAGATCAAGGACCTAGGCATTAGAACAGAGACTCTGCTCCTAGTAGAAGAAAATGTAGGCCCATCTTTCCATTATGTTGGCTTAGGAACCAACTTCTGCCACAAGACTCCTAAGGCATAAGGAGTAAAATCAAAATCAATAACTGGGATTGGGGCTGGGGATATAGCTCAGTTTGTAGAGTGCTTACCTCGCTTGCACCAGGCCCTGGGTTCAATCCCCAGCACCACATAAAAAATAAATAAAAATAAAAAATAAATAACTGGGATGATATCAAGCTAAAAAATCTTCACTACAAAGGAAACAATAACATGAACAAAGAGCCTACAGAATGGGAGAAAATCTTTGCCAATTGCACCTCAGATGGAGAACCTCCAGGATGTATAAATAACTCAAAAAATTTAACACCAAAACCCTCAAATAACCCAATCAATAAATGGGCTAAGGAGATGAACAGGTACTTCACAGGAAGAAATATCAATGGTCAAAAAAATATATGAAAAAATGTTTGACATCTGTAGCATTCAAAGAAATGCAAATTAAAACTACACTGAGATTTCATCTCACTCCACTCAAAACGGCAATTATCAAGAATACAAGTGACAATAAATGTTGGCAAGGATGTGGGTGGGGGGAAGTACACTCATACAGTGCTGGTGGGACTGTAAATTGATGCGACCACTCTGGAAAGCAGTATGGAGATTCCTCAGAAAACTTAGAATGGAACCACCATTTGACCCAGTTATTCCACTGCTTGGTCTATTCCTAAAGGACTTACAGTGATACAGCCACATCAATGTTTATAGCAGCTCAATTCACAAGAGCTATGTGATGGAACCAACCTAGGTGCCCTTCAACAGATGAATGGATAAAGAAAATGTGGTATATATACACAATCAAATATTTTCAGCCTTAAAAAAGAATGAAATTATGGCATTTGCTGGTAAATGAATGGAACTGAAGACTATCATGCAAGCCAATCCCAAAAAAAAATCAAAGGATAATGTTCTCTCTGATATATGGATGCTAAAACATATTAAAAGGGGAAGATAAGAATATAAGTTCAGTGGATTAGACAAGGAGAATGAAGGGAAGGGAGGGGTGAATGGGAATAGAAAGACAGTAGAATGAATGAATCAGTCATTAACTTTCCTACGTTCATATATGAATACACATCCAGTGTAACTCCACATCATATATGGCCACAGAATGGAATACTAATTAGAAGTTATATTCCATATATGTATAATATGTAAAATATATTCTACTGTCATGTATATCTAAAAAGAACAAATAAAAAGTAAAGAAGGGAAAAAATTAAATTGTCCATAAAAGTATTTTTAGACTCTCAGTTTTTTTTCCATTGATTATCCTCAAACTACTACCACACTGTCCTGTGTACTGTATTTTACATAAATTAAAATCAAGAATAGTTCTCCATCTTGATTTTTTCACAAATTTATTTTGATTTTTCTTATTATTTATCATTTCCACATGAAGTTTAGAATTAATGTGTCAAAAACAAAAAAAAATGAATTTAATTATGGACTTGATTTGTGAAAGGTTTAAGTAAACATAACTTGAGCTCAATTGAGAAAAAACAAAAACAAACATTCTACTAGTCCTCCAAAGAGATTTATTCCAATAGAAGATTAAGTAGAAATCTAGTAAAAATAAATAAATAAACAACTTTTCACTAATAAATCATTAAATATAATCCCCCCCCCAAAAACACAGCAGTTTTAGATTACTATTCTTTTCACCTCCTGTTTGCTTTCCATGAAGGATAAAGAGACAAGTGTAATTGCTGTTTTATACATTCTTCTTTGTGCATTCTCTTAAAACTGATATATCTTAGGTTCATTTTCTGGAAAAAAATTGGAAGAGAAAGCAAAAATAATAAAAGCTAATTGTATCTGAATAGCTTACATAAGAAATAGATTGCATCGTCATCAATCCAGTTACTAAAGGAAGAAATTTTATTTTGCTTAAAGATATCACAATTTGAAAAGGAAGTCCAATAGGGAACTGTTTGAAATTGAAAAATTCACTTATGAGCAGTTAGTTTTGAGACACATGCTGAAGCAGATGTTTTACTGTGTACCTTCCTAATGCACTGTGTTATTTACAATGACATTAAGAAAAAAAAATCACAGCCCTGTTAATGGAGAAGACCATAACAAACAAACAGGAAAGAACCAGTAAATATTAAAAATTACATAGATAATTATTTGATGTTCTATTTCCATTTTGGGGGGTACATAATTTATTCAAGCTAGTAAGCAATTATAATTTTTTCATCCTTATGATTTGGCAAAGCACTGCTCATTTGCAATGTGGAGGTCAAGCTGTCATTAGTACATATTTGAGGTTTATGCTCTTTGGAGCTTGTTCTCTATAATCCCTAAAAGAAGAAACGCTTTTATGGTTTTTTGGGTTTTTTTTTTTTGTTTTTTTTTGTTTTTTGGTACTGGGGATTGAACTCAGGGGCACTCGACCACTGGGCCACATCCCCAGTCCTTTTTTGTATTTTATTAGAGACAGGGTCTCACTGAGTTGCTAAGTGCTTCGCCATTGCTGAGGCTGACTTTGAACTCGCGATCCTCCTGCCTCAGCCTCCCAAAGTGCTGGGATTACAGGCGTGTGCCACCGCGCCCGGCTTCAGCTTTTATGTTTTTTAAAAGATAAATATACCTTTTGATCTTAAGAAGATTACAACCGGGAATGGTGGTGCATGCCTGTAATCCCAGTGACTCAGGAGGCTGAGGCAAGAGGATTGCAAGTTTGAGGTCAGCCTCAGCAAATTAGTGAGGCTCAGCAAAATTAGTGAGGCTCTCAGCAACTTAGTGAGAACTTATCTTAAAACAAAAAATAGAGTTGTAGCTCAGCGGTAGATCACTTGCCTCCTATGTGTGAGGCACTGGGTTCAATTCACAGCACCACAGATAAATAAGCAAATAAAATAAAGGTCCATCAACAACTAAGAAATAAAATAAAAATAAATAAATAAATAAATAAGGGCTAAGGATATAGCTCAGTGGTGAAGGGTCCCAATATCCAATTCAATACCAAGTTACTGCCCACCCCAAAAAGATAACAAAAGATAAAACTCATTCACAAGACTTAATACTTCTTCATCAATCAATAAAAGAACCTAAATTTTAGTTCCATCAAAGGTTTGTAAGATTCCAGTTATTATTAAGACAGATGAGAGATTTTTCTTCTCTCCACCCCTATGGGGTCTTAATAAAAAATATTCTATTGTGATTTATCTTGTCTGTGCTCTTATGGTCTATCTAGATAAAGAATTTCAAGGTTTTCTCACAGGGAAAATGAGACATATTTAACAAAAAATTAAAATTTATAGTTTGTGGGAAGTGATAGTTGCATGTTATTTTCAAATGAGAGGGGGGGGGAAAAAGACTTTTGAGACAGAATTGAGAGATGTAAGTAAATATTTTAATTATTTTTAAGGTTCCAAAGATCTTTGTGTGTCTATCCATACTCTTGCTACTTCAGAAAATGTTTACATCACTTCTTTCTCTTCTATTAAAGAATATCTCTGATTTTGTAAATACAAAGTAAAAGTTTACTCAAAAAAAGTTTACTCAAAATAATACTTACCAAAGAAAATAGCTATTACTGAAGATGTTAGCTAACTATGATCTTACTCTAAATTATGAAGATATACTCTATCAGATCAGAATTATAAATGAACTTATTGATTTATAACAGAGTAGCTGTGAGAAGAAGTAATCAGCAGCAAGGATGAAGACATCACCACCAAACAAAAAGCAGCAGTGGAAGCCATTGTTGGGGATTGTAGCCTGAGGTACTGCAACAGCACTACACAGTAAAATGACTGATGTTTATAATAGTGGCCCTGGTTCATCAAGAATAATCAACACATTCTTTTCAGGAAGTTTAAAACAGAGAGGTATGTGAAACATTTTCATACATTTTCCATTAAAAATAACTCAAATTTTCAAACTTTTGATAGTTAAAGGAATAAAATAAGTTAGGTAGGTATATTGTTTAGCTATAACATCTTATTTTATAATGAAGCTGAACAAGTGTGACATTGCCAATGTGTGTATCTATATGTTATCCCACTTTAAATTGAAGAGGACCAAATCTAAAACCAGGATGGTTTGTAAAAACGAAAATTATGTATAGGAGATGGTTTCTTCTCTCCCATGTTATTTTATATTTTTTAAAAGAACAAGGACTAATAAATTATTTTAGAATGAAAAAATAATTTTACTTTCTAGAACTTTTAGATATAGAATGGAAAAACGCTGATTCTAACTCCCTGGCTTCTGTACTTGGCTTGTTTTTGTCACTTCTTATGTTCCAATGGGTTTTCTTGTGTGTCTTCTTTGGGTAACATTTGGAGGGATTTTTCTTCTTGAACCAAAGAATAGCAATTACTTTCCTTCCTTCACATCTGCCTGGATTTCTCAAGGAAGAAGTCATCACCGCTGTTGCTATCCTCAGACATGGAAGATTGTACAACCTTTCTTTTGTGCTGTCATCAAAATATTCCTTTTCTTCTTCATGTTCTTCTTCACTATCGCTCTTACCAACAACCAACCTACCAGACCCTTTCTTTTTTTCTGGTTTGACTTATGTTTTCACGTTTGTGTCAGCAGGTGTCTGGTCAGGTTCAGAAGGAACTACAGAATCCTTTCACAAAGGGTTTTGACAGAGAGTCTGGAATGTCCACTTCTTTGAGTCCATGTCCCATCTTAGCCACTTTTTCTTTTGAATTGTTTATTGGTTTGTTTGCCAGTATTTTGGCTTCTTTCACTTTCTGCTTGCTGGTAATAGTTTTTCCTTCATGCTGTAAACTACTTGCATCATCATTTGAACACAAAACGTCTTTAATATCATTTTATTCTAAAGTATTCTTTGATGACTCAATTTTAGCAGCATTTTGTTTTTATAGCTTTAAAGATTTGAACAGCAGCTGCAAGACAAACAGTACATGACTTCTTTCAGCTTTGAAACATATAAAACTTGACTGTATCAGTACAGAATTTCTGAAATTATTTGGAAATATTCAAGATGACAATTGAAATTTATATGAAATAATTAAAATGGGTCTGAATTCCCAAAGAAATCTTTTGCCTTCTAAAAACTAAACTCATACAAAATGCTCAGATGTATCCATTTTAAATTGCCAAATGAAATGAAAATCACTCTTTCCACACTTTCTTGTTTTCTTGGGAGTTATGAAAAGTAATAAAAATGTTACTGAATACAAATAAATAAAGTAAAATGGCAATTTTAATTTCTGTGGTAATAATGCATTGAATATTATAAACTCTGCTTTGGACATGAAAATAAACATCCTCTAACCTATGAGAAATTTATCTAATTCTGTATTTTTATATAGTAAATATAAATAAACATTATGTGAAGTGGCTGATCAAAAGTACTGTTAATTAGTATTTAGAAAATCAATATGTTCAATTTAACTATGTATGTTACATAAAATATATTAAACATATTATACATATGTTAATATATTAAAATTTAAGAAAAAAAATTTCCCTCAGATATCACACACTTTCCATATTTGAAGGCCTACCTTCCCACTTTTTATAAATATTTGAAAAAATTTAAGCTTACAATGTAAAATATCCTAAAGAATTAAAAAAATAAATAACTTAAAATGGATAGCTATTTATCCAAAATCATATAAACAAATGCACTAAGTCATTTAATTCATAACTTTTTAGCACAATCTATATATTTTTTCTCTTCAGAGGAGGGTGTATCTAATCTGGCAACTGCTCTTTCAGTTGCAGTAGAATCTGACTGCAAATTGAAAATATATATATATGAAAATAAAAATTTCTTGGCACCATTGGATGTGAATCAATTGATGTGGATCATAATCTTTTAAAATTAGAAAACCATTATTAGGATTCTCAACAGATAAGTTATCTATGCTACAGATAAAGATCATGCTGACAAAAATATTACTGCCTTTAAATAATTAAAATGATTATGCAATCAATTAATAAATACTCTTTTATTGATTTTTTAAATTTTTATTTTTATAATTTTTAATATGTTACAATTCATAGTGCATGTATACAGCAACTTTTACATAGAACTGTGTGTATACAAAGTATATTCATACAATTCAAGTCTTCAATCATGCATTTAGGAAAATGATATCTGTCTCATTCAACCGCCTTTTTTTCCCCTTTTCTCCCCCTCCCTCCCCCGTTGCTCACTCCCTTCCCCTCCCTTCCCTTTGACCATTCTAGTGTTCCTCTAATCCTCCTATGTATCCCCATCCAACAATACTGTGAACTAGCCTCCTTATTATCAGAGAAAACATTTGGTACTTGGATTTTTGAGACTAACTTCACTTAGCATTATGTCTTCCAACTTCATCCATTTACCTGTGAATGCCATTATTTTATTTTCTTTTATTGCTGAGTAAAATTCCATTGTGCATATATACCACATTTTCTTAATCCACTCATTTACTGAGGGACATCTAGGTTGGTTCCACAACCTAGCTATTGTGAAATGCGCGGCTACAAACATTGAGGTAGCTGTGTCACTTGTAATATGCTGTTTTTAAGTCCTTTGGGAATAGACCCAGGAGTTGGGATGGCTGGGTCATAGGGTGGTTCCATTCCCAGTTTTCCAAGAAATCTCCATACTGCTTTCCATAACGGTTGCACCATTTTGCAGTCCCACCAGCAATGTATGAGTGTGACTTTTCCCCCCACATCCTCTCGAACATTTATTGTTGTTTGTGTTCTTGATAGCTGCCATTCTGACTGGAGTGAAATGAAATCTTACAGTAGTTTTGATTTGCATTTCTCTAATAGCCAGCGATGTAGAGCATTTTTTCATGTATTTATTGATTAATCGTGTATCTTCTTCTGAGAGGTGTCTTCTCAATTCCTTAGCCCATTTATTGATTGGATTATTTGTTGTTTTGGTGTTAAGTTTTTTGAGTTCTTTATATATTCTAGAAATTAGTGCTCTATCTGATGTGCATGTATTAAATATGTATTCCCAATTAGTTGGCTCTCTATTCACCTCACTGATTGTTTCTTTTGCTGAGAAGAAGCTTTTTAGTTTAAATCTATCCCATTCATTAATTCTTGGTAGTAAATCTTACACTACAGGATTCTTATTAAGGAACTTGGGGCCTAATCCGACATGTTGGAAATTGGAGCTTACTTTTCTTCTATTAGGCGTATTGTCTCTGGTCTAATTCCTAGGTCCTTGATCCACTTTGAATTGAGTTTTGTGCATGGTGAGAGATAAGGGTTTAATTTCAATTTGTTGCATATGGCTTTCCAGTTTTCCCAGCACCATTTGTTGGAGAGGCTATTCTTTCTCCACTGTACATTTTTGGCACCTTTGTCTAATATAAGATAGCTGAAATTGTATGTATTAGCCTCTGTGTCCTCAATTCTGTACCATTGTCCACCAGTCTGTTTTGGTGCCAATACCATGCTGTTTTTGTTACTATTGCTCTATAGTATAATTTAAAGTCCGGTATGGTGATGCCCCCTGCTTCACTTTTCTGCTCAGGATTGCTTTGGCTATTCTGGGTCTCTTATTTTTCCAGATGAATTTCATGACTGCATATCTATTTCCTTGAAGAATGACATTGGGATTTTGATTGGAATTGCATTAAATCTGTATAATGTTTTTTGGTAGTGTGGACATTTTGACAATATTAATTCTACCTATCCAAGAGCAAGGTAGGTCTTTCCCTCTTCTGAGTTCTTCTATAAATTCTTTCTTTAGTGTTCTATAGTTTTCATTATAGAGGTCTTTCACCTCTTTCATTAAGTTGATTCCCAGGTATTTTATTTTATTTTTTTGATGCTATTGTAAATGGGGGTAGTTTTCATCATTTTTTCCCTTTCAGAGGCTTTGTCGCTGATGTACAAAAATGCCTTTGACTTATGGGTATTGATTTTGTATCCTGCAACTTTGCCAAATTCATTTACTAGTTGTAAAAGTTTTCTGGTAGAGTTTTTTGGGTCTTCTAGGTATATTATCATGTCATCAGCAAATAGTGCTAATTTGAGCTCTTCTTTTCCTATCGGGATCCCTTTAATTTCTTTCGTCTGTCTAAATTGCTCTGGCCAGAGTTTCCAGTACTATGTTAAATAGCAGTGGTGAAAGGGGCATCCCTGTCTTGTTCCAGTTTTTAAAGGGAATGCTTTCAATTTTTCTCCATTTAAGATAATGTTAGCTCGGGGTCTTGCATAAATAGCTTTTATAATGTTGCGATATGTTCCTGATATTCCTAGTTTTTCCAGTGTTTTGAACATAAAGGGGTGTTGTATTTTTGTCGAATGCTTTTTCTGTGTCTATTGAGATGATCATATAATTTTTATCTTTATGTCTATTGATGTGGTGTATTATGTTTATTGATTTCCGAATGTTGAACCAGCCTTGCATCCCTGGAATAAACCCCACTTGATCATGGTGCACTATCTTTTTGATATGTTTTTGTATCCGATTTGCCAGGATTTTGTTGAGGATCTTTGCATCTATGTTCATTAAAGATATTGGCCTGAAGTTTTCTTTATATGGATGTGTCTTTGCCTGGTTTTGGGAATTAATGTAATATTGGCCTCATAGAAAGAGTCTGGAAGAGCTCCCTCTTTTTCTATTTCTTGAAATAGTTTGAAGAGCATTGGTATTAGTGCTTCCTTGAAAGTCTTATAGAACGTGGCTGTAAACCCATCAGGTCCTGGACTTTTCCTTGTTGGTAGCTTTTTGATGACGTCTTCTATTTCTTCACTTGTAATCGATCTGTTTAAGTTGTGTATAACCTCCAGTTCCAGTTTAGGCAAATCATACGACTCTAGAAATCTGTCAATGCTTTCAATATTTTCTAGAATACAAGTTTTCAAAGTAATTTCTAATTATCTTCTGTATATCTGAGGTGTTTGTTGTGATATTCCCCCTTTTTCATCATGAATGATAGTAATTTGAGTTTTTTCTCACTTCTTTTTGTTAGCATCGCTAAGGGTCTGTCAATTTTTGTTTATTTTTTCAAAGAACCAACTTTTAGTTTTGTCAATTCTTTGAATGGTTTCTTTAGTCTCAATTTTCATTAATTTTCTGCTCTGATTTTAATTATTTCCTGTACTTCTAACTGCTCTTGGTGTTTGGTCTGTTCTTCTTTTTCTATGCTTGGAGGTGGTGATGTTAAGTCACTTATTTGTTTTTTTTTTTTTTTTCTTTTAAGGAATGAACTCACTGCAATGAATTTTTCCTCTTACTACTGCCTTCATAGTGTCCCAGAGATTTCTATATGATGTTATCTGTGTTCTCATTTACCTCTAGGAATTTTTTAATCTCCTCTTTGTTGTCTTCTTCAAACCCCTTGTTCATTCAGTAGCATGTTGGCTTTCCAGTTAAGTAAAAGCTTCCCATGTTGCTGGAACAGTTTTTCTCATTCCTTGTTTTGTCGTTGATTCCAATTTCATCCCTTTATGGTCTGATAGAATGCAGGGTAGTATCTCTATTTTTTTATATTTGCTGAGAGTTTCCTTTATGACCTAATATATGGTCTCTATTTTGGAGAAGGAAGCCATGTGCTGCTGAGAAAAAAAGTGTATTCGTTTTACTGAGGGGGAAATATTCTATATATGTCCATTATGTCTAAATTACTTAATTGTTTTATGGAGGCTTAAAGTTTCTTTGTTTAGCTTTTGTTTGGATGATCTATCCATTGGGTGAGAGAGGTGTGTTGAAGTCCCCTATGAATAACTGTGTTGTGGTCCATTTTACTCTTGAACTTGAGAAGAGTTTGTTTGATGAATGTAGAATGTTCCATTATTTGGGGCATATAGATTTTTGATTGTTAATTATCCTGTTGATGAATGGTTCCCTATAGTAGTAAGAAATATCCATCTTTGTCCATCTTTGTTCCCTTGATTAGTTTTGGTTTGAAGTCTATCTTATTTGATATGAGAATGGAAACCCCTTCTTGCTTAACCGCAGCAGGGAAGCGCCATTTGAGTGATAAGACTTTTCCCAGCCTTTCAACTTTCAGACCTGTTTGATGTCTTTTTTTTTTTTTTTTTTTACAAGGTGTGTTTCTTGGAGACAGCAAAAAATTGTTGGGGTCATTTCTTTTAATCCAGTCTGATAATCTGTGTCTTTTGATTGGCGAGTTTAGGCCATTAACAATTCAGGGTTACTATTGGAGATGTAGATTTTTTATTTTCCATCCTTTTTTATTTGTATGATGATCTTCAGCTTGATTGGTTTCTCTAGCCTTTTGGTTGGTATTTCCCTTAGTTTAATATATCTCCCTTTGTTGATTTTCATTGTTCTTCTTTCTCTTCTTCTTCATGAAAAAACTGTTTAGTCCACGATGTTCAGAAGTGGCTGGCTTTCGAGTTGTGAAATCTTTTAACTTTTGCTTGTTGTGGTAGTGTTTTTAATTTATTTCACAAATCTGAAAAAGCTAATTAAAATCATTAAAAAAAACATTTTACAATCCCGCTCGGATATAAGAGACTTCCACTTGGTTGTCCCCACACCCACCTTTTCTTTCAGAGCTTGAAAATATGCTATTCCAGGATCTTATTCTTGCTTTTAAAAGGTCTGGGTTGAAAAATTCTGAACATAGTCTGATTGGTTTTCCCCTTCTATATGTAATATGCTTCATTTCTCTTGTGGATTTTTAGTATTCTCTCCTTGCTCAGTATATTAGGCATTTTTCATTATAATGTTGGATCTTGGTGTGGATCTGTTTGTGATTTTGTTTGTTTGGTGTTCGGTAAGCCTCTTGAACTTTGGTTTTCCCATTCATTCTCTCAAGTTTGGAAAATTTCTGCAATTATTTCATTAAATAAATTACTCATATCCTTTGGCTTGAAACTCTGGCCTTTTACTCTACCCCAATCACACTTAAGTTTGGTCTTTTTTTTATGTTGTCCCATAATTCCATTGGAAGTACTGTTCTTTATTTTTCTTACGATTTTTGCTGTGTAAATCTAAATTTTTTTCTCTAGGAATGTATTATATTTCGTCTTCATTGTCTGAGGTTCTTTCTTCCAAGTGGGTCTACCGTGTTAGGTGATGCTTTCCATTGAACTTTTATTTTGTTTTCTTTGTTTTCTTTTTTTCTTTTTTTTATTGGCTTATTTTGCTTTTACATTTCTGAAATTTCTGTTTGGTTTCTCTCTTTAAAGCCTCTATTTCCCTATTGAAATAATCTTTTTACTTCCTGTATTTGTTTTTTATTTTGGAGTTCTTTTGTCAAAAATGATCTTTTGCCACCATGTATTTGCTCCCTTATCTCATTTTTTAGTTCATTATTAAGTTCCATAAACATTTTGGGATATGTAATTGTCTAAATTCTCATCTCTGGCGTCTTTCACCAACTGTGCTTGCCAGTGGAAGCTACAGAGGAAGTATAATTGATTTTGTTTGTTTGTGTCACTTTCTTCCCTTGTTTTTTCTTCTTCATGTTTGCTTGTGTTCTTTTTTCCTTCTTTCCTGCACTGTGGGACCTTGACTATTTCAATTTTAAAAACCTTAAAGCCTTATGTTGCTCCTGTAGTACAATGCTATCAGATCCCCATTATAATTCCTTTTACACTTTAAAATCTATCACTTTTTTCTATTCAGAAAATCAAAGTTTGGTCACAATGTACATATTTTAGTTAACTCAGATATTGTTTCCTCCATTTACTCTGTATGCTTCTGATGGGTTTTATAGTTTCAAATATGGACACAGAAGTGTTATGTTTTAGGAAGAAGGAAGTGAGTGTCTTGAAAAATGTTCTTTCTTAGAAAGTATGAAAAGAAGAGTTCTGTGGAAGTGGAATTTAGTGGAAGTGGTTTAGTATCAGTAGATGAGAGAGAAAGAGAATGGAGGCAGTAGTACAATTAGGTGGACAAGACCAATTTATATATAAACCTAACCTTATGCAGCTGTTGAGAGAAGAAATAAAATAAGATGAAAAAGAACAAAAAAAATGACAAAAGAGTAGGAATTGGTGTAATAGAGAGAGGAGAGAGAGAGTCAATAAATCCGAGAGTAAACTATATAACAAACCACTGCTTTGCTCTATAGTTCTATTGCCACGCATTCCAGAAATCCCAAAAAGAACAAACATTCTGCGTATAACTCCAATGTTTTTTGCCTCTGTTGAGTATGCCTTCTGGCAGGGTGTAAAATAGGAAAGATGAAGGAAGAAGAAAAGAAGCAAAAGTGAGAAGGGAAGAAAAGTAAAGCAAGAAAAGAGGAGCAGAAGCAAACAAACACGACTGGACAATCAATGCAAAAAACAAAGCAAAACCCAAAACAAACAAACAAACCAAAAAACCAACAAAACATATACAACTAAAGAAACAAAAAAAAAAAAGTTGAGCCCAGGAAAACAGTCTCAAACAAAAACGGACCCTGGGAAGCCCTCCTTTTTTATTTTTTATTTTATATTTTTTTTTTTTTGCTTTTTTTTTTGTTATTTTTTTTATTTATTATTATATATTATTTTGAATTTTTTTTACTTTCCTTTCCAGTTTAAAGCCATTTGTATTGGATCACGTCTAGACAGTCAGTCATGCGATCCTGTTAGTAGGGGTCAAGGGCTGCACCTTTGGCGCCCTTGGCAGAATGGCAACAGCAGAAGAGTGTCTCAGGGGGGATTGTGTGTCAGCAGAAAATACGAAGGCCAGGGGGGTGGAGCAAATAAAACACGGAGAAACATGAAAAAACCGGGACCCTCCACTCCTCCACCGAGAGGCATCCTTTCCCCACGCCTACGTCACACATGGAGTTGTAGCTTCTTGGGGGCCGCTGCGCCGGCCACCCACCCTCCTCAGACATGCCTCCTCCCATGCTGGTGTACCGCCGAGCCTACACCCCAGGGTTTTGTGCGCTGTTCTCAGAGCATTGGTGGCTCCCCTGGCATGTCTGAAAAGCTGCTCTTTCCTTTCCTGTTCTTCTAATTTCTTTTCAGCCTTGCTCTTTGTCCCCCAGGTGGCCACCACCGTTTTTCTCAAAGATGGCGGTGCTCTCCTCCCTGCTCAACACAGTTCCGCAGACACACATTGTGGGTCACTCCAGAGCACATATGCAGGATCAGTTTGGCAAGGTTGTGTGAAAGAGCTCTACTACGTGGACACCGCCGGTGCTTCTAGGCGCTCACTTATCCTAAAATCCTTCCAAAAGTCGCTGATCGGTTTCAAAAAAGGCCTCCGTGTGGAATCGTCCCTTATCACAATGTTAATCCGGTGGCTGCGACTGCAGTGTGCTTTGGAACCCTTCCTCATGTTTAACTTTTTGAACTCAAATTTTAATAAGATGGTAAAAGGGATATAAACCAAACATTTAATCTTTCAACAGATTAATAGTCCGGACATCAGTTCAAGATCACTTAGCCAGTAGTAAATAAGCTAGAATTCAAAATCAGGATTCTGAATTACAGCCTAATATTTTCAACATTTTTTTTTATTTTTTATTTCTAAACCACTTTTTTTTTTATCACTTTTCATTTGTAACTCAACTCCAAATGCTTTTTTAACACTATAAATTGTACTACACACTTGATCCTCAGCCAAAAGACCAAGAATTGAATAACAATATAAATTAGTGTGTTAAAGCCCACTTCAAATCTCTTTGAGAAGAAATAATGAAAATATCAACATTTAAAAAATAATAATAAAATTTATTTTGAAGCTTAAAAGGGCTATTAAGTTAGTTTCCTGTTGACTAGCTTTTATACCTGCATTTAAAAATCCTAACAATATTGGGAGGTATGAAGGAACCATAGCTTTTTCTGTTTAAAACTTACACAATGTTTTGCCATGAGCATTCTCAGGTAACTATGGTTTTCATACACCTTCACATTTTCTTCCATTTTGAATAAATAAAAAAGTAGAAAAAACACTTACATCATTTAATCATTAAAATTTTATTTTGACACATGCTGTTTCTTGTGAACACAAAAAAAAATATTTGGTGCTCAATTTTGAAAAGAATTTTGAAAAATGTACCTTTGAATAATAAACAACAGTTTAAAGGAAATCTATGTGCAATATTAATCATTTGAAATTTATGCCTAAAAAAACCAAAGTGAGTCTAAGTGAACTGGTAAAGGTAAATGTCAGTGAGCAGTACTTTTTACAATTAATATAGGGCTTTATTTCAATTCTATGGTTTTATCTAATGTATATAAGTCAAGAATGTTAAGCCAGCCGCCACTGTCCCCAGGCCGCCTGGTGCCAGAGTAGACAGCTTCCCAGCTGCTGCACGCAGGGCCAGGTCCAGGGGAATGGGCTTCCTCATTCCCAGTAAGAGTTGGGACCCTGCCATCTGCGACCAGAACAAGAGGTGATGGCACCAGCCCGCTGAAAAGAGTGACCCAGCCGCCAGTGTTCCCTGGCCCGCCAGGGGCCCAGAGTAGCATCTTCCTCACCGCTGCCTGCAACGCATGGCCAGACCTGGGGAAGGGCTTCCTCCATTATTCGGGAAAAGTGCCGACCTGCCCATATTGCGACCAGAAGCAAGAGAGGTAGACTCCCGCCCGCTGGAAGGAGAAGACCCAGCCACCAGTTTTGCCTGGTCTCGGGGGCCGCAGAACAGCATCTCCTGGCTGCTGCATGCAGGGGCCCAGACCTCTGGCGAAGTGCTTCCCCTCCACTCCCTGGGGGAGTGCGACCTGCCCAGCCTGCAACCAGAGCACGAGGTAGGCACCCTGCCCGCTGGATAGGAGAGAGAACCCGCCGCCAGTTTGCCTGGCCTCCAAAGGGCCCATAAGTAAGCAATCTCCTCTACTGCTGTAAAAGCAGGGCCCAGCCTGAGGATAAAGCCCC
Source organism: Tamias sibiricus (assembly GCA_025594165.1). NCBI lineage: Eukaryota > Metazoa > Chordata > Mammalia > Rodentia > Sciuridae > Tamias > Tamias sibiricus. The sequence goes on from CM046662.1 coordinate 61,501,196, forward strand.
TTCCTCCACTAAGTCCACCTGTGCCTCTCTTGCAACGGACCCAAAAGTGCAGCCTTGACTCTTACTAACAGGGTTTGCTGGACTGTACATGATCTGGGGTCAGGTGGCTTAAATTGGAAGCGGAAAAAAGACGGATCCAAGGGTCCATTTTGTTTTGAGAACATGTTCTTGGTTCCACGTTTTTGTTTTTATTTGCTTGTTTGTTTGTTTTGATGTTTCTTGGGAGTTTTTTGTTTGTTTTTGTTTGATTGACAGTGTGTTTGCTTGTGCTTCAGCTCCTCGTTTTCTATTCTTTTCTTCCTTCTCACTTGTATATTTTTTCTTCTTCCCTTCATCTTCCCTATTTACACCCTGCCACATTGCATTCCTCACCAGAGGCAAATAACAATTATACGCACAAATTGAGATTTTCTAGAACGTTATTACAATTGAAATATATAGCAAAGTGGTGTTATATATGGTTTATTCTCTATTTTCATAGACGTAATCTCTCTCTCCTCTCTCTTACACTAATTACTACTCCTTGGTTATTATTTTTTTTTTCTCCTTCTTTTTTTTTTCTTTTCCATCTTTCTTTATTTCCTCCTCTCAACACCGCTTGCATAACGTTAGGTTTATATGTAAAATCGGTCTTTCCATCTATTCATTTACTAACCAACCTCTTTCCTCTCTCTGTCGGCAGATACTAAACCACTTCCATAGAACATCTCTTTTCATACTTTCTAATAAAAATCAAGTCAATACACTCACTTCCTTTCTTCCTAAACATATTACCTCTCTGTCCATTACTTGAAACCTTTTAAAAACCCCATCACCCTGAAGCATATCAGGAGTAAATTGGACAACAACATTATGGCGTTAACTAAATCTGTACATTGTGTTCAAAACTGGGATTCTTACTGAATAAGAAAGTGTTTGATTTTAAAAGTGTATAATGAAAAAATAAGGGGATACTGATAGCATTGTACTACAGGGAGCAAACATAAGGTTTTAAGGTAAAAACAAAGTAGACAAGG